>CM059819.1:30939542-31267636 GCA_030435695.1 Brachymystax lenok tsinlingensis | reverse complement strand
CACAGTGCTGCTTCCAGTAGGCTGGTGCATTACAACACAGTGCTGCCATGTTGTGTACATTCTGTGTCTCTCCTCATTGAGAACATGGAGGATTCTTTCTGCTGCAGCACAATTCTCAGAATTCACCGCTGTATTCGTCCACTGTTTTCATTTACAGAGCTTTGTTACTATAATATTAATCCAATGCTTTGGAAAGTTAGCAGTGTTGCACTGGTGTTTCCTATCTGTTTAGTGTTCTAGAGTGTTAAGCAGAGTGTTGTTGTGTGTGTAGACTGTCAATGGCTGTGCTGCAGAAGCATGTATGTCCAGTGAGTGTTGTAGTTAGCAGTGTTTGTCATGGATCCCCTCCCTCTAAAGGCCCTGAGGGGTAGATATCTACTGCTACATGTGCTCTGCAGGTGGAGCCCACTTTCCCCGGGTCAGTCAGGGAGAAGCCAAGCAGAGTCATCTGGCCAGGTGGAGCCCACCTTCCCCAGGTCAGTCAGGGAGAAGCCAAGCAGAGTCATCTGGCCAGGTGGAGCCCACTTTCCCAGGTCCAGTCAGGGAGAAGCCAAGCAGTCATCTGGCCAGGTGGGGCTCAGGAGAGAGAGAGTGTTCACCAGCCGTGTGTGTGTGTGTGTGTTTATTTGAACAGGGGAGGGAGGGAGGGTGTGGTTAGAGGGGTCAGGGGGGGCAGAAGAGACTCCCGGGTGAGAAGCTGGTATGCAGCAGCTGAAATAAACTAGATTAATAAAACAACAGAGAGAGAGAGAGCAGGACAGGACTCAAAGGAACCAACAGACCCATTGCCCCCTCCTCCTCTTCCCTCCCAGCCCCTCCACACGCCTCCCCTAATATCCAACAAGAGATGGATCCCCACGAGTCCCGGAGAGGCATGGCTGTGTTTGATTTGGCCTGTGTTTTCCCTCTCGCAGAGCACACTTAGTTAAGCAAGACAACTGTCTGGATGAGGTGGGCAGGGCCTCACATGTGCACAGGGTGCGGTGAGAGAAACAGTTCCCCCTCGTTAGGTGTTCACCACCCTGCTCTGATCCTCTGGGTGTCGCTCCCTAACACCCATATACACCAGACATACAGGGAACCACTTCTAGTGCATGTGTACTCTTTTAGGAATTCTATATCCCTGTGAAAAATCTCTGAGCATTTGAATGTATCAACATAGCGTTCTCTGGGTGCTTTTTAGGTTGAGTTATATTGCAGGACTAAACATAGATGCCAGGCAGTAGCTAGCTGGTTCCTGTTTCTACACCACTGCTCCTTTGTGAGGGGGAGGAGAGGAATCACAGCGTCTCTGTTGAAATGGGGATTCTGTGCACAGGTTCAGAATAGGGGTTTTGTGTAATCCTATGTTAAATTCAGCATCAGATCTTTTTTAGGGTTGTGTAAAACCACCAGTATGTTTTCCTTGTCTTTGCTTTTTTCCTGCATGCCTCAAAAGTGATGATAGCGCATGGCTTTTCAGCTATCTCACCCCCAAGGCAAACATGTACAAGGCTGCTAGGTGGCGTTACCTCTTCCTCTTCTAGAGACAGCTAACCCCTCAAAGGATGCTGAAGTCTGGAGAGGGAATGCCTATGAGCACGGAAAGGGGAGAGACGGAGGGAAGGAGGAGGGAGGGAAGCAGGGGGAGAGACGGAGGGAAGGAGGGAGGGAAGCAGGGGGAGAGACAGAGGGAAGGAGGGAGGGAAGCAGGGGGAAAGACGGAGGGAAGGAGGAGGGAAGCAGGGGGAGAGACAGAGGGGAAGGAGGGAGGGAAGCAGGGGAAAGACGGAGGGAAGGAGGGAGGGAAGCAGGGGAGAGACGGAGGGAAGGAGGGGAGGGGAAGCAGGGGAGAGACAGAGGGAAGGAGGGAGGGAAGCAGGGGGAAAGACGGAGGGAAGGAGGGAGGGAAGCAGGGGAGAGACGGAGGGAAGGAGGGAGGGAAGCAGGGGAGAGACGGAGGGAAGGAGGGAGGGAAGCAGGGGAGAGACGGAGGGAAGGAGGGAGGGAAGCAGGGGAGAGACAGAGGGAAGGAGGGAGGGAAGCAGGGGGAAAGACGGAGGGAAGGAGGGAGGGAAGCAGGGGGAGAGACGGAGGGAAGGAGGGAGGGAAGCAGGGGAGAGACAGAGGGAAGGAGGGAGGGAAGCAGGGGAAAGGACGGAGGGAAGGAGGGAGGGAAGCAGGGGGAGAGACGGAGGGAAGGAGGGAGGGAAGCAGGGGAGAGACGGAGGGAAGGAGGGAGGGGAAGCAGGGGAGAGACGGAGAGGGAAGGAGGGAGGGAAGCAGGGGAGAGACAGAGGAAGGAGGGAGGGAAGCAAGGAGTGCAGAGGAAGGAAAGAAGAGGAGGGAGGGAATGTTCGGGTGTTTGATTCAAAGAAAAAAGTCCTTTCAGTCCCCCTGTTCTTTGTAGAACATTTAGCTTTGACCCTCCCTTGCTTTCCCTGCTCTCCCCCTCACCAACCCCAACGCCCCCAACACACACACAGTCCAACAGATCTGCAGGATATCGCACTTTTCGCCAGCATTTTATATCTTCTACACTAGATGTGTGCTTTTTAATATATATATATCTTCCCTGTATAGACTGTATGTGCCCACACTGTCGCAACAGGCAGAGACCAACAGACAGAGAGAGAGAGAGAGAGAGAGAGAGAGAGAGAGAGAGAGAGAGAGAGAGAGAGAGAGAGAGAGAGAGAGAGAGAGAGAGAGAGAGATAGGCTAAGGGAGGGTGAGTGCTTTATATGTTGTGCCATATTTATCATGCATGATGCAGTGAAAAAAAAAATCCTATCCGTTCGGGATTTTTTTAAAAAATGGCATGAGGTACAATCTGAATATTTATTTTTGTTCTGGTGAAATAGTCAAATTGTCTGCAGCACTGGTCAAGGCTTTCCCTGAGCTGAGGAGACTGGAGACGACCCAGGGTAAGTTGTGGGCTTTTCTTCTGTCTCTGCGCTGCTTATTACGATGCTGCTGATTGATTGGTTAGCGCCTGTAGATTATCACGGGCCACTCGTCACCAGGTTCCTGATGATGAGAAGACTGGAGTGAGTGAGAGATATGAGAGAAAGTGCGAAAAGCGGAGGAGGGAGGGGTGGGAAATTAGATGAGCACTGGCAGAGCTCACATCACCAGATCTCTCTAACTCTGTCTATCTCTGATTTCTCTCTGTTTTACTCTGCTGTTGTGTGTGTTTGTGTGTGTGTATATGCGTGTGTGGTTTTGTGTGTGTGTGTGTGTGTGGTCCCGGCACTCGCTGCCGACTCCGCCCGCCTTCGTTAGCTTGGTGGCGCGTGCGGATGAGGCTTTGGGGAGGGAGGGGTTTGCTGATGAGGGAGCGCCAGCCAGCTGCCTGCGAGGCGGCGGAGGGCCTTTTTATGAATATGCAGATGAGGGGCGCGTGTGGAGGCAGAAGGGAGGGGGGCTGGGGGGTACGTGAGCGTGCCACAAGCAGCACTGTTTATATGCTCTCTGTAGGGAGCCTGATCCTCAACAGATTGCTGGTGTTTGGTGTGATCTGGCCGCTGCGTTGTTGGGGCGCCTGCCTGCGTGCTTGCTTGCAGGGGGAGACGGGGAACAAGGCAGGAGATGGGGAAATGTAGATAGAGAGATAGTTAAAGAGGAGAGGGGAAAATGGAAGCCGCAGCTTTGGGGTGTATTTTCACGCCGTTGACAAGACATGATGATTGCTGCCCCCTACCCCCTACTTAATTTGCATGTCAAAGCAATGCAGGCCACTGTTCAGATTACTATGAGATGACATAATGATGTAATGAATTAGTGCAGCCGTTTAAGCGCTGCACTCCGCTCTGCAGTGGGAGATGAGGACAGGGGGATAGAAGGCAAGGAAGAGAGGGAACGCCAAGGAGGAAAAACGAGTTCCTTTGTTAGGAGTTCTTCTTTAGTTTAAAATGATGGATTGAATTGATTGTTGGTTTTAAGTGCAGAATTAAACATCAAAGGTTTACATTTGTTTTTACAGCCTGAAACAAACATTTTCCTTCACACGCTTTTCCATTTCAATTTTTTTTTCATACTCCATTTGAATACCTAAATTACTATTGTTCTCTTAGGCCTGTGTTTAAACCTTAAACCTTTCATGTCCATTCATCTGGACACATGCCTTATCCCTTGGTCACGTTGCAAATGATGCAGCACATTTAATGTCCATTTGCCAGGCCATTGATAATAGGAATGTGTTCTTAATTGACTCACCTGGATAAATAAAGGTTAAATCAAAGAAAACGTCATTCTCCTCTATGGAGGTCTTTGTGTAAGTATGCATGCCCATAGAGGGTACAAGGGCACGCCACCTAAATGTTTTATTTTGTATTTATATAGGTTCCCAATCTCCCAACCTCATAATTAGTTACCAAGAAGCCATTTCAGGCTGTTAATCAAGATAGAGTACCTTTTTACATAGAATTAGGCATAATGATTATGGCTCTGGAATGCAGGAAAAAGCTTTCAGGTGTTTTATCTGTAACTCCCCCAGCCATCCTCAATGCATTTCCCTGGGCCCCTCCTCCGAGTATGTTTTCCTTTCCTCTCCTGCTGTGTTTGGGGTGGGTTTCTCCTCTGGTGAAGGTTAAAATCATGCAGAATATTACCCAGTAATAGATAATTCACCATAGGGAATATATAAAACAGGTTTACTCTCTGTGCCAGGTTTTAGAGAAAAACCTGAGGTAAGCTACATTTCAATTTCAATAATAATACTTGTTTTATTTATTATAAGACAGATCTTAGCTGTCCCTCTTAGGAGCAAGACTCTGTGTGGAATGGTGTCTATTCGAAGAGCTGTGCTAAGACCATCAGAAAGAAATGGAATCCGTTGTAATTCTCCCTCTGCTCAGGGAGAGGGGTTAGAGGGGCACAGAGCAGTGCTTTCAAGTTCTCTCTCTCTTCCACTCTTTATCTCCCTTCCCTTCTCTCTCTTTCTATCTCTCAAGTTCTCTCTCTCTTCCACTCTTTATCTCTCTTCCCTTCTCTCTCTTTCTATCTCTCTCTTTCTAACACTATCCCCCTATGTCCCAGTCTATTCACACTTGTCTCTCACTTCTCCCCCCCTTTCTTCCTCTCCCCATTCCACTGTTCCCCGTCCTCTCTCTATTACCACCCTATGCTGAGGCAGATGTTTCAGAGACTTCTCGTTCTATGTGGTTGGGTTCTCTCTTCGACTGGTCCATGTCTGTGTCTGACCTCTATCCTCACACCACTGATGAGCTTTGCTTTATCATCTGCCGTCCATGCCCAAATCAACAGGGTTCCTCATAAAGGGCCCTAATATGACAGTGTGTGTGTGTGTGTGTGTGTGTGTGTGTGTGTGTTTGTGTGTGTATGGAGTATTTCATTGATTGACACGCTGACTAAGGCGATGGTTTTATGAAGCTGCGAGAGGCTGTGACACGGTGCCTGTTCTCTGTGGAGACGTGCCTCTGTGACAGGAGACAGGAGCAGGAGTGTGTCATCCAACACTCCAACCCTCCACCCCTCCAGACCGCCAGCTCTCCAGAGTCTCTCACACACTACACTACACTCCCAGCCACCAAAAACAATTGTCCAGCAGCTCGCCTGATGGGGGACAGTGACAAGTAGGGGGCTTGTTGTGGAGATGGATAGGTCCTGCGTCTCTCAAAACTCTGTTTTATTTACTTTCTCCTACTCCTCTCCTCTGTCCTCCTCTGTCTATTGATCAGATGTATAATACTGATACAGTTTGTCCCCGCTCAGTGGATGCCTCCTCCAGTGGGGCGGGATTTGGTTCTTCTCAGGGAGTAAATATGCTCAACTGCATACAGGATTGACACCAAAATCAATGGCAGAGGAAGACATCATGATGGCATTTTCATTACACTATGGACTATCATACATAGAAAACCTCTATTGCGTTTATCCCATTATTTGGATATTATTCTCAATTTACTTGAATATCACAAAATTTATTGAGAAGTGTAATTACTGTATAATCAAATGTAGTCCAATATATTTTTGACGATACATGTAGTTTACTTACAATAATATAATTTATCTTTCCACTTATTGCCAAGTAAAATGGAATAAACATATTTGAAAATGCATTGCTTATGCTACAACAAATGAATAGAGAACTCCCTTCCTCCCTCTCTCTGCCCCTGGTCATGGAGCCGTGTCCAGGAGGGCTGGTGTGCTGTGTCCGTGTGGAGTCAGCTGGGCGGTGGAGGTAATGAGTATGCACTGTGACAGCTAGGCTAAAGTGTATGGATGTGTTTGGTGGGAGTAATCAGCTGCAGGACCACGGGGTGTGAGAGGGGGGCAGGGGGCGGTGGGCTGACGTGAGGCTTTATGACTGCAGAGACAGAGCTCATATACACACACTCAGACATGGACATTGGCACACACACACACAAAATGCACTCAACCACGTGCACAGACACACACACACACACACACACACACACACACACACACACACACACACACACACACACACACACACACACACACACACACACCCTTGCACTGCTGAACAACATCCTGCCCTTAGAAAAAAAAGTCAGACACATAGTTTTCAGACACGTTTCACGTTTTTCCCCTTGTGAAAAACAAATCCCCACATGAATGTTTTCTCCATGTTATTTTTCACCACTTTTCCTTTTCCCACATTATTTTGTGTTATTTTGTTCTGTTACTGCTTAAATTTAAAATGGTATTACATTGAGATTTTTGTCACTGACCTACACATAATACCCCATAATATTTTCCAAATATAAAATTAAAAGCTGAAATGTCTTGAGTCAATAATTATTCAACCGCTTTGTTATGGCAAGAGGTTTTCCAATGCCTCACAAAAAAGGGCCCCTAAAGCAGACATTGAATATCCCTTTGACTAGGTGAAGTTATGAATTACACTTTAGATGGTGTATCAATACACCCAGTCACTACAACAATACAGGCATCTGTCCTAACTCAGTTGCCGGAGAGGAAGGAAACCGCCAAGGATTTCACGAGGCCAATGTTGACTTTAAAACAGTTACAGAGTTCAATGATAGGACAAAACTGAGGATGGATCAACAACTTTGTAGTTACTCCACAATACTAATCTAATTGACAGAGTGAAAAGAAGGAAGCCTGTACATAATAAAAATTCCAAAACATGCATCCTGTTTGTAACAAGGCAATAAAGTAATACTGCAGAAAATGTTTTGCAAAGCAATTCACTTTTTGTCCTGAATACAATTTGTTATGTTTGGGGCAAATCCAATACAGCACATTACTGAGTACCACTTTCCATATTTTCAAGCATAGTGGTGGCTGCATCATGTTATGAGTATGCTTGTAATCATTAAGGACTGGGGAGTTTTCAGGATAAAAAAGAAATGTAATGGAGCTAAGCAAATGCAAAATCCTAGAGGAAAACCTGATTCAGTATGCTTTCCACCAGACACTGGGAGAGTTTTGACCTAAATCTACTTGACAATCTATGGCAAGACTTGAAAATGGTTGTCTAGCAATGATCAACAACCAATTGACAGAGAAGAATTTTTGCATAATCCAGGTGTGGAAGGCTCTTAGAGACTTATCCAGAAAGAATAAAAGCTGTAATCGCTGTCAAAGGTGCTTCTAGTAAGTATTGACTCATGGGTATGAATACTTATGTAAATTAGATATTTCTGTATTTAATTTTTAATGCATTTGCAAACATTTCTAAACATGTGTTTTCACATTGTCGTTATGGGGTATTGTGTGTAGATGGGTGAGAAAAATATATCTCATAAATTTAGAATTTTGGCTGTAACACAACAAATTGTGGAATAAATCAAGGGGTCTGGATACTTTCTGAAGGCACTGTAATAACACTATCACTCTATTAAAGGGGTTTAAAGCAGCACTCCTTTATTGAAACATGAACAAAGTGTCCTCCCGCCATAGTTTCAGCAAAAGCTGAGGGATGAGGCTGGAGAAATGTAACTACTCTTAAATCCAGAGGCCATACAATGGATGCAAGGAATGACCATCCGTGATATCAAAAATGATAGTTTTAACCATGCTTGTAGTAGTTGTTACATTTACTTGTGTTTACAAACATAGGTGTAAAACAAGCTTATATTTTGGATTCTGATGGGGTACGACAGTTCAACTAAGCACATTTATACATTATTTCTTCAACAATCAATGGGTACATATCATTAATTTATAAGTCCAAAAATGTATGTAGAAACTAAGGATTGCCCTTTTAACAGGCAGTGACCTTAATACAGCAGAGCTGTGTCGCCATTTGAACGTGATCCATTAACTGCCCCCCAAAAATGTATTCTATCCACTGTTCTGCAAATGTCCTGCAAAATTGTCCCCTTTTCCCGCATTTGGGCTTTTTTAGATGTGGTCACCCTAATTCCACCACTGGAAACATTACTACTGCAACATGTTAACATCATCTTTTCATGTGAGGAGAGTAACATTATTCCAATCACACATTTGAACTTGCAATTTCACATGTGAATGAAACATTTTCACATGTGACGTTTTATTACAAGTGGAACTGCGAATTTGATTTTCACTTTCACATATGGGATTGCATGTTAAAAACAATTACATGTAAAAATCTGATTGGCAGTTTAATTTGTGGAAAAACTGTAACTTGAAAATCTCACTTTCACAAGTGGAATTGCAAATTCACGTTTTTCACATGTGAAATATATGCTCAAAGAGGCCTACCGAGTGTTTTGGCTGTCTAAATCAAATCAAATTGCATTGGTCACATACACATATTTAGCAGATTGTAGCGAAATGCTTGTGTTCCTAGCTCCAACAATGCAGTAGTATCGCAGTACTTAAGGCATCACTACAGACCCGGGTTCGATCCCAGGCTGTGTTACAGCCGGCCATGACCGGCAGACCCATGAGGCAGCGCACAATTGGCCCAGCTTTGTCCGGGTTTGGGGAGGGTTTGTCCGGCCGGGATGTCCTTGTCCCATCGTGCTCTAGCGACTCCTTGTGGCGGGTCGGGTGCAATGCACACTGACTTCGGTCGGCGGTTATACGGTGTTTCCTCCAACACATTGGTGCGGCTGGCTTCTGAGTTAAGCAAGCAGTGTGTCAACAAGCAGTGCGGCTTGGCAGGGTCGTGTTTCGAGGACGCATAGATCTCGACCTTCGCCTCACCTGAGTCCGTCTGGGAGTTGCAGCGATTGGACAAGACTGTAACTACCAATTGGGGAGAAAAAGTGGTAAAAGAACAAGAAGAAAAAGAAGAAATATATGCTCAACATGTGAAACAGCTATTTCACATACTGTATGACTGTGTTTTTTTTTGTAAGGGTGAGCTCCACACCTACTCAAACTAGCCTTTGTAAATATTTATTTTAACGCTAGAGTCCTTAGTTGCAACATACATTTTGGACTTATTAATTAATTACATGTACCCAGTGATTCTTAAAGAATATAATTTATAAATGCCTCATGAGCTTAGTTCAACTGTTGTACCCCATCAGAAAACAAGATATAATGCTTGTAAACAAAGTAAATGTAAACAAACACTGTATGGTTAAAACTATACTTTTGGTATCATGGATGGTCAGTCCTTGCATGCATAGCTACGTCTATGAATTTGAGAGTGGTTACATTTCTCCAGGCCCATCCCTCAGCTTTTTAACAAAACAGAGGTGGGGTAAATGCTCTGTTTTGTTTCAATTAAGGATTCTAGCTTTAAGCCTTCACTAAAACAGACAAAGCCATTTCATACCTTCCAATCAAGTACTCTGATGATAAGATTTGGATTGTGGTTTAAGTTATGAAGATAAAATGACATTTGAACAAAAATCTTTAGTGAATCAGAAAATGAATTAATATTGCCAGTCATATATAGTGATGATGCATTGAGTTAAAGAAGTTTCATAATGCAAGCTTGGAAATGTTATTGTTGTTATTTGCAGGTCCTGCAAAAATATTGAGTATGTGGGGTATTAAACAAATGCTTTTCCAATATCAGTGAAGAAAATGAATAATGCTGGATCATTTATTTCTCTTAGTGATGCTGTGGACTTAGTTTTAATTGCGTTGCGCGGAGGTAAGGTTTGCTTTGTTACAGATCACATCTCAATTAAACATTTGGAGCCTGTGGCTGCACTGCCTCAGAAATAATGAATATAAAGTAGGACTTATTGGCCAGTGAAATTGAACACACTAATAAATACATGAAGGGAAAATAAATATTGATCACACCGTGCATGTGGACAGTATGGCTTTGATTTCCACAGTTTATAGGGCAGTGGTGTGTGTGTGTGTGTGTGTGTGTGTGTGTGTGTGTGTGTGTGTGTGTGTGTGTGTGTGTGTGTGTGTGTGTGTGTGTGTGTGTGTGTGTGTGTGTGTGTGTGTGTGTGTGTGTGTGTGTGTGTGTGTGTGTGTGTGTGTGTGTGTGTGTGTGTGTGTGTGTAGGAGGTACAGTATATGACTGTATTCGCTTAGATCGTGATACTGTAGCCTCTCTGTCCCCAAACATGGGAGTTTTTGTGGCAGATCTAGATGTCTAATTTTACATTGGTGTCTTTGTGTATATGGGTGTGTGCTTTACATTGGTGTCTATGTGTGTATATGGGTGTGTGTAGTGAAAGTCCATGGGAGGGTGAACTCCCGGCCCTGTCACTCCACACTGCAGTTTTCCCCTGCTACTCTTGGTTCTCTATTGCCAATAAGGAGGATAGGCAGGAAAGAGGATTATTGGTATTGATCTACCCAGGGGGATCATTAGGCATCACTATCAATCCACAGCTCCTAGCGCACAGCACCGGGCCGCACAGACATTGCCAATTTGTCCCTATTAGAGAGCCCAGTCTCTGGTTGTCTGCGCTGATTGAGGATGCCCAGAGCCCACCGTCTACAAACCCACAGCCCCTGCTGGGCTAGGTCTGACCTGGGTCCTGAGATGAACCAATGACAGGCTAGCTACCTGGTGACCACAATCCACCTGTTCCCCCTGTATTGTCCCCATGGTTAGGAGAAAGTGGTGAGGAAAGAGGAGGTGATGATAGCCAGCTGAAAGAAAAATTAATATGAAGGAACAGCCCTCTACCAATCAAAGGCAAATGTTTGCATTTTGATTTAATTTGATTGTTGGTTAATTTACCATTTTCCTGGCTTTACATCTTCGGGTAGAGATAAGTAAATAATTGAGAGCCACCCTGTACTTTTCCTACTTCGGTGGTGATGACACCACCTTCAGTACCCTAATGCTCCGTCCTGGCTGGTCGTGGTATTATTTACCCTCAGGTAATTGGAGCTGTAATGGAATACCTCCGGCAGGCTTATCCGGCCTGGCCTACTTATTTTTGTAAGCTGGCTGTTCTGGGGAGTAAAGCCTGTTGATCCGCCTCTCCCTCCGCTCTCTGACTGACTGGCACCCTTTCTGCCACCACACAGCCCGACGTGAGGGAGCCATGCAGCCGGCTGCCAACAAGCTCCCAGACGGCCACTTACCAGGCGACGAGAGCTTCCCAGGTGCCACTCAGAGTGCCAATGTTTTGACATGGCATCAGTGCACCGTGTCACCGCTTATCAGCGATTAAAACGCAAAGCACTACCAGAATATAAAGGCCCCGCCACCATCATATTGATATTGCTCTTACCCGCTCCCTCTTCGGCTTTCACCATATCTCTTGACTCCTGTCTGTCTGTCTGTCTTGGTGGTTCTGTCCCTCTGTGTGCATATAGAGATGCATGAGGGACTGATTATGTTCATGCCCACGTTTTATCCCCTCTCACAGAATATCAGGGTAGAGTGGCAGAGATCACATACTCTCCCAAGTGCAAACTATACATGCCACCACTGCTCAGCCCCAGAATGAAAAACCATGTCTGTTCTTTAAACATTTTATTTGGTGCGAGTTGCGAATATATTTATTAGAATATAACCACATTTGGGAATTTTGTTTGCCAAACATACTTACAGTACCTTCCGTTGTTCAGTCACACCATGCAAACAAGTCTCTTTATGTGTCTCTACTGACCTCTCATTCAAATACAGTTTTAAAAATCCATATAAAAAAATCTGACAATAGATTCTCTTCTATGCTTGGAGGATGCTGACATATCAAGCCTTTCTGCACTTCATCCCTGCTTATGCTCTGTGAAGGGGATTTTGACACCTGGTTTATAATGAAAGCGCTTTGGAATAAAGGACTGTATGAATAGACAGTGGCTTTGGGCTTGGCATTGTACCTGTATGTGCTTGGTTTGCCCAAAGCACCGTGCTCAGAGACAGGGATCAGGTGCTTTGAAATCGAAGGGAACGGAGAGGAGAGACCCCTTGGGATGTGGCAGGTTTCCCGTCACTGCCTTGTTGTGTGTGTGTGTGTCGTTTTTTTGCGTGCATGTGTGTGTATGTGGTACCTCTGAAACAGCAGTTTCTCACTCTACCCCTGCAGATGACCCCACTAATTTCCCCAAAACAACCCCCCTCCTCCTCAAACATACACAGGTAGAGCCAGACAGACAGACCCTGTGACGGGGCAAGTGGGGCAGGTATCAGCAAGTGCTCTTTTCTCATGACCCTTGACCCCGTGGCCTCTGGCTGCAGCTCAGTCCGACTGCAGCTCAGTCTGGCCCTAATGATGCAGACAGCAGCCCCTCTCAGTCCCTCTTTGTCTGGACTACTCCTCTGCCATGCTCTTAACAGACATACATACACACAAACACACACACTCCAGGCACCCATTGGCACAGTAAACACTGGCTGTGGTAAAACCTGAGCTGCTGGCGTGTCACATAGAGGTCTATAAGAGGGCCGGTAGCAGAAGGAGAGGGGCGAGAGGGTACCCCTCAAGACCTTTAAAAGGGCTGTAATAAATCATCTTAAACACATCACAATTCATCTGAGCCAGCGCTCCCTCTGACCCCCTAACTGAGGGTTGGTCCTGTGTGGCTCACAGAGCTAGCCTGTGTAGCAGCAGCAGTAGTTACACTGTAGCACCACATTGGTCTTCAACCTGAGGTTTCTCTTCTGTGTGGAAATCAAAGGCCTTGTGGTAATGACTACAGCCTGGGTGAAGTATGGGGTCCCTTTGAGCTACTGGCCCCCATTCAATGTGTTGTTCTCACACATCTTCAGTCACATGTCGCTCATAGGGAGTTGTTCAGCCTCCGTCTCACACACACCAGAGCACTGACCACACATATGAGCCCTGGGCCACAGGAGTGGAGAAACCAACTCCCCTGAGAAGATGATAAGACGTCCTGTTTTGCCTCACCTCATCAAATGCAGAACCATCGAAAAGTACTTTATAAGCTTGCTATGAATTTGTCCTGTAGTTAGTAAACCAGGTGTATATGTTTAATGTATGTTTTCGAAATGATAAAACTCTAATCTTGACATATGTATGGATAATCGATTTTACACAGCAATATGCCCAGATTGAAATCTATTTGTTTAACACCGTGTGTTCTGTGGAGATGGTGCCATGTTCGTGTCAGTATTCGTTGTGCATCCTCTCCCTCAGCACTGTTCTGAACCCCAGCCACCAGTAGAGGGCAATGTGGCCTGCCCAGGAGCATGGCCAGCGGCTGCAGAACAAGGCTGTAGCGTTGTGATCGCCCTTCACACAACCACACACACACCCATCTACCGCTCTTTGTTATTATATACACACACATACACGTAGGATACACAGACACTCTTGTTCTTTTGTGCCTGTACTGTTTCTTCACTGCGGTGTGGCGAAGGGCTGTGATCCTAGTCGTTGCAGGTCTCTCTCACGTAGCAGCACATCACTGCATTCTCTCCCAGTTCATCTGAAATTGTAACGAGGTACGGCTATAATAAACCCCCATTGATACCCATTCACTAGCTACAGACGTAATATAAACACTATCCAGGCTTATATGGAGGCGTACCACTATGTCCTGCCTTTGTATTTATCGGTCCTCAATGAATTAGTATTCATGGCATCCTCACAGTCACATGGCTTTTTGAACCACTAGTGATACAGGAATGAATATACCATGTAACCTGAAGGACATCTGTTGAATTAAAAGGAATACGCTGTCGTGTCCCATATATTCCGCTTCTGTTCTTTGTGTTTATGTGAGGCAGCGGAGGCAGACAGTCTGGGAGTAATCAGATGAAAACAGGGATCATTCATGATCTTTAAAAACACACAAATGAAAAATCAAGGATCGCTCAAAGCCAGTGGGAGCTCTGTGTGTTTCCACCTCCGTACATTTTACCCATAGGACCATTGGGCTGGGGATCTTACTAGCAGATACTCAGCAACATCATCTTAATACATTGCGTGTGTGTCATTTGTGTGTTTGTCATTCGAGAATGTAAGCCTGTGGCTGTGTGTGTATTTTCTGCAGAGGAGGTAGAGAGAGAGAGAGAGAGAGAGAGAGAGACAGAGTGTGTGTGAGAGAGAGAGAGAGAGAGAGAGAGAGAGAGAGAGAGAGAGAGAGAGAGAGAGAGAGAGAGAGAGAGAGAGAGAGAGAGAGAGAGCAAGGCAGGGAGGGAGAAAACGAGAGGAGAGATGGATGAGGGCCGTTGTGGGGCTCTGGGTGTTTTAATTATCCTGCGCTCTGTCATTGGGTCGGAGCTCACTATCTTCCTCTGGCTTTATCCCCGTCTCATGATTTGAGCGGTACCTTTATCCCTAAGCCTTCAGCTCCTCTGACCAAACAAAGAAAAAAGGGAGGGCAAAGAAAGGGTTTTACAACAGTAACTATGCCGCGCTTACCATTAATATCCCTCAATCTCCTGGTTTTTATGTGTTGGAGAGCACAGTAACCCCAGTAAAGTTACCCTGGTGCGGGTGGGGCCGGGCGGCCCCTTGAATATGGTTATTCCAGTGGGGTGTGAGGGAAGCTCCTGTATGACCAGGTCCAGATCTGCCCCTTTGTATTACTGCTCAAAAGGAAGAGCCAAGCGCTAGCAGCCTGGTGAAGGAGTTTTATTTTCCTTCCCTCTCCTGCCCGTTCTTTCTTCCCTTTTTTCCTTTTTTTGTGTGTGGAGGAGATCATCGAAATGCCAAGCGTTCCGGCAACATAGTGTCTCTGACAACACTATTGGCTGAAGAATGGCTTCTGTGGATGGGCACACTGGTCACATGACCCCTCTGTAGCACCTCCCTGAAGCAAAATCGTCCACAGATTCCATTTTAGACATCTGAGATTATTTGCCGGTTTACTGATGTATTTACATAGCAGCAACATCATGTGCTATTACTGCAGACTTAAATAGATTCCTCAGATCTTCATGGAAAAACTATGTGCTTGGATAAAGGCCATAGCACAAAATACATAGTTCAAATATTTTTGCAGTATGATAGATGTATTATTCAGTATTTTAATTTCTTGAAATATTTGTTCGGAGAACACTAGTGGAGAGATATGTTTATGTGCTGTTCAAGCATGTTGACAATAGTATTATCATATTTAAAAATAATTATTATTTGTTTATTAAACGTTAACATATTGATTTGCCTGTGTTTCATTCAGATAGATAATATTTTGCCAGGAACTGTTTTAATATTTGCCAATCCCCTTGTTCAAATAGATTTAGCTAAACGTTACCAATTGAAGTGTAAATATCAGGTAGAAGGCAATCTAGGTATAGTAGCAAATACTACATTTTCTTAAGAAAACTTTGTATATGTGTGTATATCTGTGTGTATTTGTGCAAGTCAGTGTGGGTATAAAGGACAATGTATAAGTGTTTTTATGTCATTTCTGGTCTGTACTGTATCTCCATGACAACATGGTTTTGATGTTGGTTCCCTTACTGACATTTCCCCATTTGGGGAGGATTGTGAATTGCCTCTCCTCTCCTTCAGCCAGCGTGTCATATGAAAAAAGGTGTTGGGGGGACAGGGGAGGGAGGCAGGGGGGCAATATGAGGAATCTAATGGGCGTCTGGTCTGATTGTCCTCAGCCATGGCAGTAGAGACAAAGCAGATGAATTGTGAAATGTATTCAAGAGATTGGAGACAAGTGCATGTCAGCAGCCCCTCCATCCACCCCCTTTCTCCAGGATCCCTCCCTCTCCATCTCTACTCTCCTCTTTTTGTCTGACACTCTGAAAAAAAGCAGGCTTGACAGCAGGGCTCTGTTTGAGCAAAACATTAAAAAAAGAAAATGCTATTTTCACCCGTTTTTCTTTTCTATTAGCTGCTCAGGCAGATGCTCAGCGTATTGCATCCATATTAATTGTGAAATATTGCATGACAAATCTATGCAATGTTTATCACTAAATGTACATGAAAAGGGTTTAGATGTATACAATCTGAATTATTGAGACTAGATTCTATTATTTCAAAAAGAAAAAAATATAAATTAAATTACAGATTACAGTCAATAAAAAAAATATAAAACATAAAGTCAAAATTTGTATTTACTGATTGCAGTTTAAAATATTTTGTTGTTGGCTTTTCATTTGTATGAATCTCCTGATTGTCCCGGTGATCTGTAGTGTATGTTAGAGGCTGACTGGCCGGTGTCTGGTAGCGTCTGGCCTGCGTCTGGGTCCTGTCTGCCCTCTGCCCTGCTCGCTGACCCCTAGGAGAGCTGGGACGTAGTCAGCCAGCCAGGCAGGCAGTCAGCACAGAGGGCCTCTCTCTCCCTCCCCCCTTTCCTACCTGGTAGCATAGTAGTTTTGTAGAGATACACCATGGCCCACATACACAACCCTGATGCCCCGTTGGTTACACCAGAGAGAGGAGGCGGACCAGTGTCTAGCCTGGCATCAGACTCCCTAGCTAGCTGTGGTGCAGTTTGGTATGGGGAAATAGAATTCTGCACATGTGTTTCTGCTGGGTTTTCATAGTGGGTCTGAGTGATACAGTGATAGGAGAAAGGAGTAATGTAACCCAGTGCTGTGACTGTGAGGTCAGCCATGTGTGGTGTAGTGTATTGTAGACAGACGCTTTGCCTTTGAAATGTTGAACAGGAATCATTGAGGGCTTATAAATACATCCCATTTCTTTCACAAAACTCGGTAATTGACCAAATTATGTTCAGTTGGTTTTTATCATGAAAGGCAGAATCAGAAAATATTATATTTCAATATTATAATTTTTTTAACTTAATTTTTCAATTGTTTTCTCACTAAATATTTGTTATTCTTTTCAAAAGAATTCTAGCATATCAATGAATAGATACCCTGAAATAGTTTGTGTAATTAAAACTATTTTCAGCACCATCAAGTGACCATGATGACAACAGTGGGCTGTCAGCTTTTGTTTTGTGTTGACTGGATTTATTATTCATCCTTACATCACTCTGTATTTTAATATGAATAATGGAGGAGCTATCAGAGGAGGAAGAGGGATGTGAGAAAGGGATGCCACACAGCGCTGGTCCTGAGTCCTCTCTGCTCCATCCCCCTGTGAGGAACATGCAGGGGGCACAGAGAGCTCAGAACCTGGGTGTGCTCGATAGAGAGCCTGGCCTGTCTCCCTGGTCCTGGGTGGCGATCTCTCTCAACTCCCTTGCCTGCCTGCCTGGCTCTCTCTCTCTCTCTCTCTCTCTCTCTCTCTCTCTCTCCCCGATCGGGTTTAATAACAGTGCATAAATCAAAAGCCTCCTGTCAGCCACGCAGCCTTCATTAAATTCAAATGGGAAACTGTCCTCTTCGGATCCAATTTTAATAAAACCAGGTAATCAAATATGGGTTTAAAAAAATAGGCCATCATTTCACAGCCCCAGAGATGTCCTCTGCCCAGTGTTTCTGTGTGTGCTTCATGTTAACAGGGTTGAAGAACCCTATCATGTAGAAATACTGTACACACAGCATCCACAGCACACACATACAGACTTACACACAGACACACACTAATCCTGCACACAGGGAATACTGTGTCACTGTCCTCTATGCCACAAAATGTAGATGACCTTCAGTAAAATATTTTTTGTTTGTTGCATATTTCAAATTGATAAAAACTTAGATAAATTATTATATGATCAATAATTATGAGATTTAATGTATATGCAAATACTACTGATTAAAATAATTTAATATAGTCAAATATATTGAATAAACACATTTCTAAAATAATTACTAATTCAAATATTTGTAATTTGTAAAATGTTTATGGTACATATTCATCATAAAATAAATCACTCCTGTACATTGAAATCACACACACACCCACCCACACACACACACACACACACCCACACACACACACACACACACACACACACACACACACACACACACACACACACACACACACACACACACACACACACACACACACACACACACACACTGGAGTGATTAAAGGTTGGTTTGGGATGTTGTGGAGCAGAGGTTAGTGTTGTGGGTGGACTTGGCCGTATAGCTGAGGTATACTGGAACACAGGATGATGTGTAGTCGCTTTTTCATGCTTTTTCCAGCTTTTTCAACGCTGATTTCGGGGGCATATGCTTGGCTTCCCGGGCTGCACTTCTTCCTGACTGTCCGAGGACTTTTGGTCCATAGGATTGGCTGTAGTCCTGTCAGTTGTAGATCCCCCATATGCAGTCAGTGTGTTTGATATGTGACCGGTGTTGACCAATAAGGCTCCGCTCAGAGCCGTAACCTGTATTATACGGCCCTGCCACATGGTAACTCAGTCTGCCCCATAGAAACACAGCAGGTCTACTTATTCTCATATAGCCCTTGGATTCTAGGAGTATTCCTCCATCTTTCTGGGATGGTTTACGCCCACCTTTATTTCCTCTATTTGAGCGTTGATAATACATAATTGAGGTATTTATAAGAACATTGTTCCATCATTAATTATGTAAAAAAATAAAACAAGGTCTAATTTTGTGTTTAATTATACATGCTATAAAAGAAAGGTATGAATATATATCTTATATTTGGTTATATGCCATATTCTTATCTGTTTTGCAATAATCTCCAAGACAAGATGGAGCAGCTGGAACATTATACAGCCTATGAGCAGAAGAGGGCACTATCAGTCGCTGATGTGCTCTCTCTCTCTCTCTCTCTCTCTCTCTCTCTCTCTCTCTCTCTCTCTCTCTCTCTCTCTCTCTCTCTCTCTCTCTCTCTCTCTCTCTCTCTCTCTCTCTCTCTCTCTCTCTCTCTCTCTCTCTCTCTCTCTCTCTCTCTCTCTCTCTCTCTCTCTCTCTCTCTCTCTCTCTCTCTCTCTCTCTCTCTCTCTCTGTCTGTCTGTCTGTCTGCCTATCTTTCAAAGAATGTATGTAGAAAATGTGTCATGTATTTGTCTAGAATACATAATACATAATAACCAAACGGGGTTCAAATCACACTAATGTAATCTACAAATATATAAAGGGATTAAAGAAGTCATATTCTAAAGCAGACTGATCACAGAAAAAGATAAGTGAAAATGATTTAATGTTGAATGTAACATACATTTAACTTTACATTGATTAGTTACATCATTACTTTTGAATACTGTTTGTTCTTTGCATGTTGTATGTTCTCTGCATGTTATTTGCATATTCTCATAGTCATTGCATTCTTGCATTTAAAAATTGAAGCTTTTTGTGTTTTGGTTTGTTTGTTTACTGGTATTG
This sequence comes from Brachymystax lenok tsinlingensis, assembly GCA_030435695.1. NCBI lineage: Eukaryota > Metazoa > Chordata > Actinopteri > Salmoniformes > Salmonidae > Brachymystax > Brachymystax lenok. The sequence continues at coordinate 31,248,144 of CM059819.1, read as the reverse complement.
GTTTGTTTTGAAGACATTGTGTTATCTAGTATATCTGGTTGGTTGTGCTGCTGGTCTGTACTGTAGCGGGTGCAGTAATGGGGAGTTGCCCTGCAGGCTTGGGATGTGTTCTCAGGACGTGTCAGTCGACTGTCAGGGCTGTTCAACCTTTCACTTCTCAAATGTTACATCTTCTGTCTCACTTGATCCGTATGATTGAACTTTTTTCTGATTATCAGTTCACATTTAGAGAAAGCCTTTAGGTATCTGCATATTATTTTATAAGATGATGGTTATGAAACACTATAAATACAGCCTCTGAACACAGCTTATTGTTGGTGTTCCTAGAGAATGACTATGATAAACATCTGAACCTTCCATTTCCATACTGCTGTCCTATAGGCACTTAACATTTAGTGAATACTCTTAGAATCACGTCCATGATTTACAGTCTCCTTTTCTGTTTTTCCTGTAATAAAGTCCTGGTTTTCTCTTTCTTCTAAAAGTTTGTCTCTCTTTGTTAAAGAAGAGGCGATGTACTAAGAGCAGTACAGTGATTGCCTCCCACCACCACCACCACTGCTAGCAGCCCCATAATCACAACCAGATATACCTGAGCACTGTTCTCCCTGGGTCCAGCCCATCTCTCTGTCCCCCCCCGGTGTGTCTCCCTCCTGCCTCTGTTCTTCCTGCCTCCCTTCCTGTCATCCAGGCCTGGCTGCCATGTTAGTGCAGGCTCCTGCTGCTCAGCCCACTCCCCTCCTTCCATACATCCTCCTATGTGCTGGGAGGAAGGGGGGAAGGTATTGGGTAGGTACAGACAACAATAACCAGGGCTCTCTCCATCAAAAGGGTTATCTGGCTCCCACAGGCACACTGACAGACAGACAGACAGACAGACTGCATGACGAAAGGAGGGAGGGCAGAGCAACTGAAACGGGGTACAGTGGGCCTGGTAAAAATGTGGGTATGGAAGTTTGAACAGAAGAGGTACAGGGTTTTGGGCTGAAAATGGGTACTTTGTTTGAGATGGAATGAGGGTGCAGTGAACGGCTGGTGAGAGAGGGGGATGTAGTGAGAGGGATGTGAGGCAGAGAGGGGACACAGTGAGTGATGCTGTCCATCCAAAGTTCAGAGGTTCAGAGGTTTGTTGGACATACAGAAGTGTTAGGCGTACTACAGAAGTGTTAGGCGTACTACAGAAGCGTTAGGCGTACTACAGAAGTGTTCGACACATACTACAGATGCGTTAGGCATACTACAGAAGCGTTAGGCGTACTACAGAAACTTTAGGCGTACTACAGAAGTGTTCGACACATACTACAGATGCGTTAGACACATACTACAGAAGCGTTAGGCGTACTACAGAAGCGTTAGGCGTACTACAGAAGCGTTAGGCGTACTACAGAAGCGTTAGGCGTACTACAGATGCGTTAGGCGTACTACAGAAGCGTTAGGCGTACTACAGAAGTGTTAGGCGTACTACAGAAGCGTTAGGCGTACTACAGAAGTGTTCGACATGTACTACAGATGCGTTAGACACATACTACAGAAGCGTTAGGCGTACTACAGAAGCGTTAGGCGTACTACAGAAGCGTTAGGCGTACTACAGAAGCGTTAAGCGTACTACAGAAACTTTAGGCGTACTACAGAAGCGTTAGGCGTACTACAGAAGCGTTAGACACGTACTACAGAAGCGTTAGGCATACTACAGAAACTTTAGGCGTACTACAGAAGCGTTAGGCATACTACAGAAGCGTTAGGCGTACTACAGAAGCGTTAGGCGACTACAGAAGCCGTTAGGCGTGCTACAGAAGCTTTAGGCGTACTACAGAAGCGTTAGGCGTACTACAGAAGCGTTAGGCGTACTACAGAAGCGTTAGGCGTACTACAGAAGCTATAGGTGTACTACAGAAGCGTTAGGTGTACTACAGAAGAGTTAGGCGTACTACAGAAGCGTTAGGCGTACTACAGAAGCGTTAGGCGTACTACAGAAGCGTTAGGCGTACTACAGAAGCGTTAGGCGTACTACAGAAGCGTTAGGCGTACTACAGAAGCGTTAGGCGTACTACAGAAGCGTTAGGTGTACTACAGAAGCGTTAGGTGTACTACAGAAGCGTTAGGTGTACTACAGAAGCGTTAGGTGTACTACGGCGTAGCCTACTGTACACTATGTCCTTTGTAGTTTTGCACGAATTTACCACACTGCATCACTTCTGTGTATTCATTTAGATCTCGACAAATAAATGATAATCATAACAATTAAATATCTATTTGATTATTCTAAGCGGTTACTTTCTAATCACCAAAGAACCGTAACTGTTTCTGATAAGGCTCTCCCAGTGTGGCTGGGAGTTAGTTTGGCGAGAAGGCAGATATTTTATCAGTGCTGTAGTGCAGGGTCTATTCCTCAGCGCTGTATTAGCGTGTCAGGGACGACTGCTGTAATGAATTGCCAACCCCAAATTTTGCAAGTTAAAAAGTGGGAATGAGAGTAAACCTTTTGTTTATGTCACCTATCATCTTGAAATATTTACTATTCTGCGCCTCTCAGCTCCCTGTCTCCCTCCAGCGTGATAAAAGGTTCTGGGCTCCCTGTCTTAGCCCATTCCTGTGTTACCCCATCTTCTGCTCCTCTCTCTCTCTCTCTCTTCCCCTCTCTCTCCCTCTTCCCCTATCTCTGTCTCTCTCTCTCTTTCCCTCTCTCTCCCTCTCTCCCTCTTCCCCTCTCTCTCTCTCTCTCTCTCTTTCCCTCTTCCCCTCTCTCTGTCTCTGTCTCTCTCTCTCTTCTCTGGCAGGAACAGACATCATAAACCTCCTCTTTTTGCTGAAACCTGCTGTCAAGATTTTTTCCCCCCTCAAGGAAGTGTTCAAGTAGAGAGGGTTCCTCTGGGAATTATGTGAGCATTTGACCAGGTGTTTGCGACACTTTCAAAATTCGATTTTATTCCGGTGTGTGTACACGCGCTTAGTGTGTGTGTGTCTGTGTCTGTATGTTTGACCTATGAATTGGAATGAAAAACAATTCACGTCTTTTTTAGTTGGTGTGTTATTTACATTACATATGTTATAAAGAGAGTGAGCGTTAATGAAATTCACATATTTGGTAGAGTATATATTTGGTATATTCACTGTGTGTTTAGAATATGCATCTGAGTGTGTGAACATGAAATTCATACAGTATGTGAAAGAGTGAGACAGAAAGAGTGTGGTGTGTTTGCAGGATAGCGTAGGGGAAGAATTGCCTGCGGTTGCCTTGCAGGACTGCTACAGTACCTCTGAAATCCACCATCTCTCTCTCTCTTTCTCTCCATTCCCTTTCAACAGAAACATGTCCCCCAGCTAAGGTGCTCCTACACTGTTTTCACCATCACTATTTCAAGAGAAAACAAAACTGTGAGTAGAGGCAGCTAGATACTGGGTTTTGTAAAGGTGTACTATGGTGTGTTTCTGAGGTGAACTCGTTCTGCTAGCACCTTGTAACGTATCTATCCCCTCTCTGCACTGCGGAGTCTAGCTGCAGGGATCAGGATTATACCACAAAATTACCCATCTCTGAATTGTGATGTCAGGTAAAAAAAGATAACTTTTCATCACATTTATTTCACCCTCGCAATGAAACAATACATAATGTATTATTTTGTTGTTCAAGGTATTACGTTGTGTAGTGAGAGAATAATGGCTATCAACAAGCAGGGTGAAAGAAAGTGTTTTAATGACAGTATTAGGGCTGGTTTATACAGAAGCCTTCCTCTGTGTAAATTAAGTAGGACTAGATATTTCACTTGTATTTCTGACAGGGAATTTGTTTCTTTGTGGAACAAAAAAATGTGCATTCTAAAAGGTAAGTCTACTTCCTTCTCACAGGGGAAAGTTGATTATATCAAATCTTTTGACTTTGAAATCTTCTCTTGTGCCCAGTATTTTCTCTAATTAGATGCATATGAAAAACAGTGGTTTCATGAGGCCCGTGAAGTGAAAATAACAACATGAATATCTAAAGGTACACAAGGGATGGAGAGCTATCTCTACCCAGGTACTGCAGGAGTTGTGGGGTCACCTAATTGGCAGTCTAGTATGTAACGCGTGATGTAGCTTTTTCACATATTTATGTGCATATTTTTTTTTTTTATGTTTCTTTAATTCTACATTTACCTTACTAATAATTCATAATTTACAGCTTTTACATGTTTTTAAATGTTTCTTCTCCTTCTTCTACTTCCCCTCTAAGTGTGGCTCTGTTTCTCAGAGATTCTCTGTGTTGTTGAATGGAATTGGGGAGCGAAACCTCAGGGTCTGACTCTCCAGTCAGTCTGCTAGGGCCGTTTTAAAGTCCTGTCAGTTTTTTTATCTGGAGGGGAGAGGGGGTTATGGGGGGACGGTGGTGTGGGGGTTGTGTCAGGAAGGGCGATCATAAATATTAGGAGCTGCAGGGAGACAAAGGGGCTAAAATGGAAAGGCTTGGCTGGACGAGGGGACCTGGCCATGTCATGTACCTCAGTCATTTTTCTTGTGCGCTTAGAACTCAGTCAGGGGTTTAATTGGAATCCAGACTTCAAAGATTCCTTCGCACCGTCCAGCAGCTCCCCCCCCCTCCCAAACCCCACCCCTCCTCTACCTCTCCTGGCTGGATCCACTTGTCATGTCCACAGCACATACACACATCCATACACACAGACCGTGACCACTACTATGTCACACACAACATCGCCATGTACTGCACACCACAAAATGGACTTTGCCCTTATTTACTCTAGATACTGTATTTAGGCGCTCTGTCTGTGTTCACGCTTAGGTGTGCAGGGTGTATGTTTCTCTGTGTGCCTGTGGTGTGTGTGTGGTGTGTGTGCTTTGTGACTGAGTACAGATGTAGGATCTTAATTTGATCACCCTGTTGCAGGATAACGTTAAACTTGGGCATTTTAAACTTGTTGTGTACACTATTTGAGGTTTAAAAAGGCTTCTGAATGTTGTATTTTCCACTTTGAAATGTCAGACTTTGTTTATCAACCCCTACAAAAATGTCCCTTCACTATAATTCATATTTCCTGTTGCTGCAAGATTATTTTCCTGCTGTAGCAAACTGGCTCAAATGAAGATCCTACATCTGTACATTTACATAGTTATCTATGCAATACCACACTTCTCCTGAAATGAATGCCCTATTGTAACTGTTGGATGGAGAGAGTGAGAGGTATCCAAGTATTCTTTCGGGTGCAACTGGGTGCAACTCAGTCAGTGGTAGTAGCCGCTAGGAGGGGAGAATGGAATTCATGTTCAGTTTTAGCTAGCCATGGAGCCTAGACAGAGATTCACATGTCACAAGGGCCTCACCCTTATTGTAACAGGGTGGCACTTCTTCAACTTAAACTATTTTAATTGCAATTATCAAGCAAACACAGTATGCCTCATTATTAATAGTCCCTTATATGCAGTATATAGCCACAGGCTGTGGTATGTTCTTCATAACAGTTGTGTATATTGGATTATATTCCTGCACTAGATTGTCTGGTATTTGTGCCTAATTGGAGGAGTTATGAATATGCAACACATGCCTCAGAACAGAAGTGAAGTGAGAGAAAGTAAAGTTTTGTAATAAGTCTGAAGAAAATGGGAGAAAAAAAGGTCTATATAGTAATATTGGAAGCATGTGGGTTGATATATAGTAGTATTGGAACCATGTGGGTTGATATATATAGTAATATATTAATATACCAGTGTAATGAAGGATTCTGCCTCCTCCCTTTGGGTTTCAGCAGGCCTTGTTAGCACTGCCGAGGAGACATTTTGAAACCATACCTGAAGTGAATATGTTTTAAAGATATAATTATAGGTAGGAAAAAGAGGACCTATTTTCAGACCTCTAACAAAAAAAAAATCCCATTATACATGATAAAGGTGTTAATGATGGCTTGTCTTTTTTATTTTGCCGTATAAATTATGAAACAGCTGTATCATTTGAAGTACAGTTAATAGGTGAATTTCAAATAGCCAGTCTGTATAAAAAAAGTTATGGATATCTAATTTAAATTGTTCTTGCCGAGACAGAGTTCCAGTGCAATAATCAACGTAGGGAAGTGTGTTCCTATTCTAACCTGTACCCTGGCCAACGTTGACAAGTTTAAATAGTCTTAACCTTCCTCAGTAGGGGTGGAGATTTATGGCGTCAATTGGCTATTCTCAAAATGGCAAATTTGGGACTGCTCTCCCTCCCAGGCACAGTCATTTAACAGGTGGCTCCTGTAGACAATATATTGTCATACATAAGCACACTGACTTCTGTGACAAGTTCATTTGAATCAGTTGTGAGTGATGTCCCTACACTTAGAAAAAAGGTGCTATCTATACTGAACAAAAATATAAACACAACGTAAAGTGAGCTGAAATAAAAGATCCCAAAAATGTTCCATATGCACAAAAAGCTTATTTCTCTCACATTTTGTGCACAAATTTGTTTACATCCCTGCTAGTGAGCATTTCTCCTTTTACAAGATAATCCTTCCAACAATTTGGTAATCACCTTCTTGATATGTGGCATATCAAGAAGGTGATTAAACAGCATGATTATTACACAGGTGCACCTTGTGCTGGAGACAATAAAAGGCCACTCTAAAATGTGCAGTTTTGTCACAACACAATGCCACAGATGTCTCAAGTTTTGAGGGAGTGTGCAATTGGCATGGTGACTGCAGGAATGTCCAACAGAGTTCTTGCCAGATAATTTAATGTTCATTTCTCTACCATAAGCCACCTCCAAAATTGTTTTGAGAATTTGGTAGTACGTCCAAACGGCCTCACAACCGCAAACCAGGTGTATGGTGTCGTGTGGGCGAGCGGTTTGCTGATGTCAACATTGTGAACAGAGTGGCGGTGGGGTTATGACATGGGCTGGCATAAGCTATGGACAATGAACAAAATTGTATTTAATGATGTCAATTTGAATGCACAGAGATACCGTGACGAGATCCTGAGGCCCATTGTCATACCATTAATCCGCCGCCATCACCTCATGTTTCAGCATGATAATGCACAGCCCTATGTCGCAAGGATCTGTACACAATTCCTGGGAGCTGAACATGTCCCAGTTCTTCCATGGCCTGCACAATCAGCAGACATGTCACCCATTGAGCACGTTTGGGATGCTCTGGATTGATGTGTACGACAGCATGAATATCCAGCAACTTCACACAGCCATTGAAGAGGAGTGGGACAACATTCCCCAGGCCACAATCAATAGCCTGACACATTTCACATGTGAAGGAGACGTGTCGCACTGCATGAGGCAACTAGATACTGACTAGTTTTCTGATCTACGCCCCTAATTTTTTTAAAGGTATCTGTGACTAACAGATGCATATCTGTATTCCTAGATATGTGAAATCCATAGATTAGGGCCGAATGAATTTATTTAGATTGGCTGATTTCCTTATATGAACTGTAGCTTAGTAAAATCTTTGAAATTGTTGCATGTTACGTTTACATTTTGGGGTTCAGTGAAGAACTTAAAAGGGTTCTTCAGATGTCCCCATAGGAGAACCCTTTGAAGAACCCTTTTGGAACCCTTTTTTTCTAAGAGTGTAGATGGATGGTATTGGTCATTGTCTAGGGTTATGGCTTTCTGGCACCTGGTCAGAGTAGGGAAGAAGAGGAATAATAGAGGAACAATAACTGTTTAGCAGACGTAAATGGAAGGAAATAAGTTGTGCATCCACTGCAGAGGCCATTGGTCTGTTCATTTATAATCCATTACATACATTAGTAACGGAGGTGATTGTTTTGGTGTTATGGATGTGTTCTCCTTTGTGATGTTGTCTCTGAAATTATGAGCTCACATACGGTATCATAGCTTGCTGCAGCCTGCTCTTTAAATGCATGTGGATCATCTTGACGTGAAAGGCTCACAAACGGCTGGTGATGATGATGACTGATTGCTGTTGGAAAGAAAACAAAGAGATCTGTTCCAACGCCCCGCTGTCTTGTGGAAAACATAGGCGGCCTGGGAGAGGCATGAAGCTTCTGTGACTAATAGAGTAGCAGAGACAGAATGGCTTCTAATGGAGGTGTTAATGACCATGTTGCTTAAAGGTTACTTTGAGTGGTGTTTTCACTCTCCCATTCGTCTCCACCCCTCCATCTCCCTCTCCGTCCTTATTATGTTTTCTTATTATTCTCCCTCTTCCCGGCCGTGCAACCCTGCAACTGCAGCGTCCGACAGATCAAGGCATGTCAGAGTGAGGGGAGAAAGAAAGAGACAGATAAGGAGAGAGAAAGATGGTAAAATAGGAAAGAGAAAGGGATATAAAGGAAAGAGAGTTCCTGGAATCAGGGAGGGGTCTCCCCGGGGCAGCCCAGCAGGACGTTGACTTGAAGGGACTTTTCATGGCGAGCTTCAAGCACCTCTGACACACACACACTCATTTCCATTCGCTTTTATCAAATATGAAAATTCAGGGACACCAGCTCTTCATCGCGCCCCAAAAGACCCAAACACAGAGGAAATAGCAGAGAGAAGAGGTAGTTAAGGAGTTATTTTCGTAAAGAAGGGGAGGGTTGTTAGCTTTCATGATAATTCTGTCTGTGCTTCCCCTTGTCTGTTGGCTCAGCTCAGGGGTGGGTCTCATTTGAGAGTGCTTGCACATTTCTTTTTGCACCCTGGCAGACCAGACCACACTATTGTCTTCTCCACTGGAGATGGGCTTCTGTTTGTTTTAGTTTTTTCTTCTTTTTCTGCAGCCTTTGTTGAGGAGTGGAAAAGAGTGAATGTCCTTCACTCGTCCCCTGTCCACAACGTGGGAAATCATCCGGAGCGGCTTCATAAAGCGGGATGAAATATTCAGGAAGAGGGGAAACATTAAGAGTTTTAATTTGGCTGGAATGGTGGCTCCATTCGTGCACTGGGCACCTGGGATGAAGATTAGAGAGGGGGGGCTGATACATGTCATCCATCTTGACTGTTGATGAGCGCTGTCCTTCCCTTTTTCATTGGAATTAAATATGTGTGAGGAGAGGGCATTTGTTAAAAACCCACTTATTCCACACATTCTTTGTTCCTGATCATTTCACATCAGAACTACTCTTTGCTAGTCATTTCAAATAGGATATGGTCCAATTATACATTTTTAGTACCTTAACTATCAGTCATATTACATCCAATTACCCCATCACTTGTTACAGATGAAAGTGATGCACCATTCTCTGAAACCCCTCAGAATAGTCTCTAACCAGGCACTGCAATATTAACCAGTCTCTGTATGTGAAGGGCCAGCAAACTATTAACCAAAGGTTTTTCCAAACCAATGGATGTTGTAGCTATATCAGATCTTGATCTGCACTTTGTAGTTTGTAGAGATTTTGATATCTGCATTGTTTTGGACAGTTGGCTTTTGACTGTAGAGGTCTGTCAGGTTAGTTCCTTAGAGAGAAGGGAAGAGAAGGGAAGGGAAACTGCAGTGTTTGGGTGCTGTGATCTGTTTCTGAAACGCCTCGGGTCTGCTGAAAACACAGATCCAGACTGCAGTTAAACACAAAGCAACACACACACACACACACCCTGGCGTAATCTCCCACCACCATCTTGGCTGATAGCAAACTACAGATTGAGAGGAGCAGAGAGGGGAGATGGGAACACTGCCTTACCTCTCGCCCTGTAAGTTAGACACAGAGGCAGAGACCAACCTAGCCAAACAACGCACGCTGCATTTACCTGCCATCTGCACCCAGAGCAAGCAGCATGGCCTGTACTCTATCACTGTGGAATAACAGGAAAACATAGTCCCGTAAGCCCCAGTCTGGGCTCAGCTCATATAAATGCTGTCTTTTATAAATGTCAGCAGGAATATTCCAAAGCACTGGATCTCCCAAACATAAATCTCCTCCCGTTTGATCACACCTACGGTGGTATTTAAACAGAAATGACTTGTCTACCAACATCACTGGGAAATTATATTTGTTTGGCCTTTTGTCGGAATAGGTGTGAAATAGGGTAGGTTGTTGTATGATGTAGTAATAATAGTGGGGTATATTTAATCTGACTTGAAATGTAAACTACAAATGTTAAGACATTATCTAAATCACTGAGACATAGGACTCTCTCTGTGTACATTGCTTTACTGTACTACATATTTTTAAACCGATGTAAAATTCAAAAAATGTAAGTACAAAATCCTAGGATAATAATGTAATATTAGTGTAAAATGACCTCAGCATCTGCTTGGGATCATTTCCCATAACCAATAGCCCTAGCAGCAGTCTTCTCCTTACTAGTGGAGTACATGGTGGCTGATGCCAGCCTGCCTGCTCCAGCCCCAGACTGAGAGAGCATGCTGGGTCTGACTGTGACAGAAAGGGGTTTCCTGCTCCTCCTGTGATGCTGTGTGTTAATGTCCTCTGTGTGCCAGGCCTCCATGGAGTGGATTACGCCTACCACTAGAGAAGAGCAGACTGGAGGCCTGTGTTCTTAGGAGAGATCCTCTCTGCTGTGTGCCTGCCTGCCTGCCGACACACTCCCCTGGAGGGCTGAGAGGCACTGGCCTTCCCCTCTTCATGGTAGATACTGTACGTCTACATCACCCAGCAGGCCGCTCTCTCATAGTGCATTCCTAACTGTGGAATGTATCCCTACTTACAGTGGAATAGATCTTACCATACACAGTAACTCATATGTCCACAGAGCCAACTTTACTCACCTGTATGCTATCCATTGTACTTTTGGCAACAACTCACACATTATTGTCTAGCAGCTGTGCCCACCTGTAGACTAGCATCTGCTGCATTAGCCAAGCTCAAGGTGGGTTTAGTTCAGCACTGGAGAGCTCTGTGCAGCACATGTAGGCCTAGGTTTGGAATGTTGTTATGATCCTCTAGTTGGGGGAGTTTACAATGAGAGCACTGTGTTTTGCTCTAAACACACAAACACTGAGGCACTATAGGGATAGTGTGCCAACTCTCCTACAGAGTAAAACACAGAGATCCATGAAAGTCTTAATTGGCTGTGTTAAACATCACACTGCAATCACGTGTGGTGAGCGTGGAGCGCTCTGTAAACACCCTGTATGTGGTGCCTCTCCCTCCTCCTTCTCCCTCCCCCGCTCCTTCCTCCTTCCATAACGTCATGGTTTTTAAACCATGAATTATTCTGTATACAACTAATATAGTTCTGTATACTAAAAACACAGTAAATGATGCAACCCTGTAGATACACTGTATAAATACTATTGTGCAGAGACAAATTCTAATAATATAAATGTATTACATTTGTAAAGCGCTTTTCATTATACGAGAATAATGTCGAAGTGCATGAAATAGAAAATAGAAAAACTAAATAATTATATCTCACCATATCACGAAAGCAACAATCAAAGTCTAGGAGGAAGGCCATAACGGTAGGCCAGCCGATAGAGACAAGGCTTAAAGCCTGCTTTAAAAGCCAACATATAGGGGGCAGCTGTGTGGGTTTTTCCCAAATCAATTCGGAACACACATTCACGCATAAGACATGTCACGAGTCGACCTCCGTGCTGACAGCCAATCAACACTGTATTGTTGTGAAAATGGAAACAGATTTTTAGCGTGCCCTTGTGTGAGGGACAAGGTTATTTGGAGGGGTAAGTGAAGGAGGCCAGGTGAGGCTGGTGAGGGGCTGTCTGGAGGCTGGTCGGGGCTGTGTGTTACAGGACTGGGATGGCTGTACGGTGTTATACGATGGCTGTGGCTCTGCAGTGGTCCCACCCCTGTCCTCCGTCATGGCCCCTTCACTACACAGCTAGCTATGGCCAGCTTCATATCCATACTGGGGAGCGGGGGCTCTGCCTAGCACCTCGTGCCTAGTAGACTGACTGCCTACCGCTGTGTATGACTGGAGATATGAGATTTGGATAGCGGTTGGTAATGGATTTTTATATGTGTGTATGGCTAGGGGTTTGGTGATGTGTTGAAGTCCACATGTTCTGGTGAACATGCATGGGGACAGACGCACTTAGATGTTATAGAGAGAGAATGTGTATCTCTTTTTACTGATTCACATTGAATTCCTATGACAGTTCCATTAAACAATCGCCAGAATATAACTGGTATAGATTTTCTCTAATTGCCAGGCTATATGTTATGCAATAGATTGTTATTCATTATTCCATAAACTTGTAGAAGGTTGAAGATGCCCTATTGTCCTGCTCCGCGTAGTGATGATGGCGGACACAATGTATTACTAGCAGCTAGATGTTTATCACCTAGCTGGGCTGCAGTACAGTGATGACTGTAGTGTGAGCTTCCCTGTCCTCTCCCACAGGGTAGATATGCTTATAATGCAGCCCATATGAAGGCAGAGCCTATCCCTATAAAGGCCCGGCCTGGATAACGATGCTTGAACAATCACTCGCATCTGATCAAGACTTATGGCGAGAAGTTTGCCTTCTGACTTCATTTCCTCTCAGCGTCGCAGTGCAACGGTGCTCTCTTTCCCGTGATGGAGTGTTTGGAAACTGTGGATGAAGTAGCTGAGGTACATTTGTTCAATGAGGCGTCAAGAGTCCAGCTTTTCCAGGAGATGGAATGAATTGTTTTAAATAAGCTGAGTGTGTTGCAAAGAGCCTGCGCCTCTCTCTCACTCCCTCTTTCTCGTCCCGTCTTTAAGCTCACGCTGACATTGCGCTTGTGACAGTGTGAGTCTTCAGTCACCACCCGTTCCATGATGTCGTTCTGCCATTCAGGGACCATTGTCCTCTAAATGGCAACATTAGCCATTTCTTTCTCTGTGAAATAAGTCTGTAAATTGTTGGAAGGTTTAGGCCTATACAAACTAGACTGTAAAAAAGAGTCTGTTATTCACCACTAAGAAAAAGAGTCTGTTATTCAACACTAAGAAAAAGAGTCTGTTATTCACCACTAAGAATAAGAGTCTGTTATTCACCACTAAGAATAAGAGTCTGTTATTCACCACTAAGAATAAGAGTCTGTTATTCACCACTAAGAATAAGAGCCTGTTATTCACCACTAAGAATAAGAGTCTGTTATTCACCACTAAGAATAAGAGTCTGTTATTCACCACTAAGAATAAGCCAAGGACATGCACTTAGTGGAAATTGTTTCTGATTGTTCAACCTTTTCATGACACAAGTTATTTGTGAAATTCCCCAAGCTGCTTAGGATAAATGACAAGGAGCGGTATGGAAGAACCACGGACGTGTTAGGGAGAACAGTCATACCGAAAATGAACTTGATGGCTTCCTCGACATGCTCCATATTCTGACAGCAGATGGACTGCTAGATACAAAGCGGCCTGATACTCATGCATCGTCCCCATTTAAATGTCACTTTTGAAATAAAAATGTATTACTTGAATGTGATTCTGATGTAGACATTAGCAGGGATGGAACTGTTTGAGTGGCAAACCTTGTCTGCGGAACGGGAAGGAATGAAGGAGGAGAAGGATAGAAGTACTGAGGAAATAGAGAAATGTAATGATGGAGTGATATTTATTGGAAAGCCCAGTGAAGAGCCAACAGTTCTGCGATTACAGGATATTGTTTCTTGAACTTCTGAGAAGAATGAAATAGTACTCATTCAAAGAAGTCAGAATGATTAACAGGTCTACCAGTGTAGCAATGCAGTGTGTTCCTCACAAAAGAGACTTCCTCTTCACACCATTGTCTAAAGAGCTTCTGGAATCTTCCCACCCTAAAACAAGGTGCCACTCACCCCAGTCTGTGCTGAATATCAGAAGTCTTTCAATTATTCTGTTTACTAGGCTACATTCTCCAAGTAGTACATACTAGGCATTTGGCTTATGACACCTTACTTAGTAGATACCTATTAACCTCAAAAGGAACACATAAAACGCATTACATCAGGTATAATGGTCCCCATACTACTAAACATATATGTCTTTTGTCTTTGATTTCATGTAGGGGCATGGCGTGGTTGTGTTTCCCCGAGCAGAGCTATCCTGTTTCACAAATGGCCAAGTGGAGGCAGCATTCTCCGCTCACTGCCGTGCCCTACACACACTCTTTTTAGCAGCACACCTTTCTCACACACTTTCCACACAATATACACTTTCCACACAATATACACTTTCCACACAATATACACTTTCCACACAATATACACTTTCCACACAATATACACTTTCCACACAATACACACTTTCCACACAATATACACTTTCCACACAATATACACTTTCCACACAATATACACTTTCCACACAATATACACTTTCCACACAATACACACTTTCCACACAATACACACTTTCCACACAATATACACTTTCCACACAATATACACTTTCCACACAATATACACTTTCCACACAATATACACTTTCCACACAATATACACTTTCCACTCAGAGGTCATTTTGAGTCTGCGTTTTGTTAGCGCTCCAACTTTGTGAGGTGTTGTTTCAGTCCTGACGTATTTACAGATCCTACAATTGCCACAGATATCCAATCATTATTGCTAATGACAATTAGTATATGTTTTTGTGGTCTTTTCATTAATAGAATTTCCAATATAATTGGTAAAATTCCTCACTGAGCATTGTAGAAAATATTAAAGAATTAATTCTAGTTCCTATTAACTATCCCCTTACAGTGAGTTACAGATATTTGTTGTTTTGCTTTAATGACTTGGTCAGTTTTAATTGAGAGTAATGCTGTGTACTTGTATTTAATGCACTAATGTGTTCAGATAGCATGAGATGTTTTTCTCCCCCCATTGTGGTATGGACATGGCACTGTTTACTTATTTCCACAGAGATAGAGAGAGATAAGTAACTAAGGTAGTGTATGAAATGAAACATTTGGAACAAGAGTAGGAGTGTTACACTTAGCAGTGTCAGGTAATAAGCCAAAGACTCAGCAGCCATGAAATATCTGTCGACCACACGCTTTCCCATTTGAGTGAACTGCGGTAAAGAGGAACAACTGTTTTCAGTACACTTTGTAACCAGTCTTCCATAAAGCCTGACCTTATGAGAAGAAAATCAATATGCTCTTGAAAGTCATAGGCCTATACAGTGAACATATTAGCAGGTTAGTTGTCTGTAAATAAAAGACTGGAAATTGCTAGTACTACTACTACTACTACTACTACTACTACTAATAATAATAATAATGATATCACTGTCAAATCGGTGCAATTGGCATTCTAGCTCCATCTCTAATACTAATGTACTACTACTACTGTAAAATCGGTGTAATTGCCATATTTGCTGTTTGACTTCCTTTCAGTTTAAAGAGTAATTGTTATTTTTATGGTTTAAATAATCAAACGATTAATTGCATCCAATTGTATTTGCATGCAATTTCATTTCATGATAAACTGCTGTTTTAAGACCAGGCATACAGTAGTTCAGGACAGCACAGGCATCACTTCAGATCTCCACAGATGTACATGAGTCTGTGTCTTGTTCTCCATGTCTCTGTGACAGGCATGATGGTCTCTGGCCACTAGTAGACAGAGTTTTGAAGGGCTGAGTGAAACACACAACATACACACATGCACACACAGAATGACCCCCTATATGTGATAGGGTGCCGTTTATTGTTGGCTGGAGCGGAGGGTGGAGGGATGGAGGGAGTTGGGGAAGCTGGCCAGTGGAAGCCTGCAGAGAGAGTGAGGGGTAGTACTCTCTCTCCACCTCTTCTCCATTGTCCTTCCTCCAAGCTGTATTTGAACTTAATATTCCATGAAATAAGGCAGCCCATCAAGCCATTGTAATGGCGTCAGGTTAATAGAAGTCAAATTATTCTCCCTCCCTCCCTCTCTGTCTCCGTGGCTGTCTCTCAACCCCACCACTTTTTTTCATTCCCTCACCCATGAGCACATTTGAAACCATACTGTGTCATATTATTTTTTTCCCCATAAAAGTTATTTATCCTTTTTTTTCCCCCAGTGTTTCGATTATTATTAGGATCCATTCTGAGTGGCTGACGCAGGCCCTTTTTAGAGCGGGAAGACAGCTTTTCAATTCCTAATAGGCTGTTCATTTCTGAGCAGAATGTGTTTGGGCGCTCGCTCTCCTTCTTTCCTTGTTTTTGCATGCTTTTCTTTTCTCTTATGTTCTCTCTCTCTCTCAATTTCTCTCGCTCACACGCACTCTCTCTCACTCACTCACACACACATACACGCACACACACACGCTCTCACGTGTGTGCACTGTGCACTGATTCGTTGTGTCAAGCTGTCAGGGCCCCAGATGTCATGTGATTGTGTGTATTACCTACAGCTCTGTGTGTGACGCAGACATGTCACATGCAACAACTGCTGGCTTCCTATGGTTCCTCCTGGATCCCTCTTGGCCTCGCTTCCTACCTCCATCTCCCCAGAGAGGCCAGGTCTTCTGCCATCACAGCAAGAGGGAAAAATAGACAGAAAGAAAGGAAGAAAGAGAGAGACAGGTGGAGAGCGAGAAACAGAGAGAGACACAGAAAGAGAAAGGGAGAGAGAGGGAGAAAGAAATGAAGACTGAGCGAGAGAGACACAGAAAGAGAAAGGAAAGAGAGAGACAGCTAGCTGTGGTAAGACAACCTTGCCTGGCAGAGAGTCTCCCAGACAGGCTAGGGAGGAGGAGAGTTTCCAGACTGTCTGCCCCTCTTTACTGGAAAGCTGTCTGCTGCTCCAGGTACACACACTGAGCAGCTGTGTGACCCAGTAAGAGAGAAGTACTGCTAGGTTCTGGAAGAGGACACAGCATCCTACCAAACTACCTCTATAGTGCTGAAGTAATCTCTACACTAGAGATTATTATGAGGAGGCCCTCATTATGTTGTTCATAAAACAGCAGTCCTGTTGCAACATTCCATCATTATCTGCACTGTTGTCAATTTTACTGATTATTTCCAATGTGAGCAGAAACCAGAATGTTATAGAGATAATATTATTGTCCCTGTGTGTGAAGTGCTTAGTGAAATATTTATGTTTGTTTTGATTATTGAGGTGAGAGTGTCGTCAGTATGAGTAGTGAGAGCAGGGTTTGTATGGTTTGTGTGAGGGATGCTGGGGTTTGGCTAGCCTAGCGTAGAGGAGGTTGGTTTACCTCATAATTTGAGTCCTCTCCATTTCCCACAGAAATAACAATTAGGTCAAATGGTTGACTCATTAAATATCTCAAACAAATCCGGGTTGAGTACAAATGTGGAAAATGACTGAAGCGGAGTTAAGAATGAGGCTAAAGGAAAATATAATCAATGGTCTCAAAATAGGGATTTTTGAAGGGGAAATTATGACTGTAGTGTTTTTGAAGGCTAATTTTTTAAATAATTACATAGGCCGTTCTCATGACAGTTGGGAATAATTTGGTAATTGCCTCCATGTTCCTTAATTTCATCAAATGATTGTCATTATATGTATAATTTCTGGAGGTCAAATGGCATTGAGGAATTTGCTGGGTCATGAAATCTGAGCAGTAAGTGAGGGAAGTGGTGTGAGTCTCTCTTTCTCTCTCTCTCTCTCTCTCTCTCTCTCTCTCTCTGTGTGCGTTTGTGTCCAGAGTTAGGCTCCCACAGAAGGTAGGGTGACCACACTCTGCACCACTCACAGCCTCCCACCACCATCACCACCACCTTGCGTTTTGAAGAACGCGCAGAGAATCACGGAATCCAGACATTGAAACAGAATTAACAAATGTTTAAAAAAAGGGTTGAATTTAGTAGGAAATCAATTAAATCTATTGAAGTTATTAGAAAATTCATACATTTTCCTAAGATTATCATGACATGAACAAAATGCATCAGTGATCCGTATTTTCCTTCATCTTTCGAAAGAGGCAACTGCACAGGAACGCCCCTGTCTGTGTGCACTAGCACTTAGTGTAAATGTTAGCGATGATGCTGATGTCATGACAACCGTCTTCTGGTAGATGGAAAGGCTTTAAAAAAAACTCAATTAAATGTTATCTACAAAGTAGCCTATGCCTACCTGGCAGAATGACATCATGATTATTTGCATCAATCCAGTTGCCATTTGTTTTATAAACTCTGCAACCACATCAGCACTACATAAACATAGTTAAAGGCTTTTGCAGACTGAACAATTTTAGCCGTCTTATGCCGGGCGGACGACTTTTAAAATCCCTTCATGGCTGAGCCTCTCACAATGAACAACCATCTTTCCTGTAGTTTTTTGTATTGTCATCGTAATGGTTCACACACGTAACGATGTGGCATAGATGGGGGGGGTCACACACTACACGATTCTTCACTTGGTCGTGAGGAATCTCGATACCACACTGTCTAGACAAGGATGTGATTAGATAGCTAGAAAAAGCTGTGGCTCAAACCAGCCTAAAATGTTTTCAGTCAGACATTCACGCCTACTATACAGAGTTGAAATATCTAGCCAATACATTTTGAATTGAATAACATTGCGTGTAAAGAGCTTGTCAGAGCTGAAACAACTTGACACTTTGGCAAGTACAAACGCATACTAGTAGTAGCCATCGCTCCTGCTCGAGAGTACACATTCTGGGTGATGCGATACAAAGTCATCATCTCACTGGCTCCTTTTCTGGAGAGCTCTCATTGGCTATTGCTGATCACCATTCTTGTCTCTGATCTCCAAAACTTGTCTGCAGTAGCTAAATCGGGGCCAAAATCGTGTAGTGTACATCTGGCTTTATGCCACGATTGTGCAGTCCCAGACAAAATGTCCACGTTGTGCGCAAATGCTTACGTTCTAAACGAATCCTGGAGGTCTTGGCTCGTCAGCGTGACTTGGTCTAGGTCTGCTGATTAAGTACCGCTACGTGCGGTCGTAGGCTCCGACAAAGTTGTAGCAGTCTCAGAATTTGAGTCATTAAAACTTGTTTTTCAACAACTGGCTAGGACATGTACTTTGTGCATGACACAAACAATTTTTCCAACAATTGTTTACAGACAGATTATTTCACTAATAATTCACCGTATCACAGTTCCAGTGGGTCAGAAGTTAACATACACTAAGTTGACTGTGCCTTTAAATAGCTTGGAAAATTCCAGAACATGATGTCATGGCGTTAGAAGCTTCTGATAGGCTAATTGACATAATTTGAGTCAATTGGAGGTGTACCTGTGGATGTATTTCAAGGCCTACCTTCAAACTCAGTGCCTCTTTGCTTGACATCATGGGAAAAGCAAAAGAAATCAGCCAATACCTCAGAAAAAAACATTGTAGACCTCCACAAGTCTGGTTCATCCTTGGGAGCAATTTCCAAACGCCTGAAGGTACCGCGTTCATCTGTACAAACAATAGTACGCAAGTATAAACACCATGGGACCACGCAGCCGTCATACCGCTCAGGAAGGAGATGCGTTCTGTCTCCTAGAGAAGAACGTACTTTGGTGCAAAAAGTGAAAATCAATCCCAGAACAACAGCAAAGGACCTTGTGAAGATGCTGGAGGAAATGGGTACAAAAGTATCTATATCCACAGTAAAACGAGTCCTATATCGACATAACCTGAAAGCCTCTCAGCAAGGAAGAAGCCACTGCTCCAAAACAGCCATAAAAAAGCCAGACTACGGTTTGCAACTGCACATTGGGACAAATATCATCCACTGGTCTGATGAAACAAAAATAGAACTGTTGGGCCATAATAACCACCGTTATGTTTGGAGGAAAAAGGGGGAGGCTTGCAAGCCGAAGAACACCATCCCAACCGTGAAGCACGGGGGTGGAAGCATCATGTTGTGGGGGTGCTTAGCTGCAGGAGGGGCTGGTGCACTTCACAAAGTAGATGGCATCATGAGGAGGAAACTTATGTGGATATTTTGAAGCAACATCTCAAGATATCAGTCAGGAAGTTAAAGCTTGGTCACAAATGGGTCTTCCAAATGGACAATGACCCCAAGCATACTTCCAAAGATGTGGCAAAATGGTTTAAGGACAACAAAGTCAAGGTATTGGAGTGGCCACAAAGCCTGACCTCATCCTATAGAAAATTTGTGGGCAGGACATAAAAAGCATGTGCGAGCAAGGAGGCCTACAAACCTGACTCAGTTACACCAGCTCTGTTAGGAGGAATGGGCCAAAATTCACCCAATTTATTGTGGGAAGCTTGTGGAAGGCTATCCAAATCGTTTGACCCAAGTTAAACAATTTAAAGGCAATGCTACCAAATACTAATTGAGTGTATGTAAACTTCTGACCAACCGGGAATGTGATGATAGAAATAAAAGCTGAAATAAATAATTCTCTCTACTGTTATTCTGACATTTCACATTCTTCAAATAAAGTGGTGATCGTAACTGACCTAAGACAGGGCATTTTTACTAGGATTAAATGTCAGGAATTGTGAAAAACTGAGTTTAAATGTATTTGGCTAAGGTGTATGTTAACTTCCGACTTCAACTGTATGTGTGTCTCTCTTCAGCCAGACTAGAAGAATGTCTCATGCAGCAGTGGCCCAGTCATTGTTCACCTGGTTCAGTCCAGACTAGAGTAGGGGGTTTGCAGCTCAGCAGGGCCTGTGCCACTTCCTGCCCCTGTCCTCCTTCCTGCGCTCTGACTCACTCAATCACTTCTTTCTACCTCTCCTGGGCTGTGCATTCTTCCCTGGCCAGAGCATTCCTGGCATTCTGAAATGTCAGCCCACGATCCGGGCTCAGTGGGAGCTGGGGGTGGAGGTAAGGGAGGGAGTCCTGGTGGGTAGTTCGTTCTGCCCACAGATACTGTTACTGTATGATTCCCCCTGACCCTGGGCCCTGGGGATGGAAAGGTCCCATAGCATGTGAGAGTTAGCCTAGCTCTACGGTTGTTACAGCCAAGCCTGACACCATGTTGCTGTCACTACACTACACTGCAGTACACAGATCCTATAGCCCCCTGTAGCCTCATATAGCCTCCTAAAACCTCCTATAGCCCCCTATAGCCTCCTATAGCCTCCCATCGCTTCCTGTAGGCTCCTATAACCCCCTACAGCCTCATATAGCCTCCTATAGTCTCCTATAAAATCCTATAGCCTCCTGTAGCCTCATGTAACCTCCTGTAACCTCCTATAGCCTCCAATAGCCTCCTATAACCTCCTATAGACTACTATAGCCTCCTATAAACTCCTTTAGCCTCCTGTAACCTCATATAGTCTCATATAGCCTCATATATCCTTCGATAACGTACCGGGCTGGGGAGGCACACTGGCATCCTGGTGCGTGGAGCCGGCGTAGGTCTCACTGGACTGACGACACGCACCTCAGGGCGAGTTCGGGGAGCTGGCACTGGTGCATAGAGCCGGCGTAGGTCCCACCGGACTGACGACACGCACCTCACGGCGAGTGCGGGGAGCTGGCACTGGACGTACTGGGCTGGGGAGCCGCACTGGCATCCTGGTGCGTGGAGCTGGCGCACCTCTAGGCGCCTGTGCTGCAGCTCCTTCCTCACCAAAACTTCTCTCCTATATCCCTCATTAAACTCCTCGTACGTCCTCCATTCGGGCTCTCCCCTCAGCCCGACCGCTAGCCCCATGTGCCCCCCCCAAAAAAAAATCTTGGGGCTGTCCCTGGGCTGCATGGGTACGCGGCCCCTGGCGTTGTCAATGTCCTACTCTCCTTTGCGACTCCCTCCAAGGAAGGGTCTCGCTACCCCCCATAATCTCCTCCCAGGTCCAGAACTACTTCTCCTCCATGACACGCTGCTTGGTCCTGTTTGGTGGGTTATTCTGTTACGTTCTTGTAAAAGGATGGACCAAGGCGCAGCGTGCATTGTGTTCCACATATTTAATGAATAAAATAGAACATCCAAAAACAACAAGCAATAACAGACCATCACATTCATCTAGCACAACACATGCACTAACAGAAACAATAACCCACAAACACAGGTGGGAAAGAACCAAACTATATAGGATTCCTAATTAGAGGCAACGAACAACAGCTGCCTCTAATTGGGAACCACACAAAACCAAAACATAGACAACCCTAGAAACCCTTAGTCACGCCCTGACCTAACACACCATAGAGAACTTATGGCCAGGGCATGACACATATAGCATATTATAGCCTCCAATAGCCTCCTATAACCTCATACAGCCTCCTACAGCCTCCTATAATCTCCTATAGCCCACTATAGCCTCCTATCACCTCCTGGAGCCTCCTGTAAACTCATTTAGCCTCATTTAGCCTCATGTAGCCTCCTGTAACCTCATATAGTCTCATATAGCCTCATATTATCTTCGATAACCTCATATAGCCTCCTATAGCCTCCTATAACATCCTATAACCTCCCATGGCCTCTTATATCTTAACCTCCCATGGCCTCTTATATCTTACAACCTCATATAGCCTCCTATAGCCTACTGGAGCCTCCTGTAACCTGCTATAGACTCCTTTAGCCTCCTGTAGCCTCCTGTAACTTCCGATAACCTCCTATAGCCTCCTATTCTCCTATAGCTTCCTATAGTTGTTAGAGCGTTGGACTTGTAACTGGAGGGTTGCAAGTTTGAATCCCCGAGCTGACAAGGTAAAAATCTGTCGTTCTGCCCCTGAACAAGGCAGTTAACCCACTGTTACCTGGGTGCCGAAGACATGGATGTCGATTAAGGCAGCCCCCCGCACCTCTCTGATTCAGAGGGGTTGGGTTAAATGCGGAAGACACATTTCAGTTGAAGGCATTCGGTTGTACAACTGACTAATAATGGTGACTTTGACTTTATAGCCTCCTAAAGCCTCCTATAGCAACCTATACCTTCCGATTACCTCCTATAACCTACTATAACTGCCTATAGCCTCCTATAACCTCTTATAGCCTCCTATTCTCCTACAACCTCATAAAGCTTCCTATAGCCTCCTATAAAATCCTATAACCTCCTATAACCTCACATTGCTTGTTATAGCCTCCTATAGACTCATATAGCCTCCTATAAAATCCTATAGCCTCCTGTAGCCTCATGAAACCTTCTGTAACCTCCTATTGCCTCCTATAACCTCCGATAGCCTCTTATTGCCTCCTATAACCTCCAATAACATAATTTAATCTCCTATAGCCTCCTATCACCTCCCGTAGCCTCCTGTAAACTCCTTTAGCCTCCTTTAGCCTCCTGTAACCTCATATAGTCTCATATAGCCTCCAATATCCTTCTATAACCTCCTATAGCCTCCTATAGCCTCCTTTAACATCCTATAACCTCCCATACAACCTAATATAATGTCCTATAACCTCCTATAGCCTCCTATAGCCTACTGTAGGCTCCTGTAACCTCCTTAAGCCTCCTATAGCCTCCTGTAGCCTCCTATAACTTCCGATAACCCCCTATAGCCTCCTATTCTCCTATAGCCTCCTATAGCTTCCTATAGCTTCCTATAGCCATCTACAGCCTTCTAAAGCCTCCTATAGCAACCTATACCTTCCGATAACCTCCTATAACCTCCTATAGCTGCCTATAGCCTCCTATAACCTCCTATAGCCTCCTATTCTCCTACAACCTCCTATAGCTTCCTATAGCCTCCTATAACATCCTGTAATCTCCTATAACCTCCTAAAACCTCCTATAGCCTGTTATAGCCTCCTATAGCTTCCTATAGCCACCTATAACCTCCTATAGCCTCCTGTAGCCTCATATAGCCTCCTAAATCTTCCGATAACCTCCTATAACCTCCTATAGCCTGTTATAGCCTCCTATAGCTTCCTATAGCCACCTATAACCTCCTATAGCCTCCTGTAGCCTCATATAGCCTCCTAAATCTTCCGATAACCTCCTATAACCTCCTATAGTCTCCTATTCTCCTACAACCTCCTATAGCTTCCTATAGCCTCCTATAACATCCTATAACCTCCTATAACCTCCTATAGCCTCTTACAGCCTCCTATCACCTCCTATAACATCCTATAGCCTCCTATAGCCTACTGTAGCCTCCTGTAGCCTGCTATAGACTCCTTTTGCTTCCTGTAGCCTCCTATAACTTCCGATAACCTCCTATAGCCTCTTATTCTCCTATAGCCTCGTATAGCTTCCTATAAAATCCTATAGCCTCCTATAGCCTCCTATTCTCCTATAGCCTCCTATAGCTTCCTATAGCCATCTACAGCCTTCTAAAGCCTCCTATAGCAACCTATACCTTCCGATAACCTCCTATAACCTCCTATAGCTTCCTATAGCCTCCTATAACCTCCTATAGCCTCCTATTCTCCTACAACCTCCTATAGCTTCCTATAGCCTCCTATAACATCCTGTAATCTCCTATAACCTCCTAAAACCTCCTATAGCCTGTTATAGCCTCCTATAGCTTCCTATAGCCACCTATAACCTCCTATAGCCTCCTGTAGCCTCATATAGCCTCCTAAATCTTCCGATAACCTCCTATAACCTCCTATAGCCTCCTATAGCCTACTGTAGCCTCCTGTAGCCTGCTATAGACTCCTTTTGCCTCCTGTAGCCTCCTATAACTTCCGATAACCTCCTATAGCCTCTTATTCTCCTATAGCCTCGTATAGCTTCCTATAAAATCCTATAGCCTCCTATTCTCCTATAGCCTCCTATAGCTTCCTATAGCCATCTACAGCCTTCTAAAGCCTCCTATAGCAACCTATACCTTCCGATAACCTCCTATAACCTCCTATAGCTGCCTATAGCCTCCTATAACCTCCTATAGCCTCCTATTCTCCTACAACCTCCTATAGCTTCCTATAGCCTCCTATAACATCCTGTAATATCCTATAACCTCCTAAAACCTCCTATAGCCTGTTATAGCCTCCTAAAGCCTCCTATAACCTATTCTCATTTAATCTCCTATAGCTTCCTATAGCCACCTATAACCTCCTATAGCCTCCTGTAGCCTCATATAGCCTCATATAGCCTCCTAAATCTTCCGATAACATCCTATAACCTCCTATAACCTCCTATAGCCTCTTACAGCCTCCTATCACCTCCTATAACCTCCTATAGCCTCCTTTAGCCTACTGTAGCCTCCTGTAACCTGCTGTAGACTCCTTTTGCCTCCTGTAGCCTCTTATAACTTCCGATAACCTCCTATAGCCTCTTATTCTCCTATAGCCTCGTATAGCTTCCTATAAAATCCTATAGCCTCCTGTAGCCTCCTATAACTTCCGATAACCCCCTATAGCCTCCTATTCTCCTATAGCATCCTATAGCCTCCTATAACATCCTATAACCTCCTATAACCTCCTATAGCCTGTTATAGCCTCCTATAGCCTCCTGTAGCCTCCTATAACTTCCGATAACCCCCTATAGCCTCCTATTCTCCTATAGCCTCCTATAGCTTCCTATAGCTTCCTATAGCCATCTATAGCCTTCTAAAGCCTCCTATAGCAACATATACCTTCCGATAACCTCCTATAACCTCCTATAGCTGCCTATAGCCTCCTATAACCTCCTATAGCCACCTATTCTCCAACAACCTCCTATTGCCTGTTATAGCCTCCTATAGCCTCAGATAACCTCCTATAACCTCCTATAACCTCCTATAGCCTCCTATTCTCATGTAATCTCCTATAACTTCCTATAGCCATCTATAACCTCCCATAGCCTCTTATAGCCTCCTGTAGCCTCATATGACTTCCGGCGCCGACAGAGATGGCAGCCTCGCTTCACGTTCTCAGGAAACCATGCAGTATTTTGTTTTTTTATGTATTACTTACATTGTTACCCCGGAAAATATTAAGTTTTATTACATACAACCGGGAGAAACTATTGGATATAAGAGCAACGTCAACTTACCAACATTACGACCAGGAATACGACTTTCCCAAAGAGGATTCTCGGTTTGTTAACCCAAACACAACAATAGACTGGATCGCACCCGGCGACTCAAAGCAACGGCACTCAGGACACGTTATCTGAGTCGGTACAGCCACCTGGTTTCTCCACGCATCGCGCCGACAGAAACAAACTTCTATCTGGTAAGAAGAAGGGCGGGGGTGTGTGTCTTATGATTAACGAGACGTGGTGTGATCATAACAACATACAGGAACTCAAGTCCTTTTGTTCACCTGACATAGAATTCATTACAATCAAATGCCAACCGCATTATCTACCAAGAGAATTCTCCTCGATTTTCAATCACAGCCGTGTACATCCCCCCTCAAGCTGATACATCAACGGCACTGAAAGAAATTCATCGGACTCCATGTAAACTGGAAACCACATATCCTGAGGCTGCATTTATTGTGGCTGGGGATTTTAATAAGGCTAATTTAAGAACAAGGCTCCCGAAATTTTACCAGCATATCGAATGTGCCACCCGGGCTGGTAAAATCCTGGACCACTGTTATTCCAACTTCCGTGATGCATACAAGGCTATTCTCCGCCCTCCTTTCGGGCAAGTCTGACCATGACTCCATTTTGTTGCTCCCAGCCTACAAACAGAAACTAAAACAGGAAACGCCCATTCTCAGGTCTGTTCAACGCTGGTCCGACCAATCTGATTCCATGCTGCAAGAGTGCTTCGAGCACGTGGACTGGGATATGTTCCAGATAGCATCTGACAACAACATTGATGTATACACTGATTCGGTGAGCGAGTTTATTAGCAAGTGCGTTGGTGATGTTGTACCCATAGCAAATATCAAAACCTTCCCCAACCAGAAACCGTGGATTGATGGCAGCATTCGCGCAAAACTGAAAGCGCAAAACTGAACCACTGCTTTTAACCAGGGTAAGGCTACCAGAAACATGACCGAATACAAACAGTGTAGCTATTCCCTCCGCAAGGCAATCAAACAAGCTAAGCGTCAATATAGAGACAAAGTAGAGTCACAATTCAATGGCTCAGACACAAGAGGAATGTGGCAGGGTCTACAGTCAATCACGGACTACAAAAAGAAAACCAGCCCCGTCGCGGACCATGATGTCCTGCTCCCAGACAAACTAAACAACTTCTTTGCTCGCTTTCAGGACAATACAGTGCCACCGACACGGCCCGCTACCAAAACCTGCGGGCTCACCTTCACCGCAGCCAATGTGAGAAAAACATTTAAATGTGTTAACCCTCGCAAGGCTGCCGGCCCAGATGGCATCCCTGGACGTGTCCTCAGAGCATGCACAGACCAGCTGGCTGGTGTGTTTACGGACATATTCAATCAGTCCCTATCCCAGTCTGCTGTTCCCACATTCTTCAAGAGGGCCACCATTGTTCCTGTTCCCAAGAAAGCTAAGGTGACTGAGCTAAATGACTATCGCCCCGTAGCACTCACTTCCGTCATCATGAAGTGCTTTGAGAGATTAGTCAAGGATCATATCACCTCCATCCTGCCAGACACCCTGGACCCACTCCAATTTGCTTACCGTCCCAATAGGTCCACAGACGACGCAATCGCAATCACACTGCATACTGCCCTAACCCATCTGGACAAGAGGAATACTTATGTAAGATTGCTGTTCATCGACTACAGCTCAGCATTTAACACCATAGTTCCCTCCAAGCTCGTCATTAAGCTCGAGACCCTGGGTCTCGACCCAGCCCTGTGCAACTGGGTCCTGGACTTCCTGACGGCCGGTCCCAGGTGGTGAGGGTAGGAAACAACATCTCCACCCCGCTGATCCTCAACACTGGGGCCCCACAAGGGTGCGTTCTCAGCCCTCTCCTGTACTCCCTGTTTACCCATGACTGCGTGGCCAAGCACGCATCCAACTCAATCATCAAGTTTGCTGACGACACTACAGTGGTAGGCTTGATTACCAACAACGACGAGACGGCCTACAGAGAGGAGGTGAGGGCCCTCAGAGTGTGGTGTCAGGAAAATAACCTCTCACTCAATGTCAGCAAAACAAAGGAGATGATCGTGGACTTCAGGAAACAGGAGAGGGAGCACCCCCCTATCCACATCAAGGGGACAGTAGTGGAGAAGGTGGAAAGTTTTAAGTTCCTCGGCGTACACATCACGGACAAACTGAATTGGTCCACCCACACAGACAGCGTGGTGAAGAAGGCGCAACAGCGCCTCTTCAACCTCAGGAGGCTGAAGAAATTCGGCTTGTCACCAAAATCACTCACAAACTTTTGCACAATCGAGAGCATCCTGTCGGGCTGTATCACCGCCTGGTACGGCAACTGCTCCGCCCACAACCGTAAGGCTCTCCAGAGGGTAGTGAGGACTGCACAACGCATCACCGGGGTTAAACTACCTGCCCTCCAGGACACCTACACCACCCGATGTCACAGAAAGGCCAAAAAGATCATCAAGGACAACAACCACCCGAGCCACTGCCTGTTCACCCCGCTATCATCCAGAAGGCGAGGTCAGTACAGGTGCATCAAAGCTGGGACCGAGAGACTGAAAAACAGCTTCTACCTCAAGGCCATCAGACTGTTAAACAGCCATCACTAACATTGAGTGGCTGCTGCCAACATACTGACTTAAATCTCTAGCCACTCTATACATAGGAATTGGATGTAACAAATGTATCACTAGCCACTTTAAACAATTTTGTATATAATGTTTACGTATCCGACATACTCATATCAAATGTAAACACTGCACTCTAAACCATCTACTGTATCTTGCCTATGCCGTTCGGCCATCGACCCAAATCTCTAGCCACTTTAATAATTATAATTGGATGAAATAATGTATCACTAGCCACTTTAAACAATGCCATTGATATAATGTTTACATATCCTACATTACTCATCTCATATATATATATGTGTATATACTGTACTCCATACCATCTACTGCATCTTGCCTATGCCGGTCAGCCATCGCTCATCCATATATTTATATGTACATACTCGTATTCATTCCTTTACTCTTGTGTGTATAAAGTAGTTGTTGTGAATTTGTTAGATTACTTGTTAGATACTACTGCATGGTCGGAACTAGAAGCACAAGCATTTCGCTACACTCGCATTAACATCTGCTAACCATGTGTATGTGACAAATAAATTTGATTTATAGCCTCCTATAGCCTCATATAGCCTCATATAGCCTCCTAAATCTTCCGATAACCTCCTATAACCTCTTATAGCCTCCTATTCTCCTACAACATCCTATATCTTCCTATAGCCTCCTATAACACCCTATAACCTCCTATAACCTCCTATATCCTCTTACAGCCTCCTATCGCCTCCTATAGCCTTATATAGCCTCCAATAACCTTCTATAACCTCCTATATTCTACTGTAGCCTCCTGTAACCTGCTATAGACTCCTTTTGCCTCCTTTTGCCTCCTATAACTTCCGATAACCTCATATAGCCTCCTATTCTCCTATAGCCTCCTAAAGATCCTATAGCATCCTACAGCCTCCTAAAGCCTTCTATAGCAACCTATACCTTCCGATGACCTCCTATAACCTCCTATAGCTGCCTATAGCCTCCTTTAACCTCTTATGGCCTCCTATTCTCCTACAACCTCCTATAGCTTCCTATAGCCTCCTATAACCTCCCATAACCTCCTATAGCCTGTTATAGCCTCCTATAGCCTCATATAGCCTCCTATAAAATCCTAAAGCCTCCTGTAGCCTCATGTAACCTTCTGTACCCTCTTATTGCCTCCTATAACCTCCAATAACATACTTTAAATCTCCTGTAGCCTCCTGTAAACTCCTTTAGCCTCATGTAGACTCCTGTAACCTCTGATAGCCTCCTTTAGCCTCCTATAGCCTCCTCTAGCCTCATATAGCCTCTTATAACCTCCTACAGCCTCATATTCCCCTAAAACCTCTTATAGCTTCAAATAGTCTCATATAGCCTCCTATAGCCTCCTGTAGCCTCATATAGCCTTCTTGTAGCCTCCTGTAGCCTCCCATAACCTCCTATAGCCATATATAGCCTCCATTAACACCCTATAGCCTCCTCTTGTAACCTCCTATAGCATCCTTTAGACTCCTGTAGTCTCATGTAACCTCCTATAGACTCCATTAGCCTCTTATAGCCTCCTCTAGCCTCATATAGCCTCTTATAACTTCCTATAACCTCCTATAACCTCCAATAGCTTCCTATAGCATCATATAGCCTCAAATAGCCTCCTATAACCTCCTATAGCCTCCTATTCTCATATAGCCTCCTATAACGTACTTTAGCTTCCTATAACCTCGTATAACCTCCTTTAGCCTCCTTTAGCCTCATGTAGCCTCGTATAACCTCTTATAACCCCCTATAACCGCCTATAACCTTATATTACCTCCTATAGCTTCCTATAGTCTCCTATAGCCTCCTACAACCTCCTATAGCCCCCTATTCTCCAAAAGCCTCCTATAGCTTCCTATAGCCTCCTATAACCCCCTATAGCCTCCTATAGCCTCCCGTAGACTCCTGTAACCTCCTATAGCATCCTTTAACCTCATGGAGCCTCCTGTAACCTCCTATAGCCTACTTTAGCCTCCTATAGACTCCTGTTCTCCTACAACCTCCTATAGCCTGCTATAGCCTCATTTAACCCCCTATAGCCTCCTACAGCCTCCTATAACCTCCTATAACTTCATATATTCTCCTATAACTTCTGATAACCTCCTATAACCTCCTATACCCTCCTATAGCCTCCTATAACCTCCTATAGCCTCATATTCTCCTATGACCTCCTATAGTTTCCTATAGCCTCCTGTAACCTCCTGTGACCTCATATAGCCTCCTATAACTTCCGATATGCTCCTATAACCTCCTATAGCTTCTTTTAACCTCCTTTAGCCTCCTATAGCCTCCTATTCTCATATAGCCTCCTATAACGTACTTTAGCTTCCTATAACCTCGTATAACCTCCTTTAGCCTCCTTTAGCCTCATGTAGCCTCGTATAACCTCTTATAACCCCCTATAACCGCCTATAACCTTATATTACCTCCTATAGCTTCCTATAGTCTCCTATAGCCTCCTACAACCTCCTATAGCCCCCTATTCTCCAAAAGCCTCCTATAGCTTCCTATAGCCTCCTATAACCCCCTATAGCCTCCTATAGCCTCCCGTAGACTCCTGTAACCTCCTATAGCATCCTTTAACCTCATGGAGCCTCCTGTAACCTCCTATAGCCTACTTTAGCCTCCTATAGACTCCTGTTCTCCTACAACCTCCTATAGCCTGCTATAGCCTCATTTAACCCCCTATAGCCTCCTACAGCCTCCTATAACCTCCTATAACTTCATATATTCTCCTATAACTTCTGATAACCTCCTATAACCTCCTATACCCTCCTATAGCCTCCTATAACCTCCTATAGCCTCATATTCTCCTATGACCTCCTATAGTTTCCTATAGCCTCCTGTAACCTCCTGTGACCTCATATAGCCTCCTATAACTTCCGATATGCTCCTATAACCTCCTATAGCTTCTTTTAACCTCCTTTAGCCTCCTATAGCCTCCTGTTCTCCTACAACCTCCTATAGCCTCCTATAGACTCCTATAGCTTCCTTTAACCCCATATAGCCTCCTATAGCCTCCTATAATCTCCCATGACTTTATATATTCTCCTATAACTTCCGATAACCTCCCATAGCCTCCTATAGCCTCTTATAGCCTCCTATAACTTCCGATAACCCCCTATAACCTCCTATAGCCTCCTATAGCCTCCTGTAGACTCCTGTAACCTCCTATAGCATCCTTTAGACTCATGTAGCCTCTTGTAACCTCCTATAGCCTCCTTTAGCCTCCTGTTCTCCTACAACCTCCTATAGCCTCCTATAACCTCCTGTAACCTCATATACCCTCATATAGCCTCCTATAACTTCCGATATGCTCCTATAACCTCCTATAACCTCTTATAGCCCTCTATTCTACAATAACCTCCTATAGCTTCCTATAGCCTCCTATAACCTCCTTTAGCCTCATGTAGCCTCCTGTAACCTAGTATAGCCTCCTTTATCCTCCTATAGCCTCATGTTTTCCTACAACCTCCTATAGCCTCCTATAGCCTCCTACAGCCTCCTTTAACCCCCTATAGCCTCATATAACCTCCTATAACCTCCTATAGCCTCATATTCTCATATATCCTATAGATTCCTATAGCCTCATATAACCTCCTATAACCTCCTATAGCCTCATATTCTCATATATCCTATAGATTCCTATAGCCTCATATAACCTCCTATAGCCTCCTATAGCCTCCTATAACCTCCTATAACTTCAGATATTCTCCTATAACTTCCAATATCCTCCTATACCCTCCTATAGCCTCATATAACCTCCTATAGCCTCATATTCTCCTATGACCTCCTATAGCTTCCTATAGCTTCCTGTAACCTCCTGTAACCTCATATACCCTCATATAGCCTCCTATAACTTCTGATATGCTCCTATAACCTCCTATAACCTCCTATAGCCACCTATTCTCCAATAACCTCCTATAGCTTCCTATACCCTCCTATAACCTCCTTTAGCCTCATGTAGCCTCCTGTAACCTACAGGCTCCTTTAGCCTTCTATAGCCTCCTGTTTTCCTATAACCTCCTATTGCCTCTTATAGCCTCCTATATCTTCCGATAACCCCCTATAGCCTCCTATAACGTCCTTTAGCTTTAGCTATAGTCTCATATAGCCTCCTATAGCCTCCTGTAGCCTCATATAGCCTCTTATAGCCTCCTATAGCCTCCTGTCCTCCTATAACCTCCTATTACCTCCTATAGCTTCCTATATAAACCTGTAGCCTCATGTAGCCTCCTATAACTTCCGATAACCTCTTATAACCTCCTATAGCCTCCTATAACCTCCTATAGCTCCCTATTCTCCTATAGCCCCCTATAGCTTCAAATAGCAGCCCTCCTGTAGCCTCCTGTAGACTCCTGTAACCTCCTTTAGCATCCTTTAGCCTCCTATAGCCTCCTTTAGCCTCCTATAGCCTCCTGTTCTCCTACAACCTCCTATAGCCTCCTATAGCCTCCTATAGCCGCCTTTAACCCCCTATAGCCTCCTATAGCCTCCTATAACCTCCTATAACTTCATATATTCTCCTATAACTTCCAATAACCTCCTATAACCTTCTAAAGCCTCATATTATCCTATGACCTCCTATAGCTTCCTATAGCCTCCTGTAGCCTCCTGTAACCTCCTATAGCCCCCTATTCTCCTATAGCCCCCTATAGCTTCAAATAGCGGCCCTCCTGTAGCCTCCTGTAGACTCCTGTAACCTCCTTTAGCATCCTTTAGCCTCCTGTAGCCTCCTTTAGCCTCCTATAGCCTCCTGTTCTCCTACAACCTCCTATAGCCTCCTATAGCCTCCTATAGCCCCCTTTAACCCCCTATAGCCTCCTATAGCCTCCTACAACCTCCTATAACTTCATAAATTCTCTTATAACTTCCAATAACCTCCTATAACCTCCTATAGCCTCATATTATCCTATGACCTCCTATAGCTTCCTATAGCCTCCTGTAGCCTCCTGTAACCTCCTGTAACCTCCTATACCCTCATATAGCCTCCTATAACCTCCCATAACCTCCTATAGCCTCATATTCTCCTATGACCTCCTATAACTTCCTATAGCCTCCTGTAACCTCCTGTAACCTCCTATACCCTCATATAGCCTCATATAGCCTACTATAACTTCAGTTTTCCTCCTATAACCTCATTTTGCCTCCTATAGCCTCCTATAACCTCATATAGCCTCCTATTCTCCTATAACCTCTTATAGCTTCCTGTAGCCTCATATTGCATCCTATAACTGCAGATAACCTCCTATAGCCTCCTATAACCTCCTATAGCCTCCTATTCTCCTATAGCTGTACATAGTCCATCTGTAAATAGCCCACCCAATCTACCTACTTCATCCCCATATTGTTTGTATGTACTTTTCTGCTCTTTTGCACACAAGTATTTAGATTTGCACATCATCATCTGCTCATCTATCACTCCAGAGTTAATCTGCTAAATTGTAATTACTTCGCTACTGTGGCCTATTTATTGCCTTACCTCCTCACGCCATTTGCACACACTGTATATAGACTTTCTTTTTTTCTATTGTGCTATTGACTGTACGCTTGTTTATTCCCTGTGTAACTCTTTGTTGTTGTTTGTGTCGCACTGCTTTGCTTCTTCTTGGCCAAGTCGCAGTTTTAAATGAGAACTTGTTCTCAACTAGCTTACCTGGTTAAATAAAGGTGAAATAAAAAATAAAATAAAATAAAATGTAGCATCCTATAGCCTCCTATAGTTTCCTATAGCCTCCTATAGCCTCCATAGCCTCCTATAGCCTCCTATAACCTCCTATAGACTCCTATTATCCTACAACCTCATATAGCTTCCTATAGCCTCCTATAACATCCTATAACCTCCTATAACCTCTTATAGCATCCTATAGCCTCCTATAACATCCTATAACCTCCTATAGACCCCTATTCTCATATTCTCTCCTATAGCTTCCTATAGCCACCTGTAACCTCCTATAGCCTCCTGTAGCCTCCTGTAGCCTCATATAGCCTTTCATAGCCTCCTATAACTTCTGATAACCTCATGCAACCACATATGGCCTCCTATAGCTTCCTATAGCCTCCTATAACCTCACATAGTCTCATATAACCTCCCAAGGTCTCATATAACCTCATATAGCCTTCTATTCTCCTATTCTCTCCTATAGCTTCCTTTAGCCACCTGTAACCTCCTTTAGCCTTTTATGGCCTATTATAGCCTCCTGTAGCCTCATCTGGCCTCATATAGCCTCCTGTAGCCTCATCTGGCCTCATATAGCCTCCTATAACCTCCAACAGCTTCCTATATTCTCCTGTAACCTCCTAAAGCCTCCTGTTCTCCTACAACCTCCTATAGCCTCCTATAACCTCCTATAGCCTCCTATTCTCCTATAACCTCCAATAGCTTCCTATAGCCTCCTATAACCTCCTGTAGCCTCCTGTAGCCTCATATATTCTCCTATAACTTCCGATAATCTCCTATAACCTCCTATAACCTCCTATAGCTTCCTATAGCCACCTATAACCTTCTATAGCCTCCTATAGCCACCTATTGCCTCATATAACCTCTTACAACATAATATAACGTTCTATAGCCTCCTATAACATCCTATAGCCTCCTAGTTTTTAGACTTGTTGAAAGTAAAACCAGAATACCAGAAACCTCGTATTCCAAGGTCAGGACATTCCAGGTTTAAATGTTGAAATTTTTGGTGAAAATATTTTGTATATATTATTGGAAATTCAGAGAGACAATGTGAGTTTCCCAGAAAGACAGGAGGGAGAATAGAGAGCAAGAGAGAAAGGAACCGAGGGGGTTAGAGGGTGTATCCTGATTTATAGCAAGGCCAGGGAGCAGAGACCTGAAGGTGCAAAGGCAGTGCTTCAAATAGAGATTGCTGGTGGCCTCTGGTGTGATCGGCGACCCAAGGTGAGGCACTTAACGTTTTATGTCTCTCATATCCCCTCATCTTCCCTGCACTAGCATGCACTGTGGCTGGGCTGTGATGGGGCTGAGCAGGGTACTGCAGGCGGTGCTGACTCTCTCAGCCAGGGCCATCCAGTGCAGTACAATCCACTTAACCAGTCCACTGTTTTACCCGGCTATTCTGTACAGATGTGGGTCTCCTTCTTTTTTTCTCGCTGTCATACACATATGTTCTCATTCATGTGCACACACACACACACTCACACACACACACACACACACACACACACACACACACACACACACACACACACACACACACACACACACACACACACACACACACACACACACACAGTACGCAGACTCTCCCAACCCCACAGATGTCTGAAGCTGAGGCTGGCTAATGAGGAAATGTCTTCTCAGTTGAGTGGACTTGATGCCAAGAGGAAAACCTACAGAATCAGCCCAACAGCTTCATCTGTCCAGCATGTGTGTGTATGCGAGTGTGTGAACGAGGGGTGTGTGTGTGAGCAAACGCTCTGCTCCACTCTTAACATATTTCACCACATGGGACTGGCGTTGACATCCCCCATGCCCTGGGATCCTTCAGGAGCAGATTTAGAGTGATTTTCAGAGCAATTATACCTGCCACTTCTGACTGGTAGAGTTGCCCTCCTCTCAGCTCATGTCTTCATGCTAGGGAACTGACCCAGTGGCAGTGTAGCGGCAGGGCCAGGCTCCATGCTCCAGGGCCAGTGCTAGGGCCTCCTCAGCTCAGCCCAGGAAGAAGCCCTTTCTCTAGCTAAAGCCACTGTGACCTGCAGTCTGGCAGCCTGGAGCCTGGATGCCATTTGCAGTTAGTGCGAGGTGATAATGAGTTGCCAGGCAGATTGTCTGTCACCAGTAGGCTGTGCCCTTGTTGTCTGGCTGGTGGAGTTGGACTGTGTGGCCCACAGGCGGGGTTTGGAGGGTCTTTGTGTAGAGGTGTAAGTCATAGCATTACGCAAGGGTATTGGTGACCTCCTCGCCACAACCCAGAGGTCATCCCCATATGTCCTCTACTCTCCCCTATACACACATAGACCCCCATCCTCCCCAAAAGAAGTGCACAGTTAAAGAATGTTGATTATTTTCCTAATTCTTTTGAGTTAGCTTTTGTTACTCAAGCTTTTGCATATTTTTCATATTTTATTGCAGCTGTGGTTTACAGAGTGAGATCCCGAATATAAACAAATATAAATATGCTAACATTTTCATTTGTATTCCTTATAAGTGGTCATATGTAATGTGTAGTAGATGTTCTATGTGCGCATGCTTATGTCTATGCATGTGTGTGATCTCTCTGACCCCAGTGACCCTAGTAATCCTAGTCTTCCACAGCGGACTGTTTCCCTGTCTCGCTACTATGCAGCGGCCACAGCATCACCATGCATCAGAGGGGCCATGAAAGCAGGCCTAACCCCTCGCCCCCACTCCCTACGCCCCCACTATCCCCCACTCCACTCCAGAGACTGGGACCTAATGAGGGATCCACCTGCCTCACAATGAACCCCTCACAGTGTCTAGTGGAGGACTAGGGGTAATAAAGGAGGCTAGGAGTGTTAGGGACAATTTGATCCGTTACAACCACGTACATTACCACTTCAACTGCCATGTCCTCGCTGGCGTCCAAATTATCTGAATCAAGGTAGATGGCTAACACTGAGACTCATTTTCCATGTGAGGAGCCATCGCGGGGAGCGGATCACGTCACTCTAATTTCACAGATATTTCACAGAGACTCAGGAGAGCGGTTTAGTGTTGCAGCGCTCTTTCAAGGCATCTTTAGAGGAGCACTGAGAGAGGCACCTGCAGGATGAGGCTTTCGTCATTGTCTCCAGGGGGAATAACAGATAGCAGAGGCCCAGGCAGGGAGCAGGGACAGACAGGGTAAATAAAGGTGGTGCTGTGGAGAGGAGAGGGAGCACAGCTTAATCAGGGCCTGGCTGCTCTGCTCTGGGGAGACAGGGGTAGCTACCTAAATGACAGACAGACACGGATGCTTCTGATGCTTAGATGAATATAACTGGCAGAGAAGAGCAGGGCACAGGAAGGTAAACCTATGGAGACACGGAAAGAGGGTTAGCTACATACTGTAGGTTTGTATGTGTCTGTGGGGAGTGTGTGTACAAATGTGTGTTGGCATGGCATAAACCATGGGGGTT
The DNA here is from genome assembly GCA_030435695.1 of Brachymystax lenok tsinlingensis. Lineage (NCBI taxonomy): Eukaryota > Metazoa > Chordata > Actinopteri > Salmoniformes > Salmonidae > Brachymystax > Brachymystax lenok. Next base: position 31,210,780 of record CM059819.1, on the reverse strand, counting down.
GCTGTAGTGCTAGGATTCCTACTGTCACTGCCCGTCCCCAGCCAGCATAATTCTTTTAGGGGGGCTCATCCCTCATCTCTCCATTAGCGTCAGCAGTCTGGAGCGACACACAGAATCCCTCTAATTGATGTGCAGTAACGTATTTGTCAACAGGAAGCGAACCCAGCTGGCCCTCTCTCTCACTGGGGGGGCTGCTGGGGACAGGTGGACAGCCCAAGGAGGGGGTGGCGGTGGGGGCAGTGGAGGTGTGCCTGGGCACTGGGGCTATTTATTTTTCACCTGAACCAAATGAGTCCTGTAGACAGAGCACTGACTGTATGATGAAACACAGTGGACTAACTGTAGGTAGTGTGATGAGATAAATGAAGTTGAACGTAAAGGAAAGGCTGCTATTTGTTGTGTTTGGATATGGTGATGCAAGAGTAGATGGCCTCACATCCAAAAATGGTACAGTCGGGGATGCTGTTCTGGATATGAGTCAGACAAGACAGTGTCTCAGTAATGAAGGATACGGTGGAGCCGGTACTCTCAGCTGCATTGTTCTGCGTTCTTGACCTTCTTGACCTTCAGAGCACCAATCCCCCTCGCCACACCCCTATCCCCCCTACAGGAGCCCAGTGATGCTCAGTGATGGGTTCTCCTCTTCATGGTCACTCTGCCCCCTGCATAGTGTAGTGCTGACTCTCTCAAAGCACCTCTGGGCCTGATAAATAATGGAAGTGGAGAGGCTTTCTCCTCTTTCTCCCGCTTCACTCCACACCATCAACTCCCAACGTCAGAGTTGACTACTCAGCTGTAAGGTGTCCATTATCTGGTGTGGACAGGGGAGTTGAGCAGGCCAGGCCCGTCTGGGGCCGTGGTGCTGTGTGTTAGGGTGTAGAACAGAACACAGTGGGTCCCCAGACCCCGCTGACAGCTCACTTTTACCTATGCCCTTTCCAATCACAGCCGAGCCAAGGGGAAGACAAGTCAGCCCCACACCCTATACATATTCATAAACCTCAGTTGAATGTCATGTTTACCTGTCAAGGCAGTGATTAGGGTGAACTGTGATCAGGTATGTTATTGAACTCCACCACCCCTGGCAGACACCCATCCTCACCCCTCCTCTCCCTCTCTGTCACCCTCCTGAGTCGCTGAGGGGAAAAACAGTCAACAAAACCATTCAACAGTAAAGTGTTTGATTCCCTCTCTTACTATTTCTTGTAATGTTTCCCGGTGTTACAGCGGTAGCTCATAATGAATTCTGATAAATTAAAGGTTGTATTGTTCTGCTGCCACGGCTGTGCTTGATCACGATGCCAATTACTGGGGGGTAATTTCCCCCCTCTGCATTTCTCTCCCTAAGATCTGACAAAAGGAACTTTCTGCAGAGTGGAACAAGTTGACACACGGGTGACAGATTCTGTTTTTAATTATTCTCTTTTTCATTCAACATTACAACGGCACATTGTACATTTCCATTGTCTCCCAGCCCTTCTCCTGTTCCTTCTTTAGAGGAAAATCTGTTGACTCAATTGGAAATGTCACCCAGCAATCTTTAACCTGAATAGAAGAGTTTTGACTCTCCTTATATGAAATGACAGACGAGGACACAGTCTGTCTTCATCTACGTAGATGTACACAGACAAGCGCGCCTCTACCTAACTAGTACGAGTATAAAAAAAACTCTATAAAATAAGACGCTGGGGGGCAGATGAGAGGAGGAGGAAGGCGGGGGGGGCTCTGCTTTTTCATAAACAATATATGAGGTGCTTTTTGCAAGTTAAATCCTTAAAGATTCACTGGCGGCTTTCCTCACAGTGCCTTTTAAGGAGCGAGATTGCATGAGAAGGAAATGGCAAGTAAACATTGGGGGACAGAGGAGGGGGGTGGGGGTAATAAACAGAAAACAACGCATTAAAGAGATAACAGTTGACGTGAAGATTTCCGCCCCCCTCCCAATCCTCCCATCCCCTACACTCTGAGCAGAACCTTCTCCCTGAAGTAGCCGGGAGATGTTTGCACGCGTAACCTCTCTTCTTAGCGCGCTCGGATCGCTGCGTTCCTTGTGCTGTTTGTTGCCTTTATTGGCTGACATGGAATCACATAGAATCTGCGTAATACCTCTCTCTGTGAGAGTGACCAGTAATTAAGTTGTGCAGATCAGAGTCCCCTCTCTGTTATCACTGTAACAATCAGCCTAAGATGCTTTTTGACTGCCGGTTGTGCAGTGACCTGTGCGCGTCAAGCCCTTCTCTCTTTATTGGGTTGTCTTCTGTCCACACTAATGGCCATAGGGGGCTGAGCCCAGGCTTCACCTGACCAGCACTCACAAAGCCTGCTCTCTGGAGCCGACAGGCGGAACGAAAATCACATTAACCCAGCCCAAACCAACAACCAAAACAGCACACATTCACACATACTGAGCAAACACAAAACGGGAGGTTCTCTGTGTTTGGCTCCTTTATCAGCGGTAGGTGTCAGTTTGGCTCATCGTTGTTTACCGGGCTTTGTCATAAAGGGCTTCAGCCACCCACACCCCTATGTGAGGCCAACAGGAGGGGCCTTCCTGAAGACTAGGGGCTGAGATGATTTGGTAGGAAGCCCTGTAAGTAACTAATGACATCTCCTGACCCATCAGAAGAGATGAATGATGAGTAGATGATGAATAGTAGATCGTGTGGCACAGGCTGCTTAGTTGCCTGTTAGGGAGTTTATGATGAGGTGCAATGTGAAGGGTAGGAAAAGAAATGAGCCTGGATGCCTCCTGGACAGAGTTGCAAAGTGAGATGAAAGACGGGAGAGATGGAAGATGGAGGCCGAAAGAAATCTAGCTCAAGTTCTACACAAGAAAATAACTAGCATGCCAATGGATAATGGCTGGGGTGGCTAATTTAGCTTTAATTCACCTTCAATTCCCATATTAGCGTGATGCCGCTAATATGGGCTACAGGGTAGTCTTGAAGCCCTGAAGGCCTGATGGTTGTTGAATGGTAAAGGCCTTGATTCTGGGAATGAAGCGATGTCAGTTGTTGCCCTTGTGCTTTGTTGACACTGCATGGTAAACCCTATCATTAATGTCTCTATACAGGCTCCTTCTTTTCACTAAATAACCTTATGGATTTGTCTCTTTACATTCTGTTGAAAAGAGTATTGACCTGTTTTCCTTCGTTGAGTGTACGATAGAATAGTTCGTTTTAGTGCATTACGTCCCTACTGCAGAAGGTCTCCAGTTCAAGGCCAGCCATATCCAGTCCATACTGCTCATTTTCAATTTCCCCACTATGATCAAGTGGGAATTACATTTTCCTCTTGCGCTCACCGACTGCAGTTAAAGGCAGTTTGATGGACGCAGACCGGTTTAATTTTCAAACACTTAACAGTAGCTTTGGGGCATGCCACATGCATCCTGACATATGAGCCTTTTGTAACAATTAAAGGAATTCTGGCCCTCTGCCAGGCCGCTGTGCCAGCCTGCTTCCCTCTTCACTGGACTCTCTGCTCAGCTGTTCGTCTCAGTTGATCTAGTATCAGCCATATTGCCCACCAGAGGACTTTATGCGCCACATGTCCGACATGTGGACGAGCGCCAAACAAAGCACACTCACTCAAATCAAATGGCCCTGAATGGCAATGTGGGAATCTAGGCCACTGGAGCCAGGCATCTCAGACTCTGCCTTTAGGCTCAAAGGGGATGGAATTGAAGGTGAATTAAAGCTAAATTAGCCACCCCAGCCATCATCCATTGGCATGCTAGTTATTTTCTTGTGTAGAACTTGAGCTAGATTTTTTTTGGCCTCCATCTTCCATCTCTCCCGTCTTTCATCTCACTTTGCAACTCTGTCCAGGAGGCATCCAGGCTCATTTCTTTTCCTACCCTTCACATTGCACCTCGTCATAAACTCCCTCCACCTCCACAATGCTACAGAGACTAAATCAACCCTCTGTATCTCCCAGCCGACGCTCCCTCCCCATTCCAGGCGCGAGGAAGCAGTGGGGAAGGCAACAACCAGCCCTGGCAGTTTGTTGTTTTTATTTAATGTGTTTCTACTTCCATGTCATATTTTCTCTATTTAATTGATGCCCAGGCCTGTGCTGGTGCCCAGCGCAGCATTGAGAGGATGCTTCCTCCAAACAGGCCCTTATCCTCCTCTAATAGGCCTGGCTCTCCTCTGAGGCCTTCAGCTGTGTCAGGCCACTGCTGCCTCACTGAACCTCTGGTTTTACCCACTGCCGTGTAGCCCATTAGTTCTCTCTCCAGGCCTCACTATTCCCTGCGCTCATCCCTCTGCCGCCCCTCCCTCCGCTACACCACCTTCCCTCCGGCCCCATCCCTCACCTCTGCACCCCCCTCCTCCATGTTCCCCCTACGTTTCATCAGCCATAATATGAGGATGCTTTCACAGTAAACATTTTTCATCTCATTCTTCCTGTATGAGTAAAAAAAACGGCTTTGCCTGTCTGCACCGGCTTGGCCTGTCTGTTTAATTTGTGTTCTGGAGGTACTGTGGGCCCTGGCCCAGCCATCACTTCCTGCTCTGCTCTGCATGCCTGGGAAGCCCTGCAGCCGTGCTGTTGAGATGGGGGGGTTAAGGCCTGGGTGGTGAGTGTGTTGTTGGTGAGATGTGTGTCCGGCTGAGACGGCAACCCTTTGGTGTCCGCTGGTGTTTCTGGGCTGTGTTTGTCCAAGCCTGCACCTCTGCCTGGGTGGGACCACCCGGCTCCTGCAGCCTCCTGCTGCCTCTCCACATCAGAGGAAAGCTGAAGAATAAAAGAGACCAGAATATCTAAAAGCCTTGAGGGCATGGCAGTGGACTCATGGGCCACCCTTGAATCATTGATAGATCTGCAAAGCAGTTTGTTCTACCGAATTGAACAATGATATATCATTATCACAACTTTGGGGGAAATCTATAAAATCAATGGGGACGCCGGTGGAACGGGATTAGTATTACTAAAGCGCTGAGAGGGTGTTAAAGCGACCAGTATGGATCCCAGTTGCGGCTCGATCAATGGCGTTTGTGGACACTAAGCTCAATAACAAGCCTTCCAAGAACTGGGAAGACGAAGAAAGAAATAGATGTGAAAAGCACATTTGCTGGGAAAAGAGCTAATATCCTGTACGCGCCCGGCTGAACATGAGCTGTGGAGACTTTGGCGAGAGAAGGAGAAGGGAGTGGAGGAGTGGGGAAGGAATGGATTCTTCCGCTCAAATGGTACCAATACAAATGGAGGTGTCGTTATAGATATCCTTACATCATTGGTATTGGCAGACGGGTAAAGTGGGGGGGGGACAAACCTGTTGTTTAGCATTCGTGTCTGTATCGATTGAATCGGATTGATTAAGAAATTGTGTGTACTTTAAAAATGCAATCGATGCCTTTAAAAAGGGAATATATTTTAGGAATGTACTTTTATCAGAGGAATGATTCCCTTCAAAGTGTCAATAATCATAGGTCTCCCCTCCCTCAGAGTTGCGGAGGGTGAGTGAGATGACTAAGGCTAGATGGACAGCTCTGTTCACATGCCTCCTGCATGGGAGAGAAAGGTAGGAGGTGAGGCAAAGACACAGTAATTGGATCTGTAAAAGTCCAATTTCCTGTTTGGTGCCGAAGTCCTGACAAGATGACAAAAGATGCTGTGTTTAAAGAATGGAGATGTTTGGCCATAAGGATAGCATTAAGCTTGAGGGGAATGACAGCCCAGTAGAAAGTAGGCATTTCCCTCAACACGGAACAAGAGGAAACAAAATGAGCATGTCCACTTTATCCTCACACTGCTGCTTAAAGAGCAACAGTCCAGACAGGCCTGGATATCCTTCTGGGCTTCCTTTTATTAAAATCCATCACAGTGGCTCGCCTTAGATTAGTTGAGTGGAGAATGTTTGTTTAGATGGAAAGGATACTACTGCTTAGTAGTATTCCAGTTAGGAAATAAGTATGATATGTTCCATAATGAACGTTGTGAGGTTATATACAGTAGTAGCCTCTGCTCAAGGGCTTCTCATGTATTCTATTGGCTTGTCAATTTATTAAGGAGATTTCGAATACTTGAGAGCAAAGTGTTTTGAGTAAATTATCTCTGCAATTGCTGGGAGCTCAACACATCTTTACCTGATGTACCTTCATCAAAGGCAAATAGAGCGACTATTAGTGCCACATTTACATAGCCATACAATATATTTCAGTTTAAATGTGTTCTATGTACAATCAAGTAGATTATAAGAAACAAAGACAGAAAAAAAGGTCAAACCAAAATAATACTAATCCAGATATAAAAAATGTTGTTGAATGAATTACATTAACAAGTGTACTTGACAAGTGTAGATCAACTGTTTTCACAAAATACTGTCAAGCTGATGGCTCAGCGACATAAAATATAATTTGCTGTATTAATTATGAGTTTGAAATATATACCCTGCCCAGATCACAACCACACACACACAGACTTGAGTGGTTCTGATTTGCATATAAAACACATTTCTCCATCTGTCAAACCATTCTGAGAGAGCAACAGGACATTTTCTTTCTGTCAGAGCATCTGATTGTGTGCTCGCTGTTTGCTTTTAGATTGCACATTCAAACAGTGACAGGGTCCGGGTCCAAAAGTGACTGTCAGGAGCCAGGGAGACTGGGAGAGGTAGCTAGTGAACTGTGGTCAAACAACTCCTGCTACCAGAGAACACAACTGGGCCATCTATCTCTCTACAGTGGGAAACAGATAGCACCAGGAGGACAACCCAACACAACTCAACAGACTGCAGGGAAGAAAAGACAGAGACAGAACAGATTGCTGGTTTAGAAGTGAAAGACACAGCTTGAAGGGAGAAAGTAAAAGGCAGATGAGATATCGTGGCAGGAGAGGGGGAATGTGAAAAAGGGAATGAAAACAGAAAGAGAGTTAGAGCCCTACTACTAGAATGGGGGCCAGTCTTTTCACCCATGTTTTGACAGAGATGAGAGATAGAGGGAGAAAGAAAAGAGAGATAGAGGGAGAAAGAAAAGAAAAGGGTGTAATTAACCAGCTTAATGAGTTTGTGGCTCTTTTGTAAGCATGGAGTTTTCTTTAATGGAAGCCTGGCTTTTCAGGGTAAAAAATCTTCTCTTTCAGTGCTGTCAAAGAAGTTTCTGGCAGAGCAGTTATCACAGCATGTCAAATTGCTCCAGCTCGAGAAATAATTTGGATTTTTTTCCTGTTCGCAGAATGCTGCGAAACAAAAGGCCCCCCCCGGTCTAATTTGCCTTGGTAGGGTCCCTCTGGGTGGGGGGTCCGCGCGGACAGTGAGGGCCCTGTCTCCTTGGGGATTAGGGGATAGGGAGGGGTAGGGGTGAGGCGAGGGGTGGGGGGTGGGGGGTGGGGGGGTGAAAGAGCCTTCTAGCAATTTTACCCAAAATGCTGCAATTGTCCCCAAGATTGAACAGTGCAGAGCAGCAACTCTCATTTTCCCCTCTATTCAACATCTCTCCTGTATTTACTTATCTTTGTCTCAAAGGGGAAAAAATCAAAGTGTTTAAAGGGCCCTTTCATGTGGAGAAAGGTTTTTAACAGAACACTCCGACTCTGACACGGCTGAGTTAAACTAACCTACGGTTATGTTATGAAGACAGTATGAATGGCAAATGAGTACTTTTCTACTTCTCCTTGGTATTATACACTGAATTAGATCCTTGATTTCTTCAAATTACATTTCCCTAGGGCCCCAGCATAATGCCTTTTTTGGGGAGGTGAGGTGTGCAATTTTGTGGTGTCAAATTAGCACAAAGAAAATTACACCGTTATTCAGAGGAGGAACAGTTCTCTACTATTTTTACATCAATGTGCCATATGACTTGATGATCTTATTTTATTTTTCTTTGAAAATAAATCCCTTCATAAATGATGCATCTTTGGCGAGAGATCATTTGACAAGAGATAATAAAACAGTAGGAGCTGTGCTGGATTTACATTCTAATAAATGCAGACAAAGGAAGTTCATGTAGAAAGATATTTCCCCTCTCTGTTTGCAGTGAAATAAACCTAATTGACATTGTCCTTTTCAATGAATGTCAAAGCTGACACAGCTGTACTTTACTGAATCTACAAGAGATTTACTTGACATTAATGCTGTCAGCTCCTCATTTCTGGCTGCTAGATGAAGAAGACTTTCAACATGTCACAACAACTGCAGTTACAGCTTCTCATCGGAGGTAAAGGAGGGTTGTGGTTGTCTTTGATGATCAGTATGACAGTGTGAGGCCCAGCTAGTCCAGGCCAGTCCTCACACACTGGGGCTAGCTGGGCTCAGGATTCTGGAGTGTGTGTACTGGGCCGGACCCTGAGCCAAGGCTGATGGCTGTGTCAGCTGTACTAGAGATCATCATTCTGATTGGCCACACTCTCTCTAGTGGCCATGCAGAGGAGGAATGAGGACTGTTGTACGGACAGTGACGCGTTATGAACACAGCTATGTCTATAGACCTGTTTGCATTGGGTGCTTTGGGAAATTTCAAATATCATGTTCTCAGCTATGCAAAATGGCCACGCTCACTGATAACAATATTATAGGCTTGCACATGCTGAAGCTATTATCACATGTATGTACACATGTGCAAAAACACACAATAGACATTTAAACATGATATTTTCATGGAGTTGGCTTGTTATTTGTCATGCTCAAATGTGTTATTTCTAGCTTCATTATTGCATGTTATAATGTCATTTCTGAGTGGGGCCGAGGAGAAGAGAATTGTTCAAAGTGGACCTTGAAATTAAATGAATGAGCCTCTTGTACAAATATCTTTGTGACCTAGGAAGAGTTGAAGGTTAATGGCTGGATGTATACTTGTAAAATAACAAGGCCATCCAGGTAATGAGTTGAGGAAACAAACTTTGAATAATTCCAAACTCAGTCCTAATAAGTAATACTTAAAAAAAAAATACTTGATTAGCTTTCGTCTCCAAATACATCCTCACCTTGTGAACCCTAGCACACAACATTTGGTTGTTTTCTGCAGTATGAATATTGAACATTGCCTCCCTTGCTGGCTGTTTAGCTTCACCATGACTTGTAAAATTACGCTGGGTATGAAGGAAGGTGGTCTGAATGCCTATATCACTGGGCTTACCTGCTGCTCTCGGAGGGGAGCCACGAAGAATCAGCTCTTGAGATGGATATTTTGCCCTAAGATCAACTGTTGTATCAGTAGATGTGTAGTATGCTGAAAGGTCCCAACTAAATGAGATGGAGTCAAATAAAAAAAATCTAATCAAATTGTATTTGTCACATGCGCAGAATACAACAGGTGTAGACCTTACAGTGAAATGCTTACTTACGAGCCCCTAACCAACTATGCAGTTAAAGAAATATATACGTATATATAAGAATAATAAATAAAACTAACAAGTAATTAAAGAGAGGCAGTTAAATAACACTACCCTCTGTAGTGCCTTGCGGTCGGATGCCGAGCAGTTGCCATACCAGGCAGTGATGCAACCAGTCAGGATGCTCTCAATGGTGCAGCTGTAGAACCTTTTGAGGACACATGCCACATCTTTTCAGTCTCCTGAGGGAGAATAGGTTTTGTCGGGCCCTCTTCACGACTGTCTTGGTGTGCTTGGACCATGTTAGTTTGTTGGTGATGTGGACACCAAGAAACTTGAAGCTCTCAACCTGCTCCACTACAGCCCCGTTGATGAGATTGGGGGCATGCTCGGTCCTCTTTTTCCTGTAGTCCACAATCATCTCCTTTGTCTTGATCACGTTGAGGGAGAGGTTGTTGTCCTGGCACCAACGGCCAGGTCCCTCCCTATAGGCTGTCTCATCGTTGTCACTGCTGTGTCATCGGCAAACTTAATGATGGCTTTCGAGTCATGCCTGGCCGTGCAGTCATGAGTGAAGAGGGAGTACAGGAGGGGACTGAGCATGCACCCCTGAGGGGCCCCTGTACTGAGGACCAGAGTGGCGGATGTGTTGTTACCTACCCTTACCACCTGGGGTCCAGGATCCAGTTGCAGAGGGAGGTGTTTAGTCCCAGGATCCTTAGCTTATTGATGAGCTTTGAGGGCACTATGGTGTTGAACGCTGAGCTGTAGTCAATGAATAGCATTCTCAAGTAGGTGTTCCTTTTGTCCAGGTGGGAAAGGGCAGTGTGGAGTGCAATAGATATTGCATCATCTGTGGATCTGTTAGGGGCGGTATGTGAATTGGAGTGGGTCTAGGGTCTCTGGGATAATGGTGTTGATGTGAGCCATGACCAGCCTTTCAAAGCACTTCATGGCTACATACGTGAGTGCTACGGGTTGGTAGTCATTTAGGCAGGTTACCTTAGTGTTCTTGGGCACAGCGACTATGGTGGTCTGCTTAAAACATGTTGGTATTACAGACTCAGACAGGGAGAGGTTGAAAATGTCAGTGAAGACACTTGCCAGTTGGTCAGCGCATGCTCGCAGTGCACGTCCTGGTAATCCGTAATCTTTTCCTGTTTAATGTTTCGTCGGAGGGCATAGCGGGATTTCTTATAAGCTTCTGTGTTAGAGTCCCGCTCCTTGAAAGCGGCAGCTCTAGCCTTTAGCTCAGTGTGGATGTTGCCTGTAATACATGGCTTTTGGTTGGGGTATGTACGTACGGTCACTGTGGGGACGACGTCATCGATGCACTTATTGATGAAACCATTGACTGATGTGGTGTACTCCTCAATGTCATCGGAGGAATCCCGGAACATATTCCAGTCTGTGCTAGCAAAACAGTCCTGTAGCTTAGCATCTGCTTCATCTGACCGCTTTTTTATTGATCGAGTCACTGGTGCTTCCTGCTTTCATTTTTGCTTGTAAGCAGGAATCAGGAGGATAGAATTATGGTCAGATTTGCCAAATGGAGGGTGAGGGAGAGCTGTGTTTGCGTCTCTGTGTGTGGAGTAAATGTGGTCCAGAGTTTTTTTCCTTCTGGTTGCACATTTAACATGCTGATAGAAATTTGGTAAGACCGATTTAAGTTTCCCTGCGTTAAAGTCCCCGGCCACTAGGAGCGTCGTATCTGGGTGAGCGTTTTCCTGTTTGCTGTTCGCGGAATACATCATTGAGTGCGGTCTTGAGCTGTAGTTGGCCCTACAGACAGTACTAAGATACAGACATTCAGACAGACACTATCAAGAGGCACCTCGTCACAGCCCACCCACAGCTCCTATTGAATCTACAGCTCCTCTTCAGAATCTACAGCTCCTCTTCAATTATATTTTTTCCCTTCCAACTTAATTACTGATATTTCAGTGTAATGTGTGTCTGATCTGAGGGAGATAATTAGGTGGGATATTGAGGAGGGCCTCCAGGGGCCCAGGCCTGGCGGATCAGGGCCTCAGAGATGACAAAGAGACGCCATCTTCTCAAATTATTCTGGGGGGCGAGTGCTCCCAAGCAGCTTATGCAGCGAAGGCCTGGTAATTAAATTATGATTTAACCTGCTGAGTGTGGAGCGGCATGGCCAGGCCAGACCGGGGGTGGGAGAGCACTGACAGGATTTACACTTAATGAAATAATAAAGCAGCACCAGCGCTGTGTGGTGAGCCATTCAGCAGGCAGGAGACTTCTGCTCTCTGTTTATCCACCTACCTCCTCTGCAACAGGGGAGGCTCAACCCAGTCTCTCTCTCACAGAATACATTTTTATATGTTTCATGTATCTGTGTGTGTGTGTGTTCAGTGTTAGTTTCTTAAAGTGTGTGTTCGTGCTGGCATTTTATTTGACTGCAGTATTTTACTAATGCTCATATTTCCCTTTGTGCATACTAATTCTCTGTTGATTAATTAGGCCTCTCTGTGGGGAACCTTAAAGTACATACAATTAAAAACTCCAAGAACACTCACAAATGTGCTGACTCTCCAACATGGACATTTAAAACCCTGAACCCCATGGGGAGAACATCATCCAGTCCAAATGGAAAACTGATGGATTGGTCATTTGTTTTACTCCTCAGGTTAGGTTCCTGACAAAATAGGAAAGAGATCAGTAATATAGTGGATCAGAAGCAGGCCCCCTCAGACATCAGTCAGCCCTTCCCTACTACTGTACTGTAATTGTAGTGGTATACCTCCCTTCAGGAGCAGAGAGACAGAGGGACTGGAAGAGGAATAGAAAGAGGGAGTGAAACAGAGACGAGAGATCCAGAGAGGAAGAGAAGAAGCGAAGCCACCATATTGTTCGCTCGCTATGCCTTTTCAAAACCTCCCTTCTTGCTTTTTCCTCCTTCATCACAGAGGTTATTAAGATGGACGCCCAGATTACAGGGAAAGACAGTGTTCCACCCAGTAGCCCTGTGCCGCCACTGGCTCATTGTGCCTCCCACTCCTCTCAAACCACCATCACTACTGTATAACCCCTTGTACCCCACTCTCTCCCACCCAGCCCCCACCCTAGTTCCAGCCCCCGCCCTAGTTCCAGCCCCAGCCAGCATGACAGACAGGCCCAGTTAACAGTCTCTATAAGCGGGGAAAGAAAGCCGAGCAGAGAGGTAAAATGACTGGACCGCAAATGACAGGTGTAGTTAAAATAGTGAGACGCAGAAAGGCTTGAGGACAGAGAGCCGCAGCCGAGCTGTAATAAGCGGGATGAGGGAGCTCAACCGTTCCCTGAGTTTTCCTCACTCGTTCACTCCCCCCTTTCCTCAGGCAAACAAAATAAAAATAAGAGAAAGTTAACTTTTTTCTTCAGACAGCTTCTCAGTTAGTTTGGCTACCTCACATCCTGCAGGTCTAATCTAATCGTTTTTAGCATCAATTATTATATTATATTAAGCAAATTTACACCAGTTATCAAATGTCAGATTGCAATTCCAGTGATTATGAGATCTAATGAAAAGTAGCCTTCAGTTTGTCATTTCTGGCCTCAGGCTGCTTGAATTGTAAATGAGACGGGGGAAGCCATTTTGTTTGGGTAGTGGACCTGTCTGGCTAGTTTAGATGGACACTGGGGGGATTTGTCCTCCACTGCTGATCTGCATCTTTTTTCTATTCCTCTCATCCAATCTCTCTGCCCCATTTTTATCTCCACCTCTCCATCACGTCCAGCCCTGCCTCATGTTTAAAGTAATCAGATTTTCCCAGCAGCATCTCTTGGAGGGCTGGATAGGCTGGGGGAGATGAGATGTATGCGGAGGCTGAGCAGGAGAGGAGCGGGGCCATGCTGGCTCTGGTGTAGCTGGGCTGGGGAAGGACCAGGCCTTATTCCCCCTGTCCCTTATGTGTTGGTTGAAAGTTTTATTATTGAAAGTTTTATTTATTATTGACATTGTGCCTCTACACAGGCCCTCTCACAATTAGACTGTCCTTTTGGGATTGTGTGTTGTATGTGCAAATAAATGTGTGTGTGAGAGTGTGTTGACAAGTTACCAGCCAATGTGTACATACATTCATCCAAGCAGAGGTCACACACATACAATACTTTACAGGTCACCCAAAATACACAAGCACACACTCACACTCACACTCACACAGACACACACATACACTCATAAATGTCTCTCAGACCCTACCCTTTAGTGATTGCAGACCTCAGGAAGCGTGTGTATGGACGATCAATCATGCACTCATCCCACTCATCTCGTCCTCCCCCTTCCCTCCCATCTCCATCACCCTGGGCCTCTACCTATCTGATGAGTATTAAAATGATTTTTAATGCTGGAGTTAAAATTAGCAGTAATGGAGGAAGAAAGCTGTCCACTGCCACCAAAATTATTGATACACAGAGATTAAACTTCATAATGTAGAGATTGCTCTTACAGGAGACTGAAAATATTTGGCATGGGTCCTCAGATCCTCAAAAGGTTCTACAGCTGCACCATCGAGAACATCCTGACGGGTTGCATCACTGCCTGGTATGGCAACAGCTCGGCCTCCGACTGCAAGGCACTACAGAGGGTAGTGCGTACGGCCCAGTACATCACTGGGGCCAAGCTTCCTGCCGTCCAGGACCTCTATAGCAGGCGGTGTCAGAGGAAGGCCCTAAAAACGGTCAAAGACTCCTGCCACCCTAGTCATAGACTGTTCTCTCTGCTACCGCACGGCAAGAGTCTATACTCACAGCACTTTTAGAAACTTCAGAGTGTTTCCTATCCAATAGTACTAATTATGTGCATATCCTATTTTCTGGGCCTGAGTGGCAGGCATTTTACTTTGGGCACGCCAGACTCTCCAAAACCATCACCTCTCCCTAAGAAGTTAATTATTTGTTACTATTATTATTATTTTTTTTATTTATTTTATTCTTAAAACTGCATTATTCGTTAATGGCTTGTAAGTAAGCATTTCACTGTAAGGTCTACACCTGTTGTATTTGGCGTATGTGACAAATACAATTTGATTTGATTTGATTTGATTGTTCCAAGGCAAAGTAGTCCGATCCTTTTTGATCTTGAGGAATTTATGGATATCTTGGTTATTGACTCAGCCAGAGAATTCTACAATTATATCTTCTCAGTGCCAGTGGAGGCTCCTCAGATAAGGAAGAGGAGGACCATCCTACTCAGTGAATTTCAGAAACATTTTAATAGTGAAACATAAGAAAAAGTGATCCTTTTTAGATAAAACTATACTAAATGTATTCACGTCACCAAATAACTGATTAAAACACACTGTTTTGCAATGAAGGTCTACTGTAGCCTCAATAGCACTCGCTTCGGTACATTGACTTCAATACAAACCTAGGAGGCTCATGGTTCTCACCCCATTCCATAGTCTTACACAGTAATTATGATAATTAGGGCATCCTCCAACCTATCAGAGCTCTTGCAGCATGATCTGACGTTGTTCATCCAATCAAAGGACCACAAAATGTATCTAGTACTGAAAGCATAAGCTACAGCTAGCTAGCACTGCATGCATTATATGTGGTGAGTAGTTGACTCACTTTTGTATATTATCTACCTCACTTGCTTTGGCAATGTTAACATATGTTTCCCGTGCCAATAAAGCCCCTTGAATTGAATTGAATTGAGAGAAAGACAATAGTTGAACAGTTTTGAACAAATGTATTTATTTAAAAAATTAAGGAGAAGCAGCAGAGAGAGAGAGAGAGAGATAGAGATAGCTATATTTAGTTTAATTTGTTTTTTCACTTTCGCTTACTTAGCTAGCTAATGCTCCTATCTAATTTAACCTATTCAAACACCCGGCTCAAACAGAGAGGAATACTGTTTGTGTTCGCTAGCTGGCTAAGGCTATCCAATACTGGAACTCTTCTAAATCAATGTAAGCTTTCGGTTTTATTAATTTATTGCCTCCGGTACCCGCCGGTGTAACTGCTAATCTGCTTGCTGTACACTGTACTGCGTGATTGTAGTGGGTTTACTAATGCGTTAGTTCTGGTAACTATGTTGGCTATGATGTTAGCTAATATGGTGACAACGATGTAGGCTGTGTGTAGCGGTTAGCTGTTATGGTATGAAGGTTTGGCTTGGAAAGTCTCATTGATAAGAATTTAAGTGCCAATAAGGTACTAGAGATGTCTTTCTCATGTTAGAATATGAAATCCCTCTATGTTGTTTATTTGCTTGAACCCCAGACCAATAAGAACCCTCAAACCTCCTGTAAACCGGGCTCAACATTCCTGAGCACATCCATGTGTGTTGTACAGTCCCTTGGTCTAGGTGCGGTGCCATCAGCCAGTAGTAGTAGAAGTAAAACTGACAGGCCTGCTCAGCTGACTCCCCTCCTATGGACTGTGGTGTTTTGGTGGTGGTGCACTTGACTGACAAGACGTGTTGGTAAGTGAGACTGGGCGGTCTGGGGGAGCTCAATGTGTCTGCTCTCTCTCTCTTCCTGGGCAGAGGGGTACATCTGTCTCTATTAGCGGCGTACGTGTGGTTAACTCTGTACAGGAAACCCAGGGCATGTTATTCATGCAATATTTAGATGATGAGGTAGGAGTGCTCCTGTGGGGATGGATGGAGCTGAGCTCGTCTCTGTTGCGCTACGCAGGCAGACGGATGGAATGATTGGTATGGGCCGTCGAATGCTGTGAAGAGAGAAGGCAGAGAGAGAGAGAGAGAGAACGAGAGAGAGAGAGAGAGAGAGAGAGAGAGAGAGAGAGAGAGAGAGAGAGAGAGAGAGAGAGTGGTGACAGATCTGTCAGGGCTCACTCTGACTGTATCATCTGATTCCCTCACCACCATAGTCTCTTCTCCCCATACCTCTATGTTATGGTCCAGATTGGTAATAACACAGGAAGACAGCATATTAGAGTCTGGTAACTAGCAAATGACTGTTAGACTGAGTTCTGCTGAGCTAGATAGGGATCTGTGGTGATTGAAGTATTGACACATTATGCAGCTGGTGATATCATGGTCTAATAAGACATTCTACAGGCCATGGAGAGATGTGTGTCTGGCCTCTTATCTAATAGACAGATCTGCTGTAATCAAATGGAGCTATGCAGAGAGGGAGGTCTGAGGATAGTGACATTTAGAGGAACACACACACACTCTGCATAATGTATTTTTTTCTTAGTTGTTTTCTTAGTTCTACTATTTTGATATTGAATACTGCACTGTTGGGTAGGGCTTGCAATAAGCATTTCAGTGTACTTGTGCATGTGACAAATACAACACACACACAGAGTGAGGCAGCATGCAACAAACAGCACAATGTGTGTATCAGGTTACCGTAGTATTGTGCATGTTCAAACAGATTAATATTAGTGCTGTGCCTCGCTAATGTCCATTCTGTTAGTGTAAGACAGAGAATCCAGTTGAAGTGAATCCAGGGAAAACAGGCAGTAGACGCAGAGCTTCTACTGAGTTTGTTGGAATAGATCCCCTCTGCTGCTCTCCCATCAAGGGTGTCAAATGAATAACATTACTTTAGTGTGATTGAAATTGTGCAGAGAAAACACACACACACACATAGTACACAAGAATAACACATTGTTTTACAGCACGGTTTCTGAGATTTTGTTTCTTTTTATATCTGCTTTTTTTTAGGGAGTGTATACAGGTCCTGTGCATATTTCTATATGCCTCCTGATTGGCTGCTGCACCACCACCTCCTCTGCCCTATTAAACACGAGACGTTCATTCAAAGCCAGCGTTTGTTGGCAGCAGTCTTGTGTCTTTTTTTAGCAGGTATAGGACTCTGCAGCATAGCTCCTTTGCTGCCAAAATAAAAGGCAGCGAGGGGAATTCTGAACAAACCTCTAGTGTTCCCAGTCTGTGTGGATAGGTCCTACTGTAGCCTGGTTTGTGTTACAGACATATTCCCTCTACTGCTCGCACACTCAGACTCACATTCAGCTGGGACAGACATACCGTGTGTGTGTGTGTGTGTGTGTGTGTGTGTGTGTGTGTGTGTGTGTGTGTGTGTGTGTGTGTGTGTGTGTGTGTGTGTGTGTGTGTGCGTGTGTGTGTGCGTGCGTGCGTGCGTGCGTGTGTGCATAGGTGTGTGCATGTGTGTCTGTCGTACCTGTCACCAGCAGGGCCAGAGACATCAGTAGGAGCACCTCTAGTAGAAGTATCTCCCACTTGACCTGTACAGTCATGAGGCACTGTGCTGATTGCTGCTAAAACCAGTGGAAAGCAAAGGGACGTCCATCTCTGTAGCAGATTAGAGAAAACATGACAGAGGACCAGCCATTTGTCCACTGCCACCCCTCTTAGCTTTAAACGCATGGATAATGTGAACATGACCTATTTCTACCCGGAGATATGCAAGGTATACTGTACCAAGCTATTATGATAAGTAGACATAATGGTTGCAGTCATTTTTATTCTAAGTGTTCCAATATTCCCCCACAGAGGAGACGAGCACCATCTTATTAAGCCAGTCACGTGCACATAGATACACAGTAATGATGTTTTCATAATAACTATAAGAAAAGATAAAATAGCCTCATTTGTGAGCGGGTCCCTCTCTATTCTTTTTCCCCACTAAGTGATCTGCCATTGTCTGGCAACAGCTCCTATAGAAACATAACGTATTAAGAAATAAAGCCAAGTGGCATTAATAACACGTTAAGAGGAATGAAATTTGTCTGTGAAATGTTTGAGGGATTGCTGCCAGGGGGGTTGGGAATTAAAATGGCCCCCGGTGCCACGGCTTTGAGGATGCAGCAGGAGGAGAGAAATATTTAAAATAAGAATAATATCATCATGAAACAATTTGCAACCTTATAGGAAAACAACTCACACAAATACACATGCACACACACACACACACACACACACACACACACACACACACACACACACACACACACACACACACACACACAAACAGTCTCCCAGGCCTTGAGACGACACAATACAAACGCCCTGTCCCTCACGCCCAGCAGCTGATGTCTGATATTTTATCCTTGTCGTTTTATTAAAGATTTAAACAGTTTTGCATCTCCAACAAATACATACAGGCCAATTTCCCTGACACCCACTCTGATCTAATGGTGCAGATTTGGAGGACGGAGCAGGGGAAGGAGAGGGAGGAGGGCATCCGATGAGATTGTGATGGTATATTATATTTCCACATGTGAATTTAATAAATGTAAAGAATGCATTATTTCATATTATCAGTGTTAAATTAGCCAGTGTTAGATTTGGGAGAATATGACTCCTGTCAGATGAATGAGAAGATGACAATAGAACCGCTCCCATGATGAAAAAAAAGCTCATGACATACCATTATGAGTCCTGTGACTATTAGCATTAGCAGCGGTAGCAGCGCTGTGGCTGTTCGTCACAAAGAGATCTCGCCTTATTAGTGTTAATAATAATTAGAATATGCTGCTGTAATATATCTATATGTTCAGCCTCACATTACAGTTTTTTTCAGTTGCTAACAAGCATCGGTCAATACTGAAGCCACTTTTTCAAAACTCTTCACACAGTCTGCATTGCCAACATGCATGTTGGCCAAACAGTTCATCTCACCTCCAAAACTCACTCAAACCACCAAAATGTCTCAAAATAAGCTCGTTTGACCATAACACTGGCAACAATTCTCTCTCAGAAAGTATACATCGTCCCTCATAACACACTGACCTAAGAAACACTAACACCAGGGTAGCATTACATCGATGATGAACTTTTCTCTTTGAAGTTTGAGTGATTTTTCACATAAATCAGTATTTCATTATAGAATAAGAACAACACCTTTTCACTTTATTGACTGTACTAAAGTATATGTAACAAGAATGAATCAGAAATGCAGCAATTTGCTTCAATCGCCTTTATTTTTTCTATATCTTTGCATGTAGTAATTTACTTGTGAAAAATAAAAGGTTTAAACAAAAAACAAATTCCTGAAATTCCAGGGCTGCAATAATAATGACAAAAAACAACAACACGTGTATAGTATAATCACTCATACTGTACAGACATCCACGGTTGCTCTCTGTCCAATCACATTTCTTCCCCTGCTGCGTGTTTTTGCCAGGTTGAATCCAGCTTTATCCACAAAGATGAATGTATCTGCAGTTTGCCTGGCTTCCTTCTCCATTACTCTCTAAAATACAGTAAATCCACAGTTTTACAGTACTTTACATTATGCATAGCTGTGTATGTACCCTGTTTGGTTATTGAACAGACATCTTACCTGGACGTATTGATACCGGAGTTCTTTCACACGTTCACCGTTTCTCTCAAAGGGTACAGTGTACAACTGCTTCATCCTGTTTCTCTAGGACTCTGGCAATTGTCATTGTGCTGACCGTATTCACATTCCCTAAAGTGATTTTGTGCACTCTGCACTCTGTCCCGAATTTCCCGCAGTATTATTGCATTGTTGCCAATTATAATGTCAACAATGCCAATTTCCTGCGCATCTGATAATATTCTGCCCAGATTTTCTATATGTTTCAATCTGGTTACTGCAGAAATGCACGACATTTGCCGTCATTCTGTTTTGAATGTATTTTGAACCGTTTTGGAAACAGTGTGTTATCATTTGAAAGCATGTGCTGCAAATATATAGTTTTGCAGGTGGTGGAGTATGAATGAGAAAATAGTTCATGGATTTTCGGAGAATGGGGTCATTGGATGCGTTTTGTGTGAAAGCAATGAAAAATGATTCACAGTTTGGTCCACATGCACTTCTGTTTCGCTGACTGTGTGAAGAGTTTTGACAATGTGACTTCTGTTTTGACCAATGCATGTTAGCAATTGAAAAAAACTGTAACTGCTTTTGTGTGGGAAGGAAAGGAGGACTTCAATGACATCCCTTCTTTTATTTCTCTCTCTTTCATCTTATTCCTCCCCCATACCACTTTATCTGTCTCCTCTTCATGTCATTGTTTTATCAGCCTTTTCTTCGTTTAATTTCTCCCTCTTTCTTTTTTCTGTGCAGCTCCTTGTCTTATGTTCTCCGAATCCTCAAAGTCAATCGATTACTTCCATGGTGGCTGAGGTTCCTGGCTACATTCGTTTGACGTTCTGGGTATCTATCCCTGGTTCTCTGACCTGGGCCAACTCCCCCGCCCCGGCCCGCCTCACCCCTCGTCTCCTTCCCAACTCTGTTGGCAGCATCAATATCCATGTCACTAGTCTGACACTGTCCGTCCTGCATCGATAAACATTTGGGGAAGGCAGATTTTGTTTGGGCTGAATAATTTATAGTGCGTGATTAGAAACCCAATCCTGAGTAGAGGATTTGGTTGCTTGTATGTTTGTCTTGGATCTTTACAAAATAACATGACCCAGTCTGATGTGAGATTGGGGGGGCCGGGACCAGAGCTCTGTGTGTGTGTGTGTGTGTGTGTGTGTGTGTGTGTGTGTGTGTGTGTGTGTGTGTGTGTGTGTGTGTGTGTGTGTGTGTGTGTGTGTGTGTGTGTGTGTGTGTGCGCACGTGCGCACGTGCGTTTATGTGCACATGTGTGATACACTGATCCCGGTCCCGTTCTGCTAAGCTCCCGTCTGAAGTGGTTGTGATGTGGATGGAGAAGCAGACTGAACACTGAACAGTCTGGCCTAGCTGTCCTCCATAAAGTCCTATCATACTCAGTGCTGCAGCCTCTCCCAGCCTGTTTTAACACAGAGCCACTGAGCCCCAGACACACAGATTGGGTTTGACTGGCACTGTCAGCACACAGTAACACACTCTCTTATGGCAGCTCTCCCTTTCATGTGCACATGATTTGAATATTTTATCGCTCACACAAAGATTTTTTCAACATGAAGTCGCAAAGACAGTGGAAGAGAGAAATAACATAACCATGTACAAAACGCTGTAAGGACTACATAGAGCCAAGTCAGGCCCTGGAGGGCTACTCACCACTCACCACTTCCATCTGAATAGGAACTAACGATCTGAATAGACTGGAGTGGATTCATGGGCTGGATGAGATGATTGAATCAAGTGTCTGAGTCAGCCCTGAGCCCACCATTCATAATGACACGTCTGAGAGTAGGCCTGTAGTCTGTCACCTGTCACAAACAGAGCAGTTCTAATGGTACACTTCCATTGTTGTGCTTTCCAGCACACGTTCTCACTACAGTCAGATACTCAAAGTGTCACTGTTTGTGGCTATGGTGAATGTAGCAAAAGCTGTTGAATGTCTATACATTAGTCTAAAGCACCACAGGGGGATTTGTTCTGTATCAAGTGGTAATGCTACCAACTATCACACAGACACAACTTAGAGGAAAATCACTGATGACCATTCAGTTGAGACTTTGTCAACCAGCCCCTTTCCTTTGTAAAAATGTGATACAACTTTTTACTGTCAAAAATAATAAAGAGTGCAATTAACAGTCTTCAGAGCTAAGATAAATAATCCTCACCCCTAACTGAACTATTTAACAATAATGTTTTTATGATTTCAACGCTTGTTGTTCACGAGTGACTCTGTTACTATCTCTGCTTAGATACAGTCTTTCAGATTAAATAACACATCTCCCTGTTAAATGAAAAAAGCTGTTACTAGAGACTAGCAACTTGTGTTACAATATATGTATTTCACTGTTTTTATCCAGCCTCTCTTTTATACGGATGAAAAATAATAAAATGTCCACTTCACAAAGACACATTATTTCGAAGTAAAATGTTTTTTTAGGAGGCTGTTCACGAGGCAAAACACCAGACAAAAGGCAAGAGACAATGTTAGTGTATTATTGCCCTTCACTGTACTGTCTCCTCCCCAGCCTCAGACTCTTTGTGCTTCACAAGGCCAGTGTCGACATCATGGAGTGTGTTTGGGGGGGGGGGGTGTTACTGTTCATTAGCACAGCCAGAATGCCTGAAGGCATGAGTCGAGGAGGAGTAGGTTGAGGGTTATACAGTAGTGGGGTGTGGGGAGGAGGTTTGTATGGAAATTGACCAGCGTGCTGTAACCGTTCGTCTGGTCTGGTGTAGGGCCTTTGAAGTGAGCTGTTGAACACTGCAGCTGTCTTTGTTCTTGGTAATTGCCTAAATGATCTCCATGGAGCGCCGGCCAGCACTACAACTTAACAAATCCAACGCCAGCCCACTGATTTGACAGAAATCCCCTCTCCATGCCAATCCACCCCCTCCAACCTCCCAAACACGCACATACACACACAACACCCCATTCACCATTCTGTTTCGTCCTCTTTATTAGTCTTGCACAGCAGGGGGTGTGATTGTTGGGTGTACGTCTGTGTTCCTGTGTTGTCGGGATGAGAGGCTCTCTGTATGCTCTCTGAGCTTAGCCACACGCTTAACCCCCCCTCCTTGACGTGCTCCCCTCCCGTTCTCCCCCCATTGATATGGAAATGAGATGCAGCTCCATTTGTAAATCAGGGAGGAATAATTAGTGGGGAGCACTTAGCAACAACAACAATAATACACGCCTGTGATCCAGGCTGAGCTGCCCTCTCTTGATCGTTTAACCCGCCGCTGGCAATCGGACAAGCTCTCCCCTGCGCCTGAGACACTCGTGGGTGGGGGGGGGGTATCGACAACAAGTACAGTGTTTGGCCTGCTGGAGCATCACCAAGGTTCATGAAGCCAGTGGAGCATGGAGGGTGAGCAGAGCCCAGGGCCCTGAGCACAGAGCAGCACAGAGCAGCACAGAGCAGAGCAGCACAGCGCAGAACAGAGCAGAGCAGAACAGAGCAGCACGGAGCAGAACAGAGCAGCACAGAGCAGCACAGTGCAGCACAGAGCAGAGCACAGAGCAGAGCACAGAGCAGCACAGAGCTGAACAGATTGCCTGGGATGTTGACCTCTGTGGTGTACTAGGGAGGATAGGACAGAGGGCACACTACAGTCAGTAGATATCCTGAGACCTGAGCTGTACAAATCCTGAAGGAAGAAAGAACACCTTCAACCATGTCTATGGAAAAGGCTTAACTGGAGATACAGTATTTCAAGTTTTCAGGGTGAAAGGTAGAACAAGTAGAAAGCTAAATGTGTGTAGGTGTTTGGATAAACAATAGTGTATGTGAGTCTTTCAATAGGAGTATGCATGTGGTATTTACCTGTGTGAGAGAGAGGAGAGGACAGTGAGAGCCGGAGAGATCTAGATCGAAAAAGCAGTGACAGGGGATAGGGGTATGGAGTAAAACAAGCCTCCATTTCAGGAATATGATTCAATATCATTTGAGTGGGAAACCTATCCGGAGGATCATTAGGGCCAATCTACATACAGTGCTATTGTATAGCTCAGCAGGGCTTCATGTCGGGTGTCATGTGAGTGCAGCGGTGCCAAGCAGGCGTAATGAAGAGGCCCCCTCCCACTGTCCCGGGACAGGAGCAGACAGGGCCACTGGCAGAGTATCAGGTAGACTAAGGTCCCATATAAAAGCCGCCCCTATGAATTATAAATCATAGGCCATTGGAGCCACAGCCTGTGGGATACAGAGGGGGCGAGAGGGGCCATGTTCCCGGAACAAAGGCCAGGGATGGGGGGTTGATCAGGGGTTGGATGTGAGGAGAGGGAGGGGGTGTCATACAGTATAAAGATAATGAAGGACAGAGGACTGAGTTGTTTTTTTGTTGTGGTTGTCATTGGTGGTGGTATCAGTAAGACAGGGGGCTCTTTATTCCCTTCACGCGTGTGTGTGTGTGTGTGTGTGTGTGTGTGTGTGTGTGTGTGTGTGTGTGTGTGTGTGTGTGTGTGTGTGTGTGTGTGTGTGTGTGTGTGTGTGTGTGTGTGTGTGTGTGTGTGTGTGTGTGTGTGTGTGTGTGTGTGTGTGTGTGTGTGTGTGTGTGTGTCTGTGTGTGTGCAGGGACCTGCATCTAAGACAGTTCCACCCTGTCTGTATGGGAGAAGCACACTTCACTTCTGTTTAACTGGTCCTGTCTATGGATGTGAGAGATGAGCTAACATGGAGGATGGACATCACCATACATAATTTTTCCACAGACAATCAGACCGGTCCTCCTGTGAATATAGCATTGTTTCATTATTGTTTATTATTTGTAATGTGTCTATCCATACACCCATGTATTTCTATCATTCTAGCATTAGGATCATTTTATATTAGCTTGGCTCGATTTGCTGATTGTGAATATGTTTCTCTGGTAAGGTGAATGTCCATCTCTGCAGTGTGTGAGAGAGTGGAAGTATATTGCCATGCGTCTATGCTAGTCGTCAGATGGAGGTGTCAGGGTGTGTAGTGTACTGTGCTGTGTGTACGTGTATATGTGTGAGTGTGTGTGTGTGTGTGTGTGTGTGTGTGTGTGTGTGTGTGTGTGTGTGTGTGTGTGTGTGTGTGTGTGTGTGTGTGTGTGTGTGTGTGAGTAGGAGGGTTCTGACCCAGCTAGGATCCTCTGGTCCCTCCCATTGGTCACTGGGTTGCAGACCTGGTCCAGTTGGAGGCCATTGAATGGAGATATAGTTTGGCGAGGCATGCTGATGAAAGGTTGATTGATATGGTGTCAGGCGCTCTGTGATGGATTAAATTGTGTGTGCAGACGGCTGTGGCCCCGGCCAGTCATGGCTGTTGCTGCCTCTTCCGCCAGCCACCGCCGAGGAAGCTTTAAGAAAATGTGATTTTGGCAGCTCAGAAACACACGGCAGCCCCTTTCTCTCCGCTGCCTGACTTCTATTTAGTTTGAGAGTGCACAAGTGATTCTTTATTGGATGAAATCTGCGCCGGATTGGATAAAGTGTTAGAGCGCTGAGCCATCTATCACTATCACCGCCCAGCTCCAGTTTCCTCTTAAAAGAAAAGAATGAAAGCAAAGAACAGTAGAAAAGAAGAGGTAGAGGAAAAACAGACAGGCAGAGGATGTTGGAGATTTGAAAATTAACTGTGGCGTTGGAGAAAAAAAGATCTATCCTCCAACAGCTAAGCCCGTTACCTCGGCTAACAGAAGCCAAACCTTTCTCCAATAGAAGCTAAAACCTGACTCACTACTGGTCTGTCTGTGACTCTCCTGTCTCTCTCCTGCCTCTCTCTGTCCTAAAAGATCCTCTGACCCTCCCTAAAGGGCAGTGTTTGTCTAAAGTCCTGACCAGAGGATTCAGGAGGGGAGGGAGGGGGTGTACACCCCAGCACCTCTAAAGGCTGATCCTATCGCCTGCAGCCATCTCCCCCACTGCCCTTAACAGATCAACATCGCCCCAGGTCTGACAGACATAGCTGACCACCACACGGCCAGCCCTGCTGCCCACCCTCCCTCGCTCCCATCCTCCCCTCCCTTCCAGCCAAACAAATGAATTAGCCCAACCTGTTTGTTTGCTCAGATCTGACCATCTTCACATCCATTCATTTTTAAACACGACCCTTCTTTCCCTCCTTCTCCCCATTAGTGGCATGCTCTAAAGAGCAAATGGACATGGATTTATTTAGCTCAGGGCATTGCCGCTGTTCTGCGCACATCTGAGAGAGAGAGAGAGAGAGAGAGAGAGAGAGAGAGAGAGAGAGAGAGAGAGAGAGAGAGAGAGAGAGAGAGCGAGAGAGAGAGAGAGAGAGAGAGAGAGAGAGAGAGAGAGAGAGAGAGAAAGTTAGAAAGGAAAAGTAGGTGGAGAAGAGTACGGGGAATTATTTAAAAGCCTAAACTCCTATGTATTTCATTTAGTCATCCATAATTCATTCTGA
The DNA here is from genome assembly GCA_030435695.1 of Brachymystax lenok tsinlingensis. Taxonomy (NCBI): domain Eukaryota; kingdom Metazoa; phylum Chordata; class Actinopteri; order Salmoniformes; family Salmonidae; genus Brachymystax; species Brachymystax lenok. Next base: position 31,184,841 of record CM059819.1, on the reverse strand, counting down.
AATGAGCTTCAGATGATGTAAATCTGTTCGGAAGAGGCCGCCTCTTTTCCAAGCCTTTACCCCTAAAATGTGTCCGTGGCTTGAGTGTCCTGAGGCGTTGTGGTGGATGTGGTGTGGACCCGCCAGGCTTCCCCCTTAATAAATCATAACTGAGCCGTAGGAGCACTTATCTTTCGTCCTGGACGGTCAGAGACCTTTAATGAGCGCTGGGATGGGGAGCAGGATCCAGTCAGCACACCCACCCCCAGAAATATTTGATTAGGAACCATTTAAACACGCTACATCCACTCAGGGTGTATGACCACATCTCAGAGACCCTGAATTATATCTGCCATAGATAGGAGGATCTAACTAACTCAGCCCCTTGGTTTAGCCTTGGCCCGGGCCCATAGTGAGAGCTCTCAGTGGGGCCCCTCTGTGGTTAGGGGTCCCAGCTTGGCTCTTAGTCCAGTATTGTTCCTAAGGGGACTGAATGATGACCTCTGTACAGATAGTGTGTTTATGATGGTCTTTCAGTGGAAAGGACATATTCAGGGATCACAGTCGGGCCACTTGTTTCTCTGTGTCTCCAACATGGGACTGCATTGTTTCATTGGCCATAGCTCTCTTTGTTCCTAATACAGCACTAATCAATGAGATTATACTAAATGAGCCCCTCCCGATACACTCAATTTCTGCAATTGATTAGAATAGTATTATAGGTGTTTGACCTTCATGATAGGATGACACAAAGAAACAACCACATTTGTCATGCTGATTGTAACTTTTTTATTAGCTGACTAAATGTATTACTTTGTGTCGATATCTACATTTGTTCAAATGTAGATTTTATTTCTTTGACGTATTAATGCGGTTTAAAGCAGTGGATGAAGCATTGAGAGCTTGGTGTAAAGAGTGAGAGAGAGATCCTATCTCAGGTTAAGTCCAGTCTCTTTGATACAGCCAGACTGTCATTAGAGTGTTGCTAGGGCCCTCAGCCATAAATCCACTATTCTAAAACACCTGACCCAGGATAATGGCATGAACATTGTTAATGCATCATTTTTGTAATAAGTTGGAAAATTGCTTAGACCTCTCAACAAAGGGAGAGTGAGCGAAGGGAGCACTGACAGTAATAATAAAAGGTAAGAAAGTCTTTCTCTTTCATTCCTTTTAAGTTTCCAACATCCAAGACTGAAGCAAACTAACAAGAAAAAAATGTATTACGCGCTTGTTTCATCTGACTCTTTCTTCCCCAGTACAGAAACACTGGGCTGATTAAAGATGACTAAAATCTAAAACCGACGAGCTACTACTTCTCCTTCCTCCTCACTTCAACTTTTATTTTTAATGGAAAATCTGCCCGAGCTCGTTTACTCAGGAACAGAGGGATATAAATGTTTAAAAATTTCACCGAAAAAGAAAAAGAAAGGGAAGAAAAGGGAATGGAAGGAGGAAAGGACAGGGAATCTGAGAAATATTTCAATCTTAATAATTCATAAAGAAGTCCCTCAACCCCTTCTTTGTCTCTGCTGACTGGTGTTTGATGAAGATCCAGCCTCTATTTTGGCCGGGCGCTAGGTGAATGCTGGAGTCGTGGAGCCGTGTAGATTTCTCGGTGATAAAGCCAGTCCGTGTGTGAGAGACTAACCAGGGGGACGGTGAAACAGTATTACCCAGGCAGAGCAGAGGGGGAGGAGTGGAGTGGAGTAGGGCTTGAGCAGAAACAAGGTTAGAATGGCAAGAGAAGCCCTAGGGAAACAAGGCAGGGAATCAACCCAGATCTTACACTGATTGTACACCTTGGGTCTCAGGGTTAGGGACGGAGAGGGCCCTGAATATTTTTTATGCTCTGTGTGTGTGACAGAGTTTTTTTTTATGTGTGTCATATTTTTGTTCAGTCTAAGTGTTTACCAGCCATGGTTACAAATAAAACAGGGCTCACTGTGTTGCAGTGGAGTGATATTTTCCCCCCTCAGCTCAGATGCAGCATGTTTGTTCTTAACAAAAGGACACACAAGTGATTACTGTAATTGGCAGAAATATTATTATCATTATTCTGGGGATCTCTGTATTTTTCCCTCTGGTGGCATCTCTCATTTTCCAATCAAAGGTGTCTGTCAGCACAGGAGAGGTCCTGCATATTTAAATGTCTCCCGCTAAATGTCAAAGTTAGCTGAATATTTTCTCTGGAATCATATCAAAATGAATGGTAGCTGGTAAAATGGAGAATGTGGGAGTGAGTGAGTGAGTGAGTGAGCGAGTGGGAGAGAGGGAGAGGAGAGAGGGATGAAGAGAAAGGAAATGAGATGGAAGGGGCTTGAGCTGCTCTGAGGTATCGCCCTGTGATCTCCTTTTAAATCGCGGCCCAGCATGCTCAGCGGCACAACCACTCAGACCTGCAGCCCCTCAGGGTTCGGGCTCTCTTTCTCCTCTCTCAGCCTCCTCCTCTCCTCTGCTCTCTACTGACCGCCGGCTCCTCTCTTCTCCTTTCCACCTCAGCAAACACACCCTCCCGTCCAGGACATGGTTGTTGACACTGTGTTTGAGGAAGCGTTCTGTGATAATGCCCCGGTATTGATCAGCTATCCGTGGCGTGTGCTGCTGGGAAAGAGATCTGTATTCAATCCAGGCTGATTGCTGATGCCAACGGAATAGCGAGGAGAGGAAAGGAGCCCCTCTATAGGTCGTCTGCCGCTGTTTGTTTTAGGGGGAGACCCAGGGTTCACCAAAGGTGAGGGGCCCTCCCTCCCATCTGTAGCCCTGGGAACGGGAGTCAAGTTCATCCACGGGGTCTGGGGTGTCTGGACATTACGTCCATCTGGATCAATCTGCATACAGGGGACAGCTGACTGACTGAGACTGAGACACACAGGCCAGGGCCAGGGAGAGGAGCAGAGGAAAGGGGTGGAGGGGAGGGAGGCTGGTTTATAAAATGTGATTTTTCTAAGCAGAAGAGCGAGCTGAACGGTCACCCCTTTATATGTCTTTAATGCAATGCGAATTGATTTTCAAATAAACGTCCGTGCGGAAAACCCAATTGGTTCATGTTTATTTGCCTTATGTACTTTATGGTATGCATAATATGCATGATCCAAGGAAATCAATGACAATTATATAAGGGAAATATGTCTGGCTGTGAAGTCAAATGCTTGGAATAAAAGTGATATAGTGCACCATTAAAGTGATACACACCTGACAAAAATGCACTCATTAAGATTATTTTTTTTATCTACAGAATGCATAAATGTGAACAGATAAACCTTTCCTAGATCTTCCCTATGTTCCCTATGTGTCGATAGTGGTGTGTGTCTGAGGCTTGAGGTTTGATGTGAGTCAGTGGTGTGCTGGGAGTGAACCCTGTCCTCCCTGAAGGAACAGAGGCCAGGGTGGCGTGTGGCCGGCTGCCTCTCCTACGTAATGCTGCTCTGCTTATATTGTCTATTGTCTGTGGTGGTGGCCCTCTCCCCGCTCCACGCTAGACTTTTGACCCTTTTTATTTGGCTGTCCGATTCCAGCTGCCCTGCAATCTAGCAGGCATTAGAATACAGAGCAGATGCTCAGGGGGGGCCTAGGTTCTGAGTTACTGCTAATAGGCTGCTGCTGCTGAGATACCAAATCATTTTCATAGTCCCTTAGATAGGTTTGAGACAGCATGGGGGAATACTGTTATTTTTGTTTTAAATTATTTATGGATTTTTTTAAACAAAAACTATAGCAATGCATTGGTGTAATTTTAGCCAAATACAATTTCAGTTGCGTGAGTTCTGGTCATGTGTGTGTAGGGGTGTGTGTCGTGTGTGTGTGTCTCTAGGCTAGACAAACCGTCCTGCTCCCTGACATTCCCCCCTGTCACTGCAGAGGCCTGGCTGTGTGTGTGTGTGTGTGTGTGTGTGTGTGTGTGTGTGTGTGTGTGTGTGTGTGTGTGTGTGTGTGTGTGTGTGTGTGTGTGTGTGTGTGTGTGTGTGTGTGTGTGTGTGTGTGTGTGTGTGTGTGTGTGTGTGTGTGTGTGTGTGTGATCAATCTCACGTGGATCAGTCATGGTGTCAGAGTAGCAGTGTCTCTGACTCTCTACCTCTCTCTCTCTCTCTCCTCTCTCTCACTCCCTCTTCCATTTATCTCTCTCTCTTCCTCTCTTCCCTGGCTCCTGTCCTTCCCTCCTTCCCCTGGGCTGTGTAGGAGAGTCAGGTCAGGAGAATAGGAGTGAGCCCAGAACACACATCCTACTGGAGGATAATTAATGGAAGCCATGCTGGACGTCTGATCTGATCCTGATCCTACCACTGGACTACTCCAACCAGGTACTGCTGATTCCCTTCCTGCTTTACTGTGGAGCTGAGCACCTCGCTCTCTGCTCTATCAACTGAGCTGACTGATCTGCTGACCAGCACTCACTCACTCTGACTCTCTCTCTCTCTCGCTCTCTCTGTTACTCTGTCACTTGCGCACACACATACGTACATGCTTACACATGCGCACATGCACGCACACCTACACACACACCTTCGCTGCTGACTTCCACAGATTTTGCCGTATTGTGAGGAACTTGCTCCTCTGGTTGATATTGTGTGGGTTTACAGGTGTACAGAAATGAAATGCTCTGAGGTGGCAAATGTTCCATGTTTGAGGTTGAGGTGGGTTGTCTGTTCTCAGTTTGCTGTTGGCTGTGGGCTATGTTTACTGTTCTTTATGTGCCTCTACATCTCTGATCGACTTTCTCAAAGGTTGCCACTTTTTGCTTTGGTCTGTGTTTTTGATTTGTTATTTGTTTGATGGGATGAAACCAAAATGTCCTTCACATGCTTTGATACTTACAGGGAATTGAAGTTACACACTCAGGGGAAGCTCTTACTGTATTTCAATTCTGTAAATGTTTTACTGTAAGTCAGTGAGTTTCATTGTCAGCTCTGTTGAACCCATCAGTCATTGTTATTTCCATGAGTTATCAGTAACACACGTATGAGTTAACTTATGCATCCTCAACGATAGCTTATACTTTCTGAAACTGCAACAATGCAGTTAGCAAAATATTATTTGCATGATTTCCAAAATAGCCTTAAAAGGTCCATACGTATATATATACAGTATATTACCCAATATTCAATGATTAACATATGTTCATGGCTTTTATAACCTCTATGCAGGACTCAACTTCTCAGAGTTACTGCAACGTAACTTGTCTGCCCTTTCAAATGATTCTGGGCTTTAGATTTCCATTGACAGCCTGGCCTGACTTCCAGAATGTTGGGTGTTGACATGCAGGCACTTCACAGTTTTTTACAAAGGGGAAAAGGAGTTTCCTGTAAATGTCACTTGCATTTTTTGATGGAGAGAGCTGCTTCAAAAGCCTGGGCACAGAAAAGGCCTTTGAGGAGCTGCTTGTGGAGGGTTTGAAAGGGGACTAATTGTCAGAGTGCTTGAAGGTGTGTGCTGGAGAAATATCAGCTCTCTGCTTTCTCTTGAAAATCCACAGCAGCAAAATATGCTCAGACCATCCTGATTTGATGGTGTTGTATTGTAATTTCAATTTAACCACATTACCGGCCCATTTAGGAGGTGTAGCCGGGTGAACCAGTCAGAACTTGTTTTAAACTTAATTCACATGTACACAGCCCCAAGCCCAAGAGGTTAATGGCTAACAAATTAACCCCTGTGGCATTATCTTACAAATAGCCTGCAGCATATGATAACCTATAATCAATATCAGCAATTATGTGTCAGACGAAGGCCCGTGGCCGTGACCTGTCTCTCATGAAGGGACTCTCTCCGGAAACATGATCTCTTCCTCGATGCAAAGTGCCCCTAATGACAGGCAGTTTTTTTTTAATAAAGAACACAGGCACCTGGGACCACCTCTCATCCTCTGGGTCTCTCACTACATCTCTCCATCTCCTTCTCTCCCCCTCTCTTTCTCTCTCATTCTGTACATTTTCTTCCCTTACCATTCCTATGCTTTTTCACTGATTAGGTCTATCTGAAATAACAGGTTGCTTATCAAAGTGTTCTATTGGGAGAGTAGCATACTTTGAATAATCAAGTCCTATTAACTGGTACTATACTTACTGAGGGCACTTTATATGCAATCAATGTATTGTAATAGGTTATTCATTTCCCCGTTGGACTGATGTCTGCTTTCCCAGCCTGTATTTAAATCTGGACAGAGAGCAGAGTGAGTCGGCCCAGCTATGTTTCCTACACATAGGCCTACTAAAAAAAAATTAAATGTACGTTTTTATTTCTTGCTGACTGGAACAAATGGGTCCATTTCCGTAGTCACAATTGCACAAAACATCAAGTGTAGTAGTTTAATCAAACTCTCTATGTGTTTCAACAGTTGTTGGACATCATTAGTTTGACTAGAGTATTCCTTTAGCATTACTAACGACTTGTTGAATTGGTATGCTTTGTGCATAAACGATGGAGATTATACATTGGGACAAACTCAAAGGACCATAGGTGGAGTTTTTACTTCTCCAACAAAGGAATCGCCAAGTAACACACACCAGCTCATGCAGGTGAAGGATGAAAAAGCCAATTAATACTTTTAGTTCCTTTAGGAAAAGTGGTATATAAGAGATGAAAGTAATCTAGAATTAGAAACTTTTTCTCAGCCTGCATGTATCATCTTGGCTGTAATGACATGTATTTTGACAGGTCATATATACTATACATGTGCATCCTGAAGTATGTTACAAAATGGGGCTTCCAGCTCAAATAGATATCTGCTATTGGCTTCATTGAGCTGTGCAAATGGTAGATTAGAACTGATGTGGTCTATGTTCAGATGACTGTATTGTTATCATATTGTTATCATATTGTCCTTTAGGCCTAATTGTGGGAATTGAACATAAAGTTAGAAACACATTTGCAGGCTATTTGTTTTAATGTTTGAAAAGCTGGGCTCAGAGAAACAATATTTTATATGTATGTGATTACCCAGGAATACATACTTACAAAACTTTTTTAAAAGCACTAACTTCCTCAACATCAGTAATTTGTCTGAGTAGATTATGCTCCAGAAAAAGTTGAATAGATAAACTTGTTTCCTGTGAGATCAAGTTGCAGGTAACCAACACACATAGGAATGTGCAATTAATCAAATAGCCTTTAACTTTATTGTGAAATTGTGTACCTTGATTTCATGTTTTTCTTGACGTTTTTTAATCTCTATTTTCTTATAAAACCAAACACATCATTTACATTTACTGGGCTATTCGATTCTAAAGGTCTTTGAAATTATGTCTGCTCGTTGTAATGCCATGCTTAAATTAGTTGTTCTGAAGATGCGCTAATGTTTCTATAGCATTTACCTGAGTTAATGTCTACAATTCAGTTTCAAGTTAATTAAGTTTTGTCATAGAAAATATACATGAACTCTCCACTGACTTTGTTTCCCTCGTGTGGGATATATCCTATAATATGTCCTTAAATATAGCCTACAGTAAAAGAGAAGTGTATTTGACTAAACTTGACTGCATTCGGGATAGTAGGCTAAACATGGGCATCTTATCTTATCGTTTTCACCGTGGATTCATTTGACAAGTCTACTATTCCAAGCGCTTTCTTCAAAAAATACTTTATTTTTTTCTTATTCTTGTTTAGAAAACAATGATCAACTAGAGATCCCGATGCAGCATTTCGTTTCTATAAGTAAAAACAGCAGTGAGGGTAGACTAATATTGTAGAGTTGTGGTGTGATAATGATGAACACTAAGGCAAATTTGAAGTGATCAAGTGGTCTAGAGAATTAGTTACATAATCATGCTAATAGACACCATATGCGTCTCTTTTGAGATTATTTTTTAAATGATAATGATAATCATTATAATTATTATTATTATTATTATTTAATGCAATTATTAATTATATGTAAAGCCAAGAGTTTGACCTAAATCTGAGCTACATACCGGAAGACTCTACCAAGACAGCCGTGTGCCATCCGTGTTTTGAGGTTGTTTGGTCGGGCCTGAACCTTGCCACAGTCATCGGCAACCGCACCAGAGACCTCTAATTTGCCGATGTTTGGTTAGGAGCTCTAAAGATGAAAGGCAGCTCTTCTTTAGTGGTGAAATGAGGACCATATAAATGCCTTGGTTTGATGTCACCGGACGCAGTGTGACAAATGGTCACCAATAAGTTGCTGGGTTATTATTATGGGATATGATCAGGCCATAGTAGTAAACATGTTGCGGATTATAATTGTGGAATATGATTCATTGCGTCATCATAAGTATCATCATCATCATCACCATCATCATATGTTTAATATTATTTTCCTAAACCGAGACTGTATCATAAGATGTGCTCTATACAATGCCAGTTGTCCAGACCTGCAGATGTATTGTCACCTTCAGTAGATAACAGAGAGCAATACTATTACCTTTAGAAATAGAAACACGTATTTATTATTTATTTTGCTGTGCCCTCAGTGTCCTTGTGGTCTAGCTTGGCTACACAGCTTGCATGATGCACTGGTCTTCCCTTTTAAAACGGATTTTGTTTCACAAATGTTAATTGATTAATGATCAAAACATTTTTGGGAATAGATACTTTTGCATCCTGCGTTGAGGTTGCTATTTTTATATGACATAATTTATGGAAGACTGCAGGCCCATATTTGCCGCAAGACAGAGTTTAAACCTGCACCTTTGTTGAAATAACTGTGTTATGTTTTGATGCATGAAGCCCTTTTGGTTTTTGGATAGAAGAAAAGACATTGGAAAACTATGAAAATTGTATGAACAAACGTGATTATTTATGTCTAGCAGAGGAAAGAGAACGAACGGAGGGAGTTAAACAAACGTAAAGGAGAAAAGGCTTTGCTATTTCGAAAGATTGTATAGCGACTTCAGATTGATAGGTCTAAGTTAGTGGCAACGTTTCAAATATGTATTATATTTATTTGCCCACGTTATGTCAAGTAAAAATACCTTAACAATGAAAACATTTGCTCCAGGTCAGTTCGCTCCAGAGTTTCTATGCGGTCTTACTATTTATACTGTCGCTCTTTGCAATGGTAAGCAAATAGAACAAAAGTATTCATATTCCTATTACTTTGTAGATTTGTATGTTCTAACAATAAACAGGTTTAGGTGGAGTGCTGTACTGAAACAAGGAAACAGAGATGGAGAAAAGAAGAGGAGGACAGAAGAGATGTTTTTAGGCCTACACTCTTAGAAAAAAAAGGTTCTGGATATAGAACCAAAAAGAGTTCAATTACTTGCTTCATTCATGATACCCCTAAAGGTTCTAAATAAACGCTTTTGTAGGGTTCTTTGATCAGAACCCCAGGGGTTCTTCTTCACTGAACCACAATTGGTTCCATATAGGACCCTTGGGTTCCATGTAGTGTTCTATATGGAACCAATTATTTTCGGTTCTATATAGAACCTTAAGGGGTTCCATATATGAAGCAAACATATAACCTTTTTTTGGTAATTTCCAGAACCTTTTTTTTCTAAGAATGTACTGTATATTTAGCATACACAAATAGACAGATCTTATTTTGTGTTTTATGGTTTTTAAATTGATTCATAATTTATCTATATTTTATAAATGCATCAATGTAATCGGCATTCATTTGTACTACACCAGAGAAATAAAATGATTATAGGCTAAACTGTATTTTCTAATTGATAAAATACAGATAGGCCTATGGTAGTCAGAATTAGCAGATTTGGTCATTGTTGCAATCACCCTAATAATGGCCCTATTAGAATGTAATGAATACTAAATGGGTACAATAAACATGTCATTGTCTTTTGGATCACTTGCCAAATTCCTCAACAGTTTGCCACGGGGTAATTAATACAGGCTATTACCCCGCTATAAAGGATAATCTTCCCTAATTAGTTCAAGGGGGTGGGGGTCGGCTAATTATTACAGTCTGATTGAAACCCTTTAGAAAACGGGCTTGTTGTGTATTCTAACCAGAAGGTCCTTACATGCAGCTCTCAGTGGTAAACACTATTCACATTCAAATGAGACTGACTAACTTTGGCACAGAAACAAGCACGCGTCCGCCTCCCAGCCTCCTATTAAAGCGATTCCCTTTTGTTAGCCAGTGATGTATCAACCTGACACGTGCTAAGAACTTATTTGGTTAATTTTGTAGATGGCACAGTGCCCAAGCGTAGAGAGGGCGCTAATCCCCAACAGGCAAACAGTAAATAGGCTACTATAATCACAGAATTATAATAGAATTAGCAAATGACCAAAGAGCAGTCCCCCAATACCACTAGCCTATATCAATTGTATATACAGTAAATATACATATTTTATTGTTTTTATGTATTTTAAATTCGACTGTCTGAAATGGACGTATTCACATTTATATTATTTTGATTAAAATAAGAGACTGATTTTTGTAAAGAAATTAGATGCATTTTCATTGTAAACCTATGTTTTTTTATAAACACACACAACAACAACAAGAAAGCAAAATAGAAAAAAAAACATTGACAGAAATGATGAAAAAAGTACATTTTAAATATAAATGTATTTACCGATATTACAGTAGCCAGCGCCTTGCACCTGTCTCTCTCGCTAGAGATTGGCACCCCCTCGAGCTGTCTGCGTTGGGGGCAGCTCTACTGGCCATAATTGGCGATGCGTGTCATATTTTGACCCCCCCACGCTTCTCCTGCGGCATTTGTCTTTGTTGTGCAATACATATAATATGTGACCTAAATAAGCATTTTATTGTCTGTTCTTCTCTTTAGTCTGGGCTCATAAAACAGGGAAATTCAGCTGTAATTTTGCACATTTTGCTGTAATTTTCCCGTTCTACTTTGATAAGTGTAATGTTAATATGATGAGGACATGTCAATGAATTGCTCTGTACTTGACTGAGCAGACTGTCTGTGATACTGGGGCTAATGCAATATTAATGCATGAAGGGTTTGTTTGATATCAGAAAGGATGTCTCTCCAAAAGTGTCCCCCACAGGGACCCTCTTAGAGGGAAGCACACATAATACTAATGATCACACTTTTTAGGGTATATCTGAAAAATATCAGGCTCCTTTTTAAGTGACAAAAATGTGAAAAGCATAGTTCGTTTAGCATATTTTTCCTTGCAAGCATATTTCCAGTCCAATTCTTAAAAGGCAGTTTTTTTTCTCTATGTATTTTTCTTCTCTAAAGATAGATTTCAGTAGCTCCCCAGCAAACCTTTCTACATGTTGAACATATTTAATAACACTATTCTCACTATAGGGCAAAACATATTAGGAAAGGAACAAATTGTGAAACAGCAATAAATACACTAATTTGTCGGTGGCAATTGAAATGTATTTAAATGGGCAATCATGTCAATTGGAGGTATTGATTAAAGGCTTTTAAAGGTGTAAGTAAAAATGGACTGGTGATGCATCTGGTCTTGTCCTGCAGACAGACAGGAGGGGAGGATAATGAAGCATAATGCTAGCTGAGCTTGGGCCTCCTGCGGAATAATCCCAAATTATACCAAAAAACAAGTGAACACTCTACTGGGGGCCACAAGGTCAAGTCCATGACCCCTAACCTGTATGGGTCTGTGTCTGGAGCGGAGCGTGCGTGAAGCGGCTGGGCTTGGGGAGGGTCTGGGACCTGCCTGCCTGTCTGTCTGTCTGTCTGTCCTTGGCCCAGGCCTGTTCCTCTCAGCTTGGTTTTAGTGTACAGCCCATCTATTATTTATCCCACTTATTAAAAGTTATTTCAGAGCCGTCAGGTCCCATGCCAGATGACCAGAGAAAGGGGCCTCCTGAGCGTCCAGGCCGGCTGACTGGCTGATGGCAGGCTGCAGACAAACCAAATGGACACACACTGTGGAACTGCTAAAACACAGGTTATAAACAAACAGAAAATAGTGGCTGAATTATTCAGAGGGGCATGTGCTATAGGAGAAATAAGAGCTCTTCAATATTTCACTAGCACAATCCCAAACACAGATGAATGTTTAATTAAAGCCAACTGCTGTTATATTTATATGTAAGTTAAGAGATAGATAAAAGCACAAACATGCAAACATATAGCAGGGCTGTAATTATAAATCATTACTTTTTATATGTTGACTCATCTGATGTAATAGTAAATCTCATAAGTAAATTAATATATATTAATGAATAATGTAAACAAAGTTTTATTGAGCATATTTTCTTTTCACTTTATAAACAAAATAAGCATACAAAAATTTGCTGCAAATAAGGAACTATGTTGGAGTTGACCACGAAGCTTGTTCTGCTAAAGTTTCAGAATAATTAGCATTCTAACTTTTTTAACAGTTTTTATCAATATACTGCATTTTTTCATTTGAATGAATTCGACAAAAAGTTTCGGGGATGTTTCAAAAAGCTTTTTATTCTAACTAATTTTTGAGTATAGCCCATATGCACTTAAACCAGGGAAAGTCCATATATCACATATCAAAATGCATAAAAGCAATAATCTATTCAAACATGACTCCCTGCTCTTCACTTGCTTTTGAATATTCATACCTTAGTTGAAGAAGTGTGACATAACCTTTCCCCCCCTCCTCCTCCCTAATGTGATGTGTGCACACGCACCTCCCAGCTGTGTCCGGAGAGGGCTGGGGTACGGGGCGGTCGAGGGGCGTAGGGTGCGGGAGAGGACCAAGGCAGAAAGGTCACTTGAGGCAGGAGACAGGCGGGCAGGCCGGCTGCCGGGGCTTTGAACCTAACAGATGGTGAAGGTTAGGTGACGTCCCCTCGCCTGGCCTTTCCCCAGTAATTGAGGATAATTTGAGCACCAAAGAGACTAGGCCTGTCCACTGTCAGGCCCAGAGAAGAGAGGCGAGGTTAATATGAAAATGATTTTGCATTATAGCTGGCTTTGTGAGGCTGGCTTTGTGAGGCTGGCCGTGCGGCGCTCTCCCCAGCCCCGGTCCTAATCCTGGCCTGAGGCGGTGAGGATGAAGAGTGTCACCCTGGGTCCGGGCGCGACGCCACGCACATGAATACATCTCCGACCCAAACCCACAGCCCTCTGCCCCCCATTAACCAACACTCTGCCAGGTCCCATTACACACTCCAACTCCAAGGCTTTTGGGGGCTTTTTGGGGAGGTTTGGGACTGGCATTAACCCCCATCATGTAAGAACAAAAAAGGGGCCCAAAGGCTGTGTGATTTCAGGGCTGATCCCTCACCTCTCTGCTTCTCTCAACTGGCTGCATCTAAACCCATGCAAAACAGTGTGTGGCTCTCACTTTTATGTAGTTTTCTGTATAGACTTACTACAGCTTATGTATTGACAGAAGATTTTATTCTTAGTAGTTTCCCTCTGCATTTCTACCTTTTTTTTGTTGACCATACTGACAGGAATATGAAAAATATAAATAATTAACTAATCTGTTGCTTTCAAATACATGCCTATAATTTATTAGAAAATCTTTTACACTTGACCCACATCTCTGTCCTTACATATCAGTGCATTTACAGTAGAATAACCTGTAGATGTACATTTAGGAAATTCCTAGCCACTCTGACTGGGGCTCCCCAGTGCACTGTCCTGTCAGTGGTAACTGTGGGACCAATTCTGGCCAGAAAGTTGCCTCCTTGGTGTGATGAAGTCATTTACAACTATTGATCTGATAGTCAAACTGAGCATGTTAAAATGAAGAGCCTTGCAGGGGGGGTTCTGGGAACATGCAGGCGCCCCAGGGACCCTCTCATCAGTTAAAGTAAGACACAATAAACAGAGATGTAGTTTTAAAACGCTAGCTTGACCTGGGCCGTTTCATAACTCAATACTGTCACACTCGACCTACAGTGGTGCCTTGACTGGTTTTAGGGAAGAACTAGTCACTGTGATATTATATACTTAATAACAGTATTAGTAATTGTTACTTTGGTTGCTTTAAATGTGTCTTATCAATCTATTTGCTGTAAATTGACAATGTTTACTGATGGGAACGTTGTAAATCTGTGAGAGATTCTGTGAAACACCCTGTGTAGTTACGCTGTGTCTCTCCCTGTGTTTGTATGTGTGGTAGACTGTTTCCCACTATGCCTATGTGAAATCCCAGCTGTGTTGTGAAGCTGTACAGTAGCTCAGTGTTTTGCTCTGGTGTCTGTGAATGAATGGTTGTGTGTACTGTAGTACAGTAGCTGCTGTGGTGTATCCTGTATCTTCTCAAGCCTGGTGGTTGTGTGTGCACCACAGCCCCTGGGCTCCCCCAGGTGTAGTCCACACTCTGTCATCTGATGCTCTTTACTGGGGCCATCCCACTGTGGTGCTGCCCTCTGCTTGTCTCCTGTGTTCCCCGGGAATGGCGGGCTTTAACACAGACCCAGAGTCCCTGACCTTCCCTCTGAACACAGCCTGCCTCTGCCTCTGGCTCTGCCTCTGGCTCTGGTCAGGAGAGGGACACTCCTCCTTCCTCCTCTTCTAAACACTGTCTCCACCTCTTCACTTCACTCTGGTCACCGTCAGTGGTAGGCTACTTAGTAAACTATTCAAGTTCAAGCTGAAGTCTAAAGATTAATGATGTTTTATTGTCTCTGCTCAATCTCCATCCTTCTTTCTATAGAATAATAGTCAGGGGTGAAGGGGTTAAATTAGCTAGGCCAGAAGGGAAATTGACAAAACTCTCTCTCTTTTTCTCTCTCTCTCTCTCTCTCTTTTTCTCTCTCTCTCTCTCTCTCTTTTTCTCTCTCTCTCTCTCTCTTTTTTCTCTCTCTCTCTCTCTCTCTCTCTCTCTCTCTCTCTCTCTCTCTCTCTCTCTCTCTCTCTCTTTCTCTCAGTCTCTCTGTCTCACTACTACTCTCAGAGGGGAGAGTCAAACAGAGAGAGCAGTTAGGGCAGAATACAGACTTATTCAAATAATGAAAGAACCAGCTGTTTTATACAAGCCAACACACAGGCACACACACACACACACACACACACACACACACACACACACACACACACACACACACACACACACACACACACACACACACACACACACACACACACACACACACACACACACCTTGCTGTTTTAAATAGAAGTATGAAACATTTCCCCCTATATCTTAAATTTAGCATATCCTATTGCGATCAATCACAATAATGAGCATATTTTTGGCAGTGTAATTTGTATTTATTTGGTTTCTCACTGGGGATGTCTCTTTGCAGTCTGAGTGTCTGTAGTTGAGGTGCATTCTGACTGTCTGTAGTTGAAGATGATATCTTGCATGTGTTTCATACTGCATGCAGGAGTTGGCGACCCGGGGAGGACCAGAGGTGCGGCAGGCTTCTGTCTATAATGATCCTCTTATTATTTCACTTTTTGTTTCCAAATGGAAAAAAGGGCATTCATCATTGTGTTGACCCGTGAGATCACGGCAGAAAGCACGCATTTGAAAAGTAAAATAAAAATTCACTTTTAAATAAGATCAATTGTAAACAAACCCAGGCCAACCCTTTGAAAGTCCCTGCCAAGAGATTTACCTCGCCCTGTGGCAAATACTATTTCTTGAACTGGGTTTAAATTTCAAGTGTCTTGGGTTTATAAAAACCTGGAACAAAAGAAAATGGGTCTCTTAACAGCAAATATTATCTGCTGTTAGGGCAAGATGTCAAGATTGTATTTTTGTTGTCTCAAATACGGGAGCAGGGATGGTGTATGAAACTCCCAGAATAAACCACTATATTTATTCTTGTTTACTTTCATTTAGTAGGATCACCATGAAACCATATTTGCGTCCATTGTTTGAACAAAAGTACATATACATTATCTATATTTGTTAAATTACTCTCTGCAAGCCATATCATTTTTACATTTCCTCAAATTCGGTATTATTCTCCATATAAAAATATGTGCAGTTTTATAAAATCTTTTGCCTGTGGTTATAGGGTATTTTACATTTTATACTGCTATAATAAGGCAAATATATATATTAAATTCATACTGTGTAGAGTTAGTGTGTTGATAGCTATTTGAAAAGGATAATATATTTTCATACACTGCTGAATCACTTCCTTTCAGTAGTAACTCTTCTACCTTTAAATCTAGGGGTGAAGGACGGGAAGATAAAAGGACATTAGGCTAGCTAGTCCCCATAGTTAGGCTCTGTGTATTTCAGGATAATTCTGATGATGGTAGCAATAACTCTGTAGTGTTGGTTGGTAATAACAGAGATGGGAGGCCCAGAAATGACCTGCTCCCTTGATCAGTGTCACATCAAGCTAAGATGAAAGCGTGTGGGATTGTGTGATAGGGTCTTGGTGTGACCTCCCTCCCTACCTTCTTAATATCCCTCCTTCTTCCCTCTCTCCCCTCTCCTCTGTCCCATCAATCCCCTGCTCTGAGTGGGTAATAACCCCACCTCGACACACATTTCTACTTCTCTATTTTGCTTGCAGGGGGACTTTTTTGTCTTTTGTTTGTTTTTTTAGGAGAGAACACATCAGAGGAGATGGGTAGTAATCATGAAAGAAAACTCCTGCTGCACCCCTGACTCCCTTTTTTAATTGGACACAGCTTTTAAGTGAACACAGTGGCTGGATTGACGGAGGAACAGCGCTCTCTGTGTAATTTGCTTTCTCTTTGTAGTGAGCCATTTTTAGAGCGATATAAACCTCGTCCAGCCCACCGGCCAGACAACCTTTCCCCGCAAACTGCTGTATCCCACCCTGAGTGGCTTCTCTGTCATCTGATGTTCCACTCTACTTAAAACAGAGTCTGAGGGGGAGAGGGAGAGAGATGGAGAGAGAGAGGAGAAAAACCACACTGGCCCCGCTATCATCATTTTATTAGGATTTTTTCCATCCTATTCTTTAATCCCTCTGATGAAGTCTGGACAGGCAGAGGCATGCTCTCACAGACAGCAATTTCACTGTACCATATGTGTCTCACACGTAGGAACACAGGGAGGAGAGGGGCCTGGCAGGAGCACGGAGAGGAGAAAGGGGAGAGGGGGAGAAAAGACGACATTAAATAAAAAGGGGAGCGGGGGATGCGGTTGGGGTGCACTGATACCCTCTGATTCACTGGCTGCAGCATCCACCCGTCTAGCTACTGTAACACTTAATCACCACAACCAGAAACACTGGCTCTAGATAAAAACAAAGTACAATTATGGTTAGAGATTATATTTGAATTACTGAATGACACATTTACTATTATGCAGGTAAACAAATGAGCCAGGTACTCACACAAAATGGTGGCGAGCGAGCGAGCAGCAGTATACGCACTGGGCTGGCCCCTCCCTGAGACAAGGATGTGGTGCCGGCACCCTGGTCATGTGACCAGAGAGGATGGAGGAGAGTGCTCTGAGGCTACACTGTGTGGCTGGATAACGCCTGCGCACCTCTTCTCTTCTCTCCTCATCCTCTCATCCACTTCCTTTAGATGTACAGGGCCTTCAGAAAGTACTCACACCCTTGACTTTTTTCCACACTGTTGTGTTACAAAGTGGTATTAAAATGTATTTAATTGTCTTTTTTTGTTATCAACGATCTTCAGAAAATACTCTGTAATGTCAAAATGGAGAAAAAAAATATCACATTTCTTTTGAATTAATGGAAAATAAAGCACTAATATTTATTGATTAGATAAGTATTTAACCCTCTGAGTCAATACATTTTAGGATCACTGGCAGCGATTACAGCTGATTACAGAGTCTTTCTGGGTAAGTCTCTGAGAGCTTTGCACCCTTGGATTGTTCAATATTTGCCCATTATTCTTTGAACAATTCTTCAAGCTCTGTCATGTTGGTTGTTGATCATTGCTAGACAGCCAATTTCAAGTCTTGACATAGATTCTCAAGCCGATTTAAGTCAAAGCTGTAACTAGGCCACTCAGGAACATTCAATGCCATCTTGGTAAGCAACTCCAGTGTATATTTAGCCTTGTGTTTTAGGTCATTGTCCTGCTGAAAGGTGAATTTTTCTCCTAGTGTCTGTTGGAAAGCAGACTGAACCAGGTTTTCCTCTATTATTTTGCCTGTGCTTAGCTCTATTCCGTTTATTTTTATCATAAAAAACTCTGTAGTCCTTGCCGATGACAAGCATACCCATAACATAATGCAGCCACTGCCATGCTTGAAAATATCCAAAATGTTGGCCTCGTGGTTAAATCCCCGATCTGTTTCCTTCCTCTCCGGCAACTGTGACTTGATAAGCACATTTTTACTCCGGAACTTATTTAGGCTTGCCATAACAAAAGAGTTGAATACTTAGACATTTCAGCTTTTCATTTTTTATTAATTTGTAAAAAATTCTAAAAACCGAATTCCATTTTGACATAATGGGATATCTATAGTGTAGATCAGTGACACAAAATCTCAATTGAATCCATTTGAAATTCAGGCTGTAACACAACAAAATGTGGAATAAGTCAAAGGGGTGAATACTTTCTGAAGGTACTGTATATAATATTGTATAGTGTTGAACTACGTTAAGATAGAGGGATGCCAAATATATATTTTCTTTCTCTACAACACAAATGCATACATCTAATATTCATAGTAATGTAGAGCTTGTACTGCATAGTTAGAAAAGTAAATGGCCACAAATAATACATTGTGAGTAATCTTTTATTTTCTGTAGGGACATTTATCCTTACTGAAAGTTCTGTCCAACCACATCCGCATACCAGTTCTTAATGCTTAATCTAAACAAATGCCTTTGCTTAAACAAATATGAAAATACTTTTCTTCTTGGAAAGGAGTGGTAGGTCTTAATGAGGGGGGGAAAGGAAGGGGAAAGGGAGGGCCGGGGTGGGGTAAAATAATTACATTTGGGTCAAAAGACCTTGCTCAGTTACATACAAGGGGAGATCCATAACTCTGTGTACACTTTATCTGCTCGCATTTCCAGTGGGCTCAGTGCTGACCAAGCAACCTGCTCCTGAAACCTCCACGCTGGCTTTCCATATACATAATATATCCATCCCATATCCTCCAGACCGGTTTACTCCCCCCACTGAAATATGTAGAGACCTCATGAGGAACACACTTCATTTGTCCCCCTCAAAGGGCGAGAATGAGGGAGGGAGGGAGGGAGGGAGGGAGGGAGGGAGGGAGGGAGGGAGGGAGGGAGGGAGGGAGGGAGGGAGGGAGAGAGCGAGAACGAGGGGAAGAGATGAAGAAGGTTACATTTAAGCAGTGATTGGGGAGTATGCAATTAAGGTTGTGTGGATTCTATTTTAGGTGAGACTTGAAGGGATTGAGAGCAACTGTGTCTATTATTGAGTCTTACCTGAGAAAACAGGACAGTGTGCTGCTCTGATACTGAACCTCTCTAGCGATGAGCACGGCCCACTGTAGACTGACCGGACTGGCTCTGTTACATTGACATGTGATTTAGCACCTGCAAGAACACATTACAACTCTGTACTTATTTGTGGACCAAAAGGTTGTTATTATTATCATACCATTTCCATATTGTACAAAGCAGAAAATATTGAATATATTTGAATATTTGTTAAGATATACTACTAAAATGTTGTCGTTTTTTGTAATTTGATTAACTAAAACATAAGCATATAACACTACACATAGGTTGAGACCTTTCACAAAAGCAGAGAGGTATCAGTATGTGAGCTGGATTGGATGGGTAGAGAAAGACACCTTTTTGTTGGTCCATAGACTTGTTTAAAATGTATTTTAAATGACAGTAATGACACATGCTGTGTGATGGATGAGATCCGTGCATGGTACCTATGCAGTCCTGAGCCCAGCAGGTCCAGATCAGCAGCACATTACCCAGGGGGAAATGTAGCATGCAGCTATGTAGAGGGAACTCACTAACCCGAGAGCAGTAGCAGCAGTAGCCCCTGTAGTTGTAGCTAGTGCCCAGGCTGAGAGGAGCTGTATAATACACTTCATTTGCTGCAGGGGAAACTGAGATGTCCTGAGCTATTGATCCAGGTATTGACATCATTTGATGGTTCCTTTAAAGCCTAATGTTAGGCTGGGGAGGTAAGTGAGAGGAAGTGAATAGGGGTGATCTCTCTGTCATCAGGCTGGTGTGTGTGTGAGTGTGAGCGAGCGCTCAGGTGCTGTTCGTCTGGTGACTCTGAGACCACCTCTTGCCCTCTGAACCCTCCCTGACTCTCTTTCAGTATATCCCCAATCCCCACCCCATATCAACCTGGATGCCAAGTCAGCACCAACAGAACCAGGGAGTGCATCCCCATGTAGTTACTGATATAATATAATACATTGGAGATTGACCATCCGTCATTAAATGTACCAAAAAAATGAACAAGAGTCAAGAGCATTTTCAAATATTACATAGATTTTTGTTTTAGTTTAAAAATAGATTACAATAGGCTATAACGACAAGATTGCAATTTTTTGTAACTTACAGAATAAAGATGGTCCCATTCAGACCACTCCCAGACATTGTATTCTGCTTCATGTTTTTTACTTTCAGGATGCTGTGACATAAAGTATAAAAATACAGATTTTTTTTTTTCAATATTCATACTGATAAATACAAACGCAGCATTTTGTGTGAAATTGAAACTGGATACTGTGTGCCTTTTACTAAAATAAATGACTCCCTATAAACAACATGTTCCAATGTCCAGTTGAAGTGAGTGTAGTGCTGTCCAGTCAGCAGCATATGGCAGTGGAGTGTGCACTTGACTTTGAGCAGTTCCCAGGCCCAGCCCTGCCTGGCTCAGAGGGGACAGCTGTGTGGGACGGTCAGGGTGACAACAGATGTTTCTCTGCATTAGTTTGGCTGAGTCTGGGGACATCTCTCTGTCCACACCTGACCTCTGACCACTAGAGTTGGTTAGAAGGCTCTCACTGCAAAGGTCAAGGGTGGACTGCGCATGCTCAGTGGAGCTCAGCCCCGTCTGGACATCAGAATAATCCAGATAAACCTGTTTTTAGCATGTGTACAATCATTATTTTATTCATAAAGTGTTTTAGTGCCCTGTTGTAGATTGTATGAGTATCACACAATTATTTACCTTTTAAATGATTTGCTTCAGCAAATTAGATAACAAATGAATACAATAAATTTCGCTACAATTCATTTAAAAGTTTGCATACAATTTGGTAAACATAAAATTATCACATCTGTAAACATATGATTGCTTTCAATATGAGACAGTAAAGAACTCAACAACTGATTGCATTGAGAACTGATTTAAAATTGATTATAAAATATATCCATTCCAAATGGAAAAAAATAACTTAATTGTAGTGTAAAATACATAAACCTTTAGATGTTTTTGTCATGTCACAGTTATGTTTTTGTAATTGGTTCATATTTTATATATTTTATATATTCCCGTACTTAACATCAATATAGAAAACAAATATTGTTAACTACTATAACAATTTCTAAATAAAGACAAAAATAGACAGGCTCCAAAGCATACCTAGATCACATCTAATCAGCATTTAAGATAATGAAGAATTAATCTAGATTAACCTAGATCACATCTAATCAGCATTAAGATAATGAAGAATTAATGGGGAAAGGTAAAGGTAGTGATTATTGATGTAAGGATATAAAATAATATAATTATACAGTATTATTAAATATGATGTATACCATATTGAATCAAATGAGACTGGGGACATGTATATGTGGAATTTGTCAGTATGAATGATTACATTAATTATATGAGCAATCATATTCATTTAGAGCCACCTCTTTCAATAGTAATATTATTGTTGTACTTGCTGCAGCTGTGGTATAGCTACTTTTCTCCATCTCTCCTTTCCATCTCTCCTCTCTCCATCTCTCCTCTCTATCCCTCCTCTGTCCAGCTCTCCTCTCCATCTCTCCTCTCTCCATCTCTCCTCTCCATCCCTCCTCTGTCCAGCTCTCCTCTCCATCTCTCCTCTCTCCATCTCTCCTCTCCATCCCTCCTCTGTCCAGCTCTCCTCTCCATCTCTCCTCTCTCCATCTCTCCTCTCCAGGAATTTGTCTTTACTCGCTGTTACAACAGAAGAATCAAAAGATTCAGGTGATTTCTTTAGTTCACCGAATACAAGATTTCAAATTAGTAACTTTCACTTCCCTGATGCATCTGCACTGTCTATATGCATTAGTTTGTTTATTTGCATTTGTGTGCGTTGATGAATATTACACATGTAATTTATTAGTATCTGCCCAGGAGCCAGTTAAGGGGTGGTATTTTGGGTGTTCATGGTCCGATGATGAACAGTGGTGGCACCTCAGTCCCCAAACTGCATGACTGTCATGGTGGTCTCCTCCAGTCCTCCCTCTGCTCTGTGTGCATATAGAGTCCCCCTCTCTGTCTGCATATAGCAGGGCTGTGGTTGAAGCTGATCCCCACTGACCAGCCCAGGGCCCAGGGGCTTTCCATGGGGAAATGAGCTACCTGCTGATCTCTTCAATAACATCCCATCCCAGACATCCTCCACTATTCACAGAACTAAGGCCAGACTTTATAATGTGACAGTTAGCTGTTGTAACCTAAAATTCGAATTATCAACCAATGGAATTATTTGTGTAGGTGAGGTTTAATGCTGTTACCGGGAGGACTGCTGAGATGGAAGCCTTCACTTCCAGAATATTGATTGCGGATTAATCAGGAAAGTTAACTCTATAGAATGGTGCATTGCTGTTGGAAGTGACTGTCACATACGGTCCTAAGTAAGGCTGACAGCAGGATGAGCTTGGTACTGGATATGTCCATGAATTTGTATGTCCTTATTTTGTTATTTTATGAGAGAAGTGCTTATTTTCTACTGATTATATTAATGTTTTGACTTTGTTGTGCAACAGATTCAGAGCAGATTTCAGTCTAAAATGAAGATCAGTTTTTAAAAAAGGTTTTACATAAACACATTTCATTATCAGAGACACAAATGTGGACTGTTTGGAAAGGTTTAACATTACCGTACATTTAAAACGGAGAAGAAAAAAAACGGATTTGACTTACTGCTCTTTCTCATCAAAATTGCATAGGTGAATTGCAGGGCGAATTGTGAGATTTATCACAATAAGGATGACTGATTTATCCTGAGTCTCAGGGGTCAGTGAAATGACCCTGAATCATAAAAACCCAGCTTGGTGACCAGCAGTGAATGTCAGCAGTAGAAAATGTGAAGTAAAAAAGCTGTTAGTTTCGGGTCCCAGCCCTCACAAAGATGTCAGGTTGGAATATGTTGTGAGAGGGTCATGTTCATGTCCTCATTACCAATTCAGAATAGAAGTTTGATTAATCCTAATGCTTTATTTAGCCATAGTGAAATTGGTAGATTTGTATCAATTTCCCCTCACCCTGCCTGGTTAAAAAACTACACGTTTACCCAAACATTTCTGTATAAGAAAATGAGATACAGCGAGGGACAAAACAAAACGTTTTAGTTCAGTTTGATTCCCTGTAGTGGCCTATGCCTCATGAGACATAGAGGCTTAAGTTCGTTTGACCTCAGCCACATAGTCGATCCCATCCAAGGTAATAGGAAGCATCTCATTTGTGTTGTCTGAGGCACAGCAACTGCAGCATTCCCTTTGAAAGGTTCCCATGCAGCATCAAAGACATGCATTAATAAAGGGTGTTTTGTGCAGGGTTGATTGGCTGTAATGTGCCTGTCTAGTAATTCCGGTCTGACGGCAGCAGCGTCAGATGGAGGAAGAGCAGACAGTGTTGTATTTCAATATTGCTGCCTTTTAAGGATGCTGGGGCTAGATGTGTATTGATCTGAATTTGATAACGATTCTATTAGCTCTACTAAATTTGTATATATTCAAGGTCTCAGTTACACACCGAGAAAGAAAGTGAAATGAGTGAAAGAAAATAAATGAGTGTGTAAGGCTGGATTGTGTTGCACGTAATCTAAGAGGGAGCCATTGGTAGCGTCATCACGAAGTGTCTGGGAAGTTAGTAAGGAGTAGACAAGAGGTCTCTTTGGAGGAACGTGTGTGTGCGTGTGTGTGTGGATGCGTGCATGCAAGATGCTTACCTGATGTAGTATTTATGTATTTTTGAATGGCAGCATTATTTTTGAACTTATTGTCAGATCAAGTGTATTAGACGGAGGCTCATTCGATTTATTTGAATAATTTAAAACACAATACAGCCACACATGTGGATAATGCATTTAAAATCATTGAGGATGACACAAAAAAGTTAGAAAACGTATTTTCATTGTGGTCCTCTTAGATAAATGGTTCAAAATGACCAACATAAACATAGTAGTCCTAGGCAACAGTAGTCCTCTCTCTCTCTAGAGCTAGCCTACTATAACACATACCAAAACAAAGGACCACATTGTAATAGCCTACAGCAGGGGTACTCAACTCTTTCCCTACGAGGTCCGCTGGTTTTTTGTTCTACCTGACCATTAATTGCACACACCGTGTGTCCCAGGTCTAAATCAGTCCCTGATTAGAGGGGAACAATGAAATAAAGTGGAGAAACTGGCTTCAAGGTCCAGAGTTGAGTTTAAGGGCTCTAGAGCATTACATACAGACAAGATCTCTTCTTCTACTGCTCCATCATTAGCCAGCTTTTGACATTCTTTTGAAATGAAATATGGTTGGCATGGTTTTGAGTTGTTGTAGTAGTTTGTTCCACTCAACAGCGCTGGTATTCCAAACATATACAGCATTAGGAACACCTCTGAATGGCACAGATACACACTCCATGTCTCAATTGTCTCAAGGCTTAAAAATCCTTCTTTAACCGGTCTACCCCCTTCATCTACACTGATTGAGGTATATTTAACAAGTGACATCAATAAGGGATCATAGCTTTCACTTGGATTCACCTGAATCATGGAAAGAGCAGGTGTTATTCATGTTTTATATACTCAGTATATCAAAAGGTGTTCTTACCAGATAGACTCTTACATTTAAAACAGGCAATATCAGAGTCTCTGGCTCTGGCGTTGTATTGGTGGACATCTCTAATATAAGTCAAATAATTTGATAGGTACCTGGGGGCCTCAGTAATAATTATGTAGACCAGGCCAAGTTGAATTAAGGCTACTGTGCCAGCCTAGCTGATTAAAATGCTCGACCTTCAGATGAGTTCGAGGGGGAGTTGAAGTACAAATCTCAGCAGTTTTGGCTGGTCTGTAGCTTATTCTTTAGATGTTTTGGGATGCTGGTGATCCATGATGTGCAGGCATCTTCAAAGTGACACTGAACTAGCGCACCTGCCAGAGTCTTTAGGGTGTCACTATCAGATATTTTTAGGTCCGAGCTAGGATTTAATTGATTTGGTTAATCTTTGTTAAAACCTTTTGGGCCATAGCCTCAGCAGTCAGGTATCTACCTAATTCACACCCGATCTCTCTCTCTCTCTCTCTCTCTCTCTCTCTCTCTCTCTCTCTCTCTCTCTCTCTCTCTCTCGCTCTCTCTCTCTCTCTCTCTACACACACACACACACACACACACACACACACACACACACACACACACACACACACACACACACACACACACACACACACACACACAGTCTGCCATGACTGGTCAGAGGCCAGGGGCCACAGGGTCACCTGTTATTAACACACTGACCACTTGTAGCAGCTCACTGACACTGATCAGTGGTCAGCTGGCCTGTCAATACCTTCCATCAGGGCCTGACCAGACAGACAGAGGTCATTATCAGTCATCTGGGCTTAGGGCCTCAGAGCACAGCACAGTGGGGACGTCTGGGACTGACTGGATGACTAAGTGCTTTAACCCTCAGATAGGTCAGGTCAACGTCTCTCCGGCCAGGGCCACGCTGACCCTTCCCCTTTTTTACCTTACTCTCCCTTACACACACTCTCTCTCTTTCTCTCTTCTTTACCTCTCTCTCTCTCTCTTTCTATCTTCTTTACCTCTCTCGCTCTCCATTTTTCTCATATAAACATTGGGCTGGAACAAATAGTGCTAACCAGCAGTCCAGCACATCTTCAGATTGTCTCAGTAGTTTTGAGACTATTTATTTAATATGTGTAGATGAACAGAGCCTCCAAGCCTTTCCTGTGGCTCAGACTGTTACATCTGGAAGAGTCACATCCCAGCCATGTCCTTTTCATTTCATTTAGCAGTGAGAGGCAGATAAATCTTTGGGAAAACACAAATGTGGAAGGAAGGAATGCATTTGGAAGGAGGCAGCCTTTGGAAAGTAATAGGAATGTATATATAGAGAAATTAACATAAGACATTTTACACAGTCCAAGAAGAATATAATCCATGCATAATTGATTGGCGGCGTGATTGCCTGAGTTTACTGTAATTTTTCGATAGTGAGAGAAAGTCTCTCCTCTGGCTGTTTAGCCTAATAGATTGTAGGATATTTCATTTAGGGCCATCCAGGAACAGAGCAGCTGCAGTGCTACAGTGATTTTTTTCTCTTCCAACACGTATGACTCCATACCAATGAAATGACTAATTTAGAAGGCAAAACCAAGGTCACAAACACTCTAATTGCCTGCCATTTTGATAAACTCTATCAACTTGTTTGTCTCACATTACAGTTTGAAAAGCAGGTGAGGGGGCTCTTTGTCCTCTTTGTATGTTCAATGCATTTGCATTAGAAATGTGGCTGTTTGCTTTCATATGTGTCTTTTATAACCAATGCCATGACCCTATGACCCTGCTATGGCTGCCATTGTCCTTTAGAACAGGCCAGAATACAACAGGAAGGAGATTCAGAGTTTATAAAGAAATAATGCAGGGCCCTGATGGTTAAAACATATTATTTTATACATCATATAAAGTCTGCCATTATACTAGGTCAAGATATTTGTTATCCACCTTAGAAACTACTTTTAGAGAATAGGACCTCACTCTTGATAATGCTCACAATAAACACTGGAATTTCAATTTCAAACTCTGGCCTTGTACAAATTGTACTGTATACCTCTTAAATGCCAGTGGATCGATAAATGAACAAGCTAATTTAGGAATTTCTGGCTATACAAAGTAAGAGCCCGACACACCTGACGCCAGGACTGACTGCTGTGATTCAGTCTCTCTGGGTCGTGAAGCTCTGATGATGCAGAGAGACATATGAGAGAGAGGAGGACAGTGAGTTGATGATGGCAGTTCTCTGTGCCCGGCCCTAGGGAGCGTTGTGACTAGGCCGTGGTGTAGTGGAGCCACCGGTCTGGGCCCTGCTTCGTTATCCCCTTTCTAACCATCCACATCGACAGCCACCTCCACCCGCTCTACTGGGGCCCCAGCCGCCCCACTGCCACCGCACCGGCCACTCGGCCGAGACGAGGGGCAATGAACTCCGAAACACGCCTTTCTTCTTCCAGATGGAGTGATTTAGCATGGGCTGTGTTCCCCAAGAGCCCCTGCCCCCTTACCCCTTCTCCCCATTCTGCAGAATCAACATTTATATTATTTAACTTGATGTTTTGTTACTATGACAATATAAATAAAGCAGTTGAGATGCATTTGGAACATTCTGTGTATTTCTGACCGTTAAAAAAGAAATAGAGAAACATGATGTTGGGAGAGTAACAGAAGAAAAAGGAATACGTCTGGTGCTCTATGGGGAGTTGAAATCTAACTGGGGGGGAAACTGCTCCTCTTTCCTACTGAGCTTTACCAATGAGGGGAAGGGGAACACTTCTTTTTATTTCACTCCCGTAATTTTCTCATCACTCAGAAGCAGCCACCTGTCTCTTCCCAAGATTCCCTTCCTTTGTCTCTTAAATAATACGCCTGCATCCGCATGTTGGATGGGGAGATGGGGATGACCAGGAGGGAACAGAGAAAAGGTGTGTGAGATATGGGAGCAAGAAATGAACAAATAAGGGGGAATGCAATAGAAAGAGAGAGAGGGGGATTAAAAGAGGAGAGGTGACCTTTTTTCTCTGTGGCTCATGTCGTGTCTGGCCATCAGTAAGCAGCAGCAGCCATGTCTGCGAGGGGAGACATTTTCTCGCCCCTCTCATTACCACGTTTTATATTCAGCAGTGTTGAGAAGACGCTGGTCACCCCTCTGCTCACCCCCCCTCACGCATCCATGGCAGGCATCAGCTGGTGTGTGTGTGCATGTGTGTGTGTGAGAGAGAGGAGGGGGATTAGACAGGCAGACCCCTGGGTTGGAGGCCAGAGCTCAAGTTCATCACCACAGACAATGGAAAGCTCTTCAGAAAGCAATTGGGCTCTCAGTGATATTGGCCTTGGTAGCAATGGGGCTTCAGCTGAGCATGCGCACACAGCCATCCCCCAGACCACTGAAGACCCCTCTCTCTCCCCGAACCACCTTCATTACCCCCGATACCGCTGCACCTCTGCTTCTCCTCACCACAGCCCATCTCCGGAGCCCACTACTGTTAATTATATCCCATGAGCACCTCTAGCCACAGTGACAGTGTGTGGAGCAGTATGTGTATCTGGGCATGCACACTGAGTCAGCCTCTGCTGTGACTATAGCACACGATGGGGACAGAGCTAGCCCCTTCCTCCCTCCTCCTTCCCTCCTCCCTCCTCCTCCATCTATCCTCCTCCTCCTCCCCTCCTCCCTCCTCCCTCCTCCCCTCCTCCATCTCTCCTCCTCCTCCTCCTCCTCCTCCTCCTCCTCCTCCACCTCCTCACACCCCCATGCAAGGACAGCTGCTCTCCCCAGCCCAGCGTAGCTGCCATTGTGAGGATCCACACTAACCGGGGCTTTAGCCACTGGTGGTGTGAAATTAAACAGCCCTGTCAGTCCGTCAGTCCGTCCGTCCCCTGATGATAAGTGGCGTGCTGTCCACATGTAGCTCTGGTTATCTGCTGTCACACTGCACAAGGTCAGCCCACCAAGGTGATCATGGGAATTAGAGTTCTGGACTCTAAAAAATCTCTGCGTGGAGAAAAACTGACTTTCCTATTTCGTTTTTTGTTGATGATGTTTAGTAAACTGTAATACTCAGTGGTTGATATACAGGCTAATGGAAAGCAGACTGTAATGTAGTAGATCTATCTACTGTACCATGACCCATCCAGGTGAAGTGTTTCATGCTAAAGACCCTAACTGGTCCTCCCTTGTCCTATTTTGCATATGTTTCTGATGAAAGTGAATATATATTACACGTTAGGGTGTTATGATGTGGAAATAGGACATTCTCTGCATTGGATGTACAGTATTCAATACATAATGATAACATATTATTCACCGGACTACTCAAGGAGGTAAGAGCAGTAGTATTCAAAAAATAAATTAGGTGATGGAATTAATGAAAAGGCCATTTTTGCCAGAGCAAATTATCTTTTTGAAATTAATAGTTAATATTTTATTATTACTATATATTGTTAATGCACACTTTGCATTTTTGCTAATATAATGTATCATTCCACATTCATTTCACCACTCAGCCTTGATGAGTACTTCAAATGTGAATTAAAGCACTCCATTTTTAAGAAGAAAATGAGTAATAATTCAGAAATATTAATAATATATAATAATGCTATTCATGAAAATGGAAAGTTCAAAAACAGAGGAGAGAACAGAGAGTGATTGCTGTACCTGGAATCGTTTGGTGTTTAGTGTGTGATGCTATGGGTCAGAGAGGTTGGGCAACATAATGTAAACAAAGGTCTGAGCGCGTTCTTGTGGTCAGGACACGGTCATCCAGCGGTCACATTTGAGCGGTCTGGTTTGAGGTAGGCTGAGCTGGGCTGGTGGTTGGCTCTGGTAGCTAATTGAAGCCGAGCACTGACAGGTCTCCTCATCTCCTCCTGTACTTAACCCATTTAGAAGTCACTGCTAACACGGACCACTCATTAATATTAATTATCCTGCGTGTTAATTTGAGCCAATCCCCATCTTCAATGCACTTTAACATGGTGAGGATGATAGGGCTGTGAGGTGCTGCTGAGGGACAGACTCTCTATCTGACTATATGGGGTCAGGGGGGAGGAGGAGGGGAGGATCTTTCTCTCTCTCTTTCTTTTCTCCTTCAACTCCTCCCTGTCTTTCTCTGTCTCTTTTCTACCTCTCTTCCACTCTCTCTCTCAATCTAAGATGATTCTGTAAATGAATTCTTTTTTTTTTACCATGGCTTTTAAAAAGAATATTAGAAATTCTCATGATTATGATAGTATTAAAAGGTGATTCCACGCCAGCTGTAATGGAAAATATTTTTGGTATCTCAGATTGTTCTGGCAATTCTCACATAGAAACTTCATTGGGAGGAAGGATGTTTGACATGCTTTTTACATTTGTATCACATACCATTTTTTTTCCCCAATTATGATGAAAGTGGCCATTAGACCCCTTTTAGACCTAAACCTTCCTCCTGTAAGACCCTATGATCTGTGAACTGTAGTTTTGAGATATTAATATTTTTATGTTGAATAAATGAATGTGATCATTTTATTTCAGAATCTAGACATACTCCATATGTTAGAGCACACTATAAGGAGTATAATGACACCAAGGTGTTGTCTGTATCATGTACAGTTCACAGATAGTAGGGTCTTGCAGGAGGCAGGTATACAGTTGAAGTCAGAAGTTTACATACACCTTAGCCAAATACATTTTAATCCTAGTCTTAGGTCAGTTACGATCACCACTTATTTTAATGTCAGAATAATAGTAGAGAGAATGATTTATTTCAGCTTTTATTTCTATCATCACATTCCCATTGGGTCAGAAGTTTACATACACTCAATTGGTAT
Source organism: Brachymystax lenok tsinlingensis (assembly GCA_030435695.1). NCBI lineage: Eukaryota > Metazoa > Chordata > Actinopteri > Salmoniformes > Salmonidae > Brachymystax > Brachymystax lenok. Next base: position 31,154,320 of record CM059819.1, on the reverse strand, counting down.
TTGGTAGCAATGCCTTTGAATTGTTTAACTTGGGTCAAACATTTTGGGTAGCCTTCCACAAGCTTCCCACAATAAGTTGGGTGAATTTTGGCTCATTCCTCCTGACAGAGCTGGTATAACTGAGTCAGGTTTGTAGGCCTCCTTGCTCGCACACGCTTTTTCTATAGGATTGAGGTCAGGGCTTTGTGATGGCCACTCAAATACCTTGACTTTGTTGTCCTTAAGTCATTTTGCCACAACTTTGGAAGTACAGTGAGGGAAAAAATTATTTGATCCCCTGCTGATTTTGTACGTTTACCCACTGACAAAGAAATTATCAGTCTATAATTTTAATGGTAGGTTTACTTGAACAGTGAGAGACAGAATAACAACAACAAAATCCAGAAAAACGCATGTGAAAATTTTTATAAATTGATTTGCATTTTAATGAGGGAAATAAGTATTTGACCCCTCTGCAAAACATGACTTAGTACTTGGTGGCAAAACCCTTGTTGGCAATCACAGAGGTCAGACGTTTCTTGTAGTTGGCCACCAGGTTTGCACACATCTCAGGAGGGTTTTGTCCCACTCCTCTTTGCAGATCTTCTCCGAGTCATTAAGGTTTCGAGGCTGACGTTTGGCAACTCGAACCTTCAGCTCCCTCCACAGATTTTCTATGGGATTAAGGTCTGGAGACTGGCTAGGCCACTCCAGGACCTTAATGTGCTTCTTCTTGAGCCACTCCTTTGTTGCCTTGGCCGTGTGTTTTGGGTCATTGTCATGCTGGAATACCCATACACGACCCATTTTCAATGCCCTGGCTGAGGGAAGGAGGTTCTCACCCAAGATTTGACGGTACATGGCCCCGTCCATCCTCCCTTTGATGCGGTGAAGTTGTCTTGTCCCCTTAGCAGAAAAACACCCCCAAAGCATAATGTTTCCACCTCCATGTTTGACGGTGGGGATGGTGTTCTTGGGGTCATAGGCAGCATTCCTCCTCCTCCAAACACGGCGAGTTGAGTTGATGCCAAAGAGCTCCATTTTGGTCTCACCTGACCACAACACTTTCACCCAGTTGTCCTCTGAATCATTCAGATGTTCATTGGCAAACTTCAGACGGGCATGTATATGTGCTTTCTTGAGCAGGGGGACATTGCAGGCGCTGCAGGATTTCAGTCCTTCACGGCGTAGTGTGTTACCAATTGTTTTCTTGGTGACTATGGTCCCAGCTGCCTTGAGATCATTGACAAGATCCTCCTGTGTAGTTCTGGGCTGATTCCTCACCGTTCTCATGATCATTGCAACTCCACGAGGTGAGATCTTGCATGGAGCCCCAGGCCGAGGGAGATTGACAGTTCTTTTGTGTTTCTTCCATTTGCGAATCATCGCACCAACTGTTGTCACCTTCTCACCAAGCTGCTTGGCGATGGTCTTGTAGCCCATTCCAGCCTTGTGTAGGTCTACAATCTTGTTCCTGACATCCTTGGAGAGCTCTTTGGTCTTGGCCATGGTGGAGAGTTTGGAATCTGATTGATTGATTGCTTCTGTGGACAGGTGTCTTTTATACAGGTAACAACCTGAGATTAGGAGCACTCCCTTTAAGAGTGTGCTCCTAATCTCAGCTCGTTACCTGTATAAAAGACACCTGGGAGCCAGAAATCTTTCTGATTGAGAGGGGTTCAAATACTTATTTCCCTCATTAAAATGCTAATCAATTTATAACATTTTTCACATGTGTTTTTCTGGATTTGTTTGAAGTTATTCTGTCTCTCACTATTCAAATAAATCTACCATTAAAATTATAGACTGATAATTTCTTTGTCAGTGGGCAAACATACAAAATCAGCAGGGGATCAAATACTTTTTTCCCTCACTGTATGCTTGGGGTCATTGTCCATTTGGAAGACCCATTTGCAACCAAGCTTCAACTTCCTGACTGATGTCTTGAGATGTTGCTTCAATATATCCACATAATTTCCCTTCCTCATCATGCTATCGATTTTGTAAAGTGCACCAGTCCCTCTTGCCGCAAAGCACCCCCACAACATGATGCTTTCACCCCCCCTTGCAAGCCTCCCCCTTTTTCCTCCAAACATAACAATGGTCATTATGGCCCAAAAGTTATGTTTTTGTTTCATCAGACCAGAGGACATTTCTCCAAAAAGTACGATCTTTGTTCCCATGTGCAGTTGCAAACCGTAGCCTGACTTTTTTTATGGCAGTTTTGGAGCAGTGGCTTCTTCCTTGCTGAGCGGCCTTTCAGGTTATGTCGATATAGGACTCGTTTTACTGTGGATATAGATACTTTTGTACCTGTTTCCTCCAGCATCTTCACAAGGTCCTTTGCTGTTGTTCTGGGATTGATTTGCACTTTTCGCACCAAAGTACGTTCATCTCTAGGAGAGAGAACGCGTCTCCTTCCTGAGCGGTAGGACGGCTGCGCGGTCCCATGGTGTTTATACTTGCGTGCTACTGTTTATATAGATGAACGTGGTACCTTCAGGCGTTTGGAAATTGCTCCCAAAGCTGAACCAGACTTGTGGAGGTCTACAATTTGACATGACATCATTTTCTGGAATTTTCCAAGCTGTTTAAAGGCACAGTCAACTTAATGTATGTAAACTTCTGACCCACTGGAATTGTGATACAGGGAATTATAAGTGAAATAATCTGTCTGTAAACAATTGTTGGAAAAAATACTTGTGTCATGCACAAAGTAGATGTTCTAACCGACTTGCCAAAACTATAGTTTGTTAACAAGAAATTTGTGGAGTGGTTGAAAAACGAGTTTTAATGACTCCAACCTAAGTGTATGTAAACCTTCGACTTCAGCTGTACAGTACGTCTAAAAAGGACCTAAAATGCCCACTTTCATCATAATTGTCAAAATGGTTTGTGATACAAATGTAAAAAGTATATTAAACATTCCTCCTCCCAAGAAGTTGTGACAATTGCCAGAACAATCTGAGATACCAAAAATATTATCCGCTCCCGCTGGCATAAAATGGTACTGTCAATGAAGTCATTTTGCAGCTATGCTTAAACCCTAATGGTGCTCCTAGAATGGCCTGGGTCAGCCCTGGCTCCCCATCTTTTCCTCCAGCAGCAGAATGGCTTGGGTCAGCCCTGGCTCCCCATCTTTTCCTTCAGCAGCAGAATGGCTTGGGTCAGCCCTGGCTCCCCATCTTTTCCTCCAGCAGCAGAATGGCTTGGGTCAGCCCTGGCTCCCCATCTTTTCCTACAGCAGCAGAATGGCTTGGGTCAGCCCTGGCTCCCCATCTTTTCCTCCAGCAGCAGAATGACTTGTGTCAGCCCTGGCTCCCCATCTTTTCCTCCAGCAGCAGAATGGCTTGGGTCAGCCCTGGCTCCCCATCTTTTCCTCCAGCAGCAGAATGGCTTTGGGTCAGCCCTGGCTCCCCATCTTTTCCTTCAGCAGCAGAATGGCTTGGGTCAGCCCTGGCTCCCCATCTTTTCCTCCAGCAGCAGAATGGCTTGGGTCAGCCCTGGCTCCCCATCTTTTCCTCCAGCAGCAGAATGGCTTGGGTCAGCCCTGGCTCCCCATCTTTTCCTCCAGCAGCAGAATGGCTTGGGTCAGCCCTGGCTCCCCATCTTTTCCTCCAGCAGCAGGCAGCCAGATAGAGGCACATCCTGTCTGGGCAGAGTTCTAGGGGTGTTAACAGGCTCTATGTTGGCTGTTCTTCTTGGGGTGACAGGTGTGACCACAATGATATGAAGAACAGTATTGGACAGTACATTATGTGCCATGGTGTTTGATTATGGACGGCGTGTGGATGTGGATTTGCACGCCATCTTCATGCTTTCTGTAGTCAATTATTTTGTCCCATATTCTTATTATTATTGTTATATTCAACCTGCTTTTTGAACAACTTTGACGTGCTGTGTTCAGTATTTTAGTGATGTGATGCAGCCCATATTGATCATGGCTCTGGATTGATAGACAATCTGTGTTTGAACTTGAACTTGACTGTGAGTGGCTATCTCCAGTGGTCGTATAGAGCCTGTTGTGATAGGAGGTTGATGCTGGCCACTGTGTTTCTCTGGTTAAGCTGCCCACTCCACCCTGCTCTCCTCTCACAGTGCTGACGGGGTCTTGGGGGAGCGCTGCGTGGTCACAACTCCTGCCTCTGTGCTGGTCCCCGTGGGGATGCGGGTCCGGGGGGCCTGGGGGCCAGGGGGCCGTTGGTCAGTGTGGCAGCTCCAGCTTACACAGTCATTTCCAGGCTGCTTGCCTCTCTCTCTTGGTTTTAATGTGGATGTGTACGCAAACATTGTTTGCTGTCAGACACATTTTGTTTTTGAACCCCTGCCATCTATGTTGTCTGACTGAGCTGAGGTTTAGGGTGAAGACCGTGCAGGGAGAAGTATACTATCTTTAGATCCATTTGATACTGTATTTAAAATTCAGTTCTATAGAATCAGCACTTAGAAATAAGTAGGAGGTAGTGACTGTGGGAATAATAAGTTGGCAGTGGTTTGACATGTATAGTTTCTATAATGGGAATATTGCATTGTTTTGAAATGTTCCAAAGATGCAAGAAGCTCATAAGTCCTCAAAAGTGCAGTCGTTAACTGTTGCCATATGGCTAAACTCAACAAGAAAACCAAATGTTACAGTGGGTTAGATAGAGCTGTCTAAGTCATTATGAATATACAAATATGTAGATATAGTATTTCTCATTTATCATAATAACATTTCTTATATTTCACCTAATCATAGAATCGCTGTAATATTATCATAAAATAGATTTTTTCCACTCAGATGCTTGAGACTGAAATATGACAGTGTTCTCTAAATGTAAAGCATGTTTTGGTAGTGGAGTAGTCACAGGCAGCCACACACACACACACACACACACACACACACACACACACACACACACACACACACACACACACACACACACACACACACACACACACACAGTGAAGTGAATTGAAGTCATTTTGATGAAAAATGAGGGGCAGGCTGATTTGGGACAGCTTGGCGGAGCCGGCAGTGATGCCATTAAGCGGCACCCTGGCTGATAAGGCGAGCAGAGTTATTGAATAAATAAATAAATTAAAATAATATCTTATGTATTCTTTTCACCTCCCTTCAGGCCCCCCATACCAAATCCTGACCAGTCGGGCCCTTCCCCCCCTAACCCCCAGACCCCGCCTCCCCCAAACACACACATAATTTTCCTGCACCCCTTCACTGCTGATGCAGGCACCGACCGCCACTCTTGGAACCTTCCCCCTAGTATCCATCCACCAGCACATAAAAAAAAAGAACTTGAATGCAGCTTTGCAATAAATAATACATTTGACTAATACACATTCAGCAGGAGTCAGTGTTTACCCCCCACGCCCACACATCCAGAGGAGGGAGAAAGACAGAATCCAAGAAAATAAGGGTTTCCTCCAGTACAGAGAGCAGTGACGGCTCGATAATAGGCTAAAACAACTAGCATGAGAGCAAGGGAGTGAGAGAGAGGGAGAGAGACAGCGAGAGAGAGATAGAGAGACAGAGAGAGAGAAAGAGAGAGAGTGAGGGAGAGGGGGGAGGGAGAGACAGAATGAGAGACAGAGAGCAAGAGAGCGATAGAGAGCGAGAGAGAGAGAGTGGCAAGCATATTATAACTCATCCATGTGGATCTCCCTAGTAGATTGGGAACAATCCCTTGTTGAAATTGTCTTCTAAACACTTAGAGAGAAGGAGACAGCACGGAGCAGCCTGCCAAGCTCAGTGTGTTCCTGTGTGTGTATTCTCACACTGCCTGCTATCCTAGCCAAGGTAGAGAGACCTCTGAGAGAACGCGTGCATGTGTGTGTGTCTGTACCGGTGCCTGTCTTGCGAGCCAGCCAGCGAGTGAGCGAGAGAACGTGGCGTGTGTGTGTGGAGGAGAGAGAGAGAGAGAGGGTATTATGCACTGTGGATGTTGCCTCGTGTTTAACCAGCCTGCCTGCAAGCCCAGGTACTGCCTGCCTGCGCGCCGGCTTCTAAATAAGCAGCACATTCACCGTCCCCTTAAGGACAGGAGGCTAGGCTGCAGAGAGTGAAATCACACTAATAGTCAGTACAGTAGCTAGCGCTGAGCAGGAGCCAGAGCAGGAGTCAGCTCCTACATGACTTACTACTGTAGGTAGAGGACAAGCAGTTCCAGAAGAGACAGTGGGGATTGGACGGCAGAGGGTAAAGAAAGAGAAAATACAGAAAGGTCAGTAAATTCCTTTTTTATTTTTGCTCTGTGGAATCTATTTTTTTCCTCTTCTTCCACTTTGAGTACAGTAAGTCTGAAACCGGGGCTGTGACTGCTGCGTTTTGCTGGAGAAAGTATTGATTCTTTACAAGTTTGTGGGAAGTGTGCTTCTGTTTGATCCTGCCAGGTAGGAGCAGGTGGAAAAGCTGGATGTGGGGGTCTGGCTGCTGGAGCAGGCCAAATCATCACTAGTGTGTGTTTGTGTACGTTTGTGCATGTGTGTGTTTACATTTTCGTGAATGGGTGTCTGTGTGTGTGTTTATTTGTGTAACATTTTACATTGCATTACATTTTAGTATAAAGTATCTGTATTTGTGTGTGTTATTATCATATGTGTGTGTACTCATATTTTCTGCTTGTGTAAGTTGACTGGGTCAAACTGTGTGTGTGCACACGTGTGTATGGTTGTGATGCTGTCTATAGTTTTGGGAGTGAGGGGGAGGCGGAAGGGGGGAGGGAAGGGGATCCCCCCTGTGGTCAGTAGTGAGTGGGCCAGAGAATGGGATCGGGGAAAGGGGGCCGTGCCGGGAAAAATAAAAGCGGCGGCCGTGCTGAAAATATTAAAAAAAACGCTCTTTGCCGCCATTTCATCCTGCATGTATATATGTAGTCATAGAGATGCTCCCGGCCAGCACTGATGGACAGACACTCATGACTCCTAAACACGCCAAACACTAGCTGTCTCATGTGGTAGCATATTACACACTGAGGGGGCCATTGGACCCATGACCCGCACACACACAGGTGAAGGAAGCACAGTAACCCACACCGCGGTGCACGCCACACACACACACACCAACCAAGATGGTGTCCGCCATTTCCTCCTCCAATGGCGTTTCATGTACAATCAGGTCCGCATCATCATTCGATTTTTTAATAGAGCTTTGTGGTGGGAAAAAATGATGTCTTTTATTTCTCATTTTTTTGTAAATAATGTTTTTAGAATTTTGGTTTCGATTTTTTATGTTTGGAACTATTATTTCAGAAGTATGAATGTGGTTGAGATTTGGAAGAGGGAAATGGCTGGACTTAAGGTATGTGTCAGTACTTAGACACGTTTAGCCACACTCAAAGAAAACTGGAAAAGCCAGGACTACCAAATTGTCAGCAACACTAAAGACATCAACACAAACATTTCAGCCATCCATCATAGCTGTCGCTCTGTTTCTGTGGCGACAGTGATTTATTCTAGGGCTGAAATCCATTTGAGTCTGAATGAGAAAATAAACTCTAGTCCAGCAGGAGGACTACAGACACACACACACACACACACACACACACACAATCACGCTGAGCATGTTAACACAGGTACTGTAGAGAGCAGGTGTGCCATGTTCCCTCACAGCCATGTTTAAAACCACACATCCCACAATACACCATTGTAAACCTCCCTGCAGGGTCACTAGATACTAAGCAGACCGAGAGTACCCAGCTATCAGCTAGAAGTTGTGGGAAGGTTGTACGCAAAATAACCATAGGACAACCACGCTCTCACCAAGCTCTACAAAACATATGGTTCTCACAACGTTATGTGTTGGCTGGGTACACAATATTAAGTATGGTTTTGAGTAAATGTACAATAGATTCATTATTTATTATTAATCCCCATAATTGTAAATCTTGAAATGCACTGGTTTCAAAACCACATAGTATGCTGTGCAATTTATCACCATACACAGCATGTTGCAGTTGTGAAATATTTAGAGGACCAGCACTTATTAATACATGTAGTAATATGAAGGCTCAAACTGGCATGTGTGATGAGCTGCTGCTCCTGTGTGTGTGTGTGTGTGTGTGTGCGTGCGTGCGTGCGTGTGTGAGAGACAGAGAGAGAGAGAGAGAGAGAGAGAGAGAGAGTTTGTGTGTGTTAGTGTGTGCGTGAGAGTTTGTGTGTGTTAGTGTGTGCGTGAGAGTTTGTGTGTGTTAGTGTGTTGCTTGCTGTAATTTAGGTTTGTTTTTTCATATTGCTCCCTTTCTCTCTCTCTCTCTCTCTCTCTCTCTCTCTCTCTCTCTCTCTTGCTTTCTCCTCTTGGCCTGTCTTCAATTGCCGATTTTTCCCATTTTGCTTCCCTGTCGTTGTTTGTATCTCAGATCATAACTCAGCTCCTATACTGTGCAGGCAGATTTATCTGAGTGAACATACCATCCCCCCCAGCCCAAGCCCCAACCTTAGCCCTTAAGCCCTCATCCCTGGATTTTAACATGTTTATGTGTGTGGACTAGGGTTGCAAAATTCAGGGAACTTTCAATAAATTCCCTGGTTTTCCAGAAATCCTGATTCGAGGAAAGTGTGCAACCCTAATGTGGACACACTTGTCTGTGTGTGCTTGTGAGTTAAATATATAGATAAGCAGAGGGAGAGAAAGTGTGTGTGTGTGTTTGTTTATCATCGTCCATGTATATATTGGTCAAACGGGATTCGGTGTCAGGAGGAGATGCATGATGTTGTGATTTATGCAGATGTGTGGTGAGGAGCTCTATGCTGGGCACTTAATGTGTTTGGGTCTGCTGCTATCTGGCCTGCTAATGTGGGCCGGGACAGCATCCGTCTGGAGCTAGGCTGGGCTGGCCTGGAGTTGGAGGTGGCCTGGCTGTGTTTCTGTCTGGAGGGGAAAGGCTGGCCACAGAAAACCAGACAGGCCACTCACACTCAACTACAGACCTCTCTTTCCAGCCAGGGAGCAGAGACCAGTAAGAGATTGTTGTGCCTCAGCTGAATTAGAGAACAGCTGTAGGAAGAGAAGTGGATGTTTTAGTGTTTGTACGTATGAATTGGATGACAATACTGGAAAAAGAATGCCTTTGTTGTACATCATCCAAAGGTGAGTTATACTGAACAAAATATAAACGCCACATGCAACAATTTCAACGATTTTACTGAGTTCATATACGGAACTTAGTCAATTGAAATAAATTCAGTAGGCCTTACTCTATGGATATCACATCATTGGGCAGGGGTGCAGCCATGGGTGGGCCTGGGAGGGAAATACTCCTCAGTTTCATCAGCTGTTCTGGCGGCTGGTTTCAGACAATCCCGCAGGTGAATAATCCGGATGTGGAGGTCCTTGGCTAGCGTGGTTACACGTGGTCTGCAGTGGTGAGGCCGGTGGGACGTACTGCCAAATTCTCTAAAACGGCGTTGGAGCCGGCTTATGGTAGAGAAAGTAACGTTACATTGCCTGGCAACAGCTCTCGTGGACATTCCTGCAGTCAGCATGCCGATTGCACGCTGCCTCAAAACTTGAGACATCTGTGGCATTGTTGTGTGACAAAACGGCACATTTTAGAGTGGCCTTTTATTGTCCCTAGCACAAGGTGCACCTGTGTAATGATCATGCGGTTAAATCAGCTTCTTGATATGCAACACCTGTCAGGTGGATAGATTATCTTGGCAAAGGATAAATGCTCACTAACAAAGGTGTAAATACATTAGTGCAGATATTTTGAGAGAAATAAGCTTTTTGTGCATATGGAACATTTCTGAGAAATGATATTTAACCTCATGAAACATGGGACCAACACTTTACTTGTTGCATTTATAATTTTTTTGAGTAATACATTTGCAGTATATTACAATTCTAAATGCAAAGGGCATTATAATACCTTAAAACCTTGATCTATGAGAAGGAGATCAGTGGTATTTTACATCTTGAATCACTTGCATTATGCAGTTTGGAATATTATTCATTCATTTGCTTTTCAACATGGGTATTGATTTTTGGATTTAGAATTTTAGGAAATGTTTAATGAAGACCTAAGTCAAGACCTGATATTGACCATGTTGAATTCAAGCGTTTTGATTTGCGATCTGAATATATATTTCCTGACATATGATTGGTCCAGTTGTAGTGCTGGTTGTCCCATAGGCATCTTTGCTCCCACACAGTGATTGAATAGAGGCTGAGGTCCGGGCCTTACTATGATAATGTGCCAAACTCGGCTCTGCTCCCAAAATCCAGGATTAATGCCTGCTTTAGGGGCTTAGCATGGGCAGCCATTCAGACGTGCATGGGATTGCCTGGGCTGCTACCTTGGTCCCCTGTTATCGCCTGCAGAGGTTGACAGGGCTAGGAGCCACTGGGGGAACTAAGTGTCTCACTTTAGCACCCCGACTGACCGTATCACTCCACACTTCACACTCTGTATCACTCCGTGCTTCACACTCTGTATCACTCCACACTACAGACCTTCCACAGGCCATGCCACACTACCAACCTGGACATGTCCTTTCTGTTTGGGCTGTTACATGGGAAATAAGCAGTTTTTTAAGCCTGATCTTGATGTGAAAGATATGATATGAGTCATAGGACATACAGTATGTAGGCCTTGTCATGTAAATACTGATGTTTCTGACAGGTGTAACCATAATCATAATGAACTTTGAATTGCTTCAACAACATTTGTGTTTCTCAAATTACAATTAATTGGATATTTCACAAGGTATGAAATATGTAAGTTATTTGTATTTTATAATCAGCAATGTTACATTTTTTATTATTATCTGGAATATTTTTACAAATTTGTCTACTGTATTATTTATTTTATATTTGCTAAATCAGCTAATTAAATACTGAATCAAATGTTTGTCCCAGCTTTGAAATGCTTTGCTCATCTAATTCTTTCCAATTAATTAATTTAAGCTCAAAACCCATTAATTTTGTGCAGCTGAGCAATTATAAACTCTGTGATAATTTAAAAATGAAAATGATTTAGTTCATAAAGCAATTAATTGTAGTTATATGAAGTGGTGGTAAATTGAAAAGCAAAACAAAATTATAAATTATAATTGCAATTATTTGTTGTTTGACACAGCCGTATGTCGATGCATGGGTTGCTTTGGTTTTCTCAATTGAAAAGTACACTATGTACTTTAATAATCTTTATCCCCAATATATTCTCTCTTTCTCTCACACACACGCACAAACACATGCATACACACACATGTAAACACACAACCCACACACACACTGGAAGGTTGCTATATTGTATTGTACAACTCATATCAAGTGGTTGTGGGTGTGTAACTGTCTTAGTCCTGGTAATTTGTGTGAATTCTGTAGTGTCATAAAAATATGTTGTATTGGACTGTATAGTAGCAGTGGTACTGAACCTGCAGGTCATGTATGTATTGTTGCTAATGTACAACTATTGCAGTATATTTCACCTTATAACTACTATTATGACCATACTGTGTAAAATAGTCAAGTATAGGATTACTGTGGAGCAGTGTGTGATTGTTGTGTTATGGTAGACTTGTGTCCCACATGCCTCCGACACTGGAGGCAGCTCCGTTGACTGTCGGATGAGTGACACCTGCTCTCGTCCTATGAGACGTCCAACTCTGTGCTGTCAGCATCAGCCGAGTGTCTGGGATTGGCTGTTTCCAGACATCAGCATGTCAACAGCCCTGTGGAAACATCTGCATCTTGTGACCCACTCCTTTTCTTTTTCCTGCTTTCAAGCAGACATGGGCACATACAGTATGCAGCTGTGTTTGAAACACATGACAAACGCAGAAATATTTGACTCTTTATCAACAATCCTGAGCTGTGTATATTCTCTGAGGAGAGCAAGCACACCGCAAAGGCTCCAAATGTTATGACATCACAACAGCAGATGAAACAGTCGATGTCTCTGCGGGATTAATTTAATTACATGAATGTTCTTGATTTTTCTGTCTCCCCATGACATCCTTGTTGCTTTATTTGCTGTTGTTGTTTTTTCTTTTGCATGTTAGCCAGGATGTTTTTTGCCTTATTAGTTAAATCTGTAATATCCATCAGAAGGAATAAGACGTTGGGTAATCATGTGGGCCAGCCAGCTCTGAGTCTGCCTCTGCCTCTGCACAGCGTCTATAGTACAGCGTCCCGGCTGGGGTAAATACGTATGGTCATTCCCCATCTTATTACATCTGATTACTGCACTCATGTGGATAATCTCTTTATGCCTTTCTCATGTCTGGGGAACTTTTACACTCTCATGTGTGAACCTTATGGACCGGGGGCTGCAATGTTTCTAATACGCTTGTTTATTCTGTGTGTCACCCCACATCCAGTGGGAGGATTCTAAATAATTGTGTACTTTGTCGGGCCTTCTGAAAGATTTCACAATGTGCAAGAGTTGGGATGATGTGTTATCCCAAAGATCAAATTAAATATTAATTTATTTTAGTATAATCTAGCCTTGACCTCGTGTAGATAGGATTTATATTTATGGGTGCTACACATCAGGCCGTATGAACGACGCTGTGAAAACCCACGGTCTATTTAGATTTATCTGGGGTAGAGACGCCTTGTCTTTTGTCCCTGTGCTTACTAGAAAGAGAGAGGATACATTTCCATTGAGATTGATGGGCGCAAAGCAGCACGCTGCAGTGTAGTTTGGTGCAGGGACTGATCTGTGTAAGAGTAATGGCTGCTGGTTTGGTGCTGTGTTGATTCCATCTTGGCTGTCCTGCAATCAGCCAGAGGAGAAGGGGTTGAACCCTTTTATTCCTCAGCCCCCTTCACCACCACTGGAATATAATCCACTGTCTCCTGACCTTCAAATCATGCTGCGCTGGAGTCATTTCAATTGGTCTGGCCGGCATTAGCGTGAAATGTCCTCTAGCCGCTCTAACCGCCACATGGAAGATTTCCTTTCTCCCAGCATGGCCTCCCTCCTCTTCTTCCCTCCTTTCTCTCCCTCTGCCATCATGCCCCCTGAAGTCAGGGTGGAGGGATGGAAAGAGCTTCCTCTTCCTCTTCCTCCTCATGTTGGTAATGATCCTCCACAGGAGATGCTGCTGGTCAAAGCAAAGAAATAAAGACCTTCACACCATTTTAGATTCAGCTTAGTTTGTGATGCATTCTGTTATAGGGTTGAGATTATTTAAATATTGAATGGATTGATACTGTATACTATAATAAGCCAATTGTGGGCATTTTGTAATCTAATTATTTTGTGTGTAAAATATTTATCAATATTTATTTTGACAAATAGAAATTCATATTTATAGTGTGTCAATAATAATATTGAACTTATCTTGCCGGTGGATGCTTTTGTGTCACATACATGATTTTAGTGTTAACCCACTAAAGGGCCTGGTATTAGTATGAGACCAAAGAGATCCCATGGTGTAGCCGGTGTGGTGGAGTGGATCAGTACCTGTACTGAGTTTATTCTCATGTTAATGATGGAGTGATGTGTCAAAAAGGCTGAGGCAGGGCAATCACTAACTCACATGCCAAGGCCCAACCTGTGTTATGTTGGTTGTAGACAGATATTTTATCAATATTTGAGAAAACCATATTTGATATTATCTGAATATTAAAAATATATCAGAGCACAAGCAGCATTCATGGCTGTCTTTAGAAGCGGTGTGAGAGATGCGTGTCTTGCGTACACAAGCCTCCAGAGAGACGCTTTGTTCTGAGGGGTCAAAGAAGCCTCTGAAAGTTTGGTATATCTTAGCTAGCATAGCTAGAGACATGGTTTGTTTCAAAGAACTCACAGAAAATCTGTCTTTTCATCCAGAATGCGTTGTTCATTTACATGGAAAATGATAGAAATGTTCGCAGTGCAACAACTTTTCAATATGATGTGTATCATCAGCATGTCTCATAAATTGCTGCTAACTCCATATTCATAACCCCTGATGAATATGTTATGGCCTAGAATTCATCTTATGATGTACTATGAAACATTTCTTAACCCTTTTGCATGCTCCTGCCTGTATCTGAAGGAGGTTGTAGAGGTATGGATTTCAAGTCCCTACTTCCTGCTTCTGTGTTGACTGGTTGAGGTCAAGAGCAGGTGTGGTAGGCTGTGTGAGTCAGTGTGACGTGTCGACATGTAATGGAAGTGTCATGGCTGTGACACTATGCTGACTGAGAGAAAGAGGAGTTACGTGTGTTTGTGAGTAATGTGAGAGATGTGTCCTCTGGTCCTAGAGATGTTTCCAGTGCTGTCCTCATCTGGAACCTTCTATAGCAGGTCCGTGTCTCCTTCCTTCTGCCCTCCGGTTGTTATTACATACAGTATACTGTATGTATGATTAATGATCCCAATGAGAGTGTCCTTAACACTATAGCCTAGGGCTAGAATTGAAATGCATGCAGGGGATGTAGAGCATTCTGCTATTATTGCTCAATAAACTTAGCAGCCATTACATTTGTTTTGTTTTTGCGGAGAATAAAACAGAGAGGACTATGAGGTTTCAAATCAACAACTGGGCCACTCTAAGAGATGGACTTATTGGAATTGCATTAAGTTGATTAGAGCCAGAAATTAATCCCATTTACCACAGAACAGTGTTAAACACACTGTTTCCCCCAGCAATGGCAGAGCATTGACAGTCAGTCAGCATCAATTCAACTCTGTGATGTGTATATCCTCATCCTGAGAGGTCTGGCTTTGTTCTCTTCTAATAAAGACCATCTGGGTCTGTCTGTGGCAGCAATGTTTAATTTCCTAATTTTCCAGAGATGGCCCTAAGTAATGCACAGTGCTTATCATACTACTGGAGAGCACTGACACAACACAGCTCCCGTCTGATACCTACATGAACCTGGCTACCCCAGTCCTCATATCACAGCTCTATGAAGCAGCAGTAAGGAGGAGTGTTGTTGTGTTTTAATCAGAGAATATGTCCAGCTGGACTGGACCAGGGCCGTTACATTGTGACCCTCTTTCCTCATTTACAAGGAATACATAGGGGATATGGAGTGTTTATATGCATCTACTTTCTACTATATGAACCTACTATTGTTGTCATAAAAGTTATTGTGTACAGTCTTGACTAGAGAAAAATACGGAGGTATATCTGGAGGCAATAGTCTGTGTTCTTTTGTGAGTGTGTGTCCGTTTCCTGGTAGCAGTGAAAGGGTGTGTAAAGGGGGCAGGCTGGCTGTCCATTCATTGTGTCCCCAGCCCCCTGTCTAATTAATGTGAGCCACACTCATATACGTTATTGCGCTCGGGGTCTGTCACTCATTAATCATGTGACCTTCTGTGGCGCAGTTAATGACCTTGGTGGAGTAGATCAGCTGGATATGGCTGGAGCCACGGAATTCAATTGTTTCTGGAAGTGGCTACGGTCACGCCAGGCAATTTATATGGCCTCCCCGCTCGGGGTCCTTCTCCTGGGCCAGCGCTACCTCTGCCTGTGTGCCTGTGCCTGGCTAGGGGTCCTTACAGGCTACGCCACAGGGCTGGCCGAGCCACTGCCAGACAAAACAGAGAGGGGACACAGGATGGAGATCAGCAGGGGATAAGAGCAATCTGCAACTCAAATTCTCTCATCCTGGGCCTGTTTGGGCTGTCTCCTCTGTAAGTACTGGATATCTCTCTGCATATCTCCCCCCTCTGTAATGATCTCCCTCTTGTCCTTTGTCAATCTTCCCCTTCCTGTCAAATTCTACTTTCTCTACGAATTCTCAATGAATCCATAGAGATAGCCACAATCTAAACTTGGAGGCTGCAAACGAGGCATAGAGGCAGAGAAATAAGATTAGTAACACACGGTTAAATGTCAGAATTCTTGTTAATGTTGCCACCCACTGTTTTTAGCCAGTTTTGTCAGTGAGCTGGTTTTGGCAACAATTTTTGTCTAATCGCCATATAATGAATCATTGTGATAATAATCCTGACTCTATGGGTGTGCAAAGTTTAAATAAAAATTGTGTCAAGGCTGCTGCCTCCTTCTCGCAATCGTAGCATTAAAATGTTGGCTTTCTTCTCGGTGACATTAAAATGGAGGGATTTTGTTTATCCGTGCCTTTGTTTATTTAACATTTTGCTCAGCGGGGGGAGTTTTAGATAGCTTGTTTTCAAGACAGTCCCTGCAGACAGCGAGCAAACACTCCACAGTGTCATAAAACAGAACAATCCTCAACTTTCCCCCCTCCACAGTTCTCCGCAGCGCACACACAAATGTGCCAGAGAGGAAGAACACCATCATGGAATTTGATTGAAAATGATTGTCAGAATGTTTGTGAGTCTGTACTGTAATAATATGCATGCAGGTTTTATCTTATTCATCAGATTCATACACAAGTGTAGCCCTTCACAGAGAAACCACATTGATGGATGAAAACGTTTAATTTTCATGAAGCAAACTTTGGTGGGTATTGTGTCATTAATGAATGCACTGACGTGTGAAGGGATTCTAGATTCTCTATCTTTAAGGTGGCATCAACAGCCAGTTGGGCATATTCTGAAACCTGAAAAATAAAGGATGAGAAAAAAACTATCTTTGTGAATGGAGAAGTGAGTTCACTCCTGTATGAAATTAGTTCTGAATTGAGCTCATTCCACATTTACGTCTCCCATTCTCTTTGGATAAATGTGAACTACGCTATAGTGGATCTGTGCAGCGCTGTGGTGGGATAGTGATGACTGACTAGGCTTCTGCACTCATGTCAGTTTTCACTTTTGTTGTTATTGCACACACAGACACACTATTGCATGGAACGCAAGGGAGTCTATTGCACATTGTTTGTTAGTTATTCTGGAAAAATCTATGCTTTTTGATACAACATAACAAATATTACCAAACATTCCGAACTGAGTGTGTTTACTCCAGACCAAGGTCAAGTTGATAGACAGAGTGTGTCAGGTTCAATGTCAACATAAAGAGGGAGGTGAATGGGCACTGGGGCTAGGGGGGCTGGGGGTTGGGTGGAGCGGCTTGGGATGGAGCCTCCCAATCTACCCTGCCTCATTGAAGCACATTCTGTTTTTCTGTCTGGCTCAACCAAACACACAGACAACCTACCATTATCTTTTTCCTTCCAATCTTTCACCCTCTCTCTTCATTCTTTCTATCACCTCTGTCTCTCCTTTCTCCATCTTTCTCCCTCTCTCGCAAGTGCAGGCTTGATTCATATTTTTCGCTGTTCTGTAGCCATGGCAATGAGGTCACTGCATATGATACTTAATTGAATCTTTCCAGTGCTTTTGTGTTCATCTCCTGGTCCGGACAATAAACATCTTCTGCTGATGACTCCAACCCCCTTCCTTCCCTCGCTCCATTCCCCTCCATCTTTCTTTCTTTCTCTTCATTTTGTCCCTTATGAATGTATTCATGTTTTACCTCCCCTGCTTCCACCTCAGTATTCCCTCTCCCTCTATTTCTCCTAATCTATTTCTGACCCAATCTTCCTTGTCCTTTCTCCACATGGCATTATTTTATTTTTTACTCATTGTTTTCTCTCCTGTCTTGTCCTTCGCTGTGGAACAATTTTGAGATATTATTATCAAATTTAGCCCAGCTCTATCCTGACTGGTTTTGTTTCTCCAGCTCTATCCTGTCTGGTGTTGTTTCTCCTTGTCAAATGAACCTGTTGAGATTGAAATTAGAGGACTCAGAGCTGTTTAATGCATGTAATAATGCACATTGCCACTGCCCTTGTCCTCCTCCCTCTCCATCCCTTTCTCTCTCTGCCCCCACCCCTCTTTCTCTCTCTGTCTCCATGTCTCTCTCTCTCCTGCCTGGACCCACTTTCTCCACCTTTACCCCTCTCTCACCCCCTGCTGCATTTGCATACTCAAATCAGTCTCAGGCGTAATCGTTAAATTGAATTGAAAAGACTCTGATGATTCAAGTGATGAAACAAAGCTCCTGGCATCCCAGGGAACCATTGATACACAAAGTGAGCCAGCGACACGAGGCGCTCTCCGAGCAGGTGTTCTGATTAATGCCCCACAAATCGGGGTCCTCTAAAATCCAGGCACAAGTGGAGAGACACGCTTCTCTCCTCCCCACACAACACACAGACAGACCAACACGCAAACACACACGCTGAAACACACACGCTGGCTCAGCCTTTGTTCACACAGGCATGGCAGCTAATCCGTGACAAGAGGGTGTACAGATTCAAAATACAAACACTGGAGTGGATAAAACTAGAAAGAGGAGGGAGGAGGGTCAGAGAGGGGGAGGCGGGGAGAGAGGGGGAGAAGGAGGTGAGAGGGGGGAGGAGGTAGAGAGAGGGGGCAGGAGGGGGAGAAAGGGGGTGTCCCGCATCTGGAGATGTAAAATAATAAACAAGATTCTAAACAATATGGGTGTCATGAATTTGAAACCTACTTTTTTATTCACGTTTTTGATTGCCACCTTGCCCCGGTTTAGTTTTTTATGCATTTCTTTGATATAGGTTTTCATACAGCCGAGTGTGTATAGAGAATATAGATAAAGATGACATGTTGCATCACTCTCATTTCACTTGCGTATATCACTCAGGACAAATGAAGCCCAACCACAAGGTGCAGAGCTCTGATGGCTGGGCCGCTTTACAGGAAGTCAACAACATATTATTCAACCTAAAAAAGTATCTTTACAGAGCAACTTGACAGGTCATTTTCCTGAATGGGTGACGCAGGTCCTCTTTTTCCATAGTGAGGTCCCTCCATCAACTCTAATGACAGCACTAGGTGAGGACGGAGCCTGAGAATTATCTATAGAGCCAAATAAAATAGAGAGAGAGAAACAAATAAAGCTTGACATCAGATTTGGCATATGCACCATAAAATAACCATTAGCAGTTACCTACAATCTGAAGTGACAGTCTATCAATAATGTCACTCTGAAAATGGGACAGGTTTGTTGCTGCCTCTAAATCAATGGGGACTCCATATAGCTGAAAAGCAGGCAGGTATAGGAAATGCATTAAGGCTGGACGTTGATGGGAGTGGTGTGAGCGCTGGGACACCCAGTGGCTCAGAGGGACATCGTTCAGGAACACTGCCCAGCTCAGAGACGTCACGAGCAGGGTCACCACATGGAGAGACCTGCCTGGGCTGGAGCTCAGTCCTGCAGGCTACACTTCACCTAATGACTGCAGTTGCATGGTATTCTTCTCATATATCTAAATGTATTCAATTGCCCATCAAATATTGATGATAAGAAATGCATGCTCTTAGCTCAAAGCCTAGGCACGTCAAAAAACATAATGCGGAGTGTTTGATAGAAACCTGGCGAATAAGTGAATGTAGAATTCGCTGTTTATATTCGTAGTAGGGCTTTACACAGCAAAAATAAAAAAAGCTTAACATCCATTTATTATATATCTTTTTTTATTTTTTACAATAATCTAAACGTTTTTGCATATCAAAATGCACGATCACTATGCTTATCTGTGTGAAAACCTTGCACCTTGTTGTGTTATGAACTGGATTCATCAGTGTTAATTTAATTTGTTAATTTAAAATACAGCATTAACTAATCCTGACATTATGCCCCCTGACACGTCCTTCAACAGCCCCCCCCAAACAAACACACACACACGGGCCTGCGTACACACACACACAAAAACCAAAGCACTCCTCCCAGGCGACATATTTGCATAAAATCTGACTAGGCGTTGTATGTGAATGGAGTCTGTTCATGAATGGGCCAGGCAGACAGTGGCTGGCAGCTTTGAAAGACGACTAAGGAGCACGTGTCTTTTTTTGCTGGCGTGTTTAAAGTGGTAGCACTTGTGTGTGTGGAGCCTACAGGATGCCGTCGTCTGCTCCCCATGCGCCTTCTCTGTGCCGCGTGCTGGCGTAACAGGCAGGCATGGCAGCAACAAGTGTCTGCACATTACTACGCTTGCCAGCCCCTCACTTGGCAGCCAGCCTGCCCATCTGCCTGCGCCCTTATGTAGATAAAGAGCCAATTGTGCCAGGGGAGTGCGTTGGGGGATGGGCGGCGAGATGGAGCAGGAGACGGGGGGAGATGATTTGCATAGCGCTGCTACGGGGACACCCCTCTGATGTTAAACATTAAAGCAGCAATTAAGGGTCATTAGTCCTTTTGTTTTGTGTTCCAGCGTGCGGCGCCGTCGCCCCATACTGCACTGGGGCTGCCTGTGGGAATGTCAGCGCTACACGTGTCAACACGCCATCCCCCCTCCTCCTCCTCCTCCTCCTCCACACCGCCTCTCTGCTACTCAAGCTGCATCCTCCTCCTCTTGTATACAAACCCCCGTGGCCGGGTGGGCGGGCACGCTGTTGGCACAGGCCTGGCACAGATGATGATGCCACTTTGGCAAGCTGCCCATCGTATGTCGACTAGCTGGTGACAATAAAGGGACAGGAAGCACCAGTGTGTTAGCACAGCCTCTTCTGGCACGGCGTAGCTCTTCTGAGATGGCTCTATTACTGTAGTTCACCCTATTAGTTTACCCTAAAGGTTTACCCTATTACACTACTAGTACAGAACTATTACGCAACCAATAGTTACATTATTACTATAGAACTAGTACACATCAGTAGTTACACTATTAATATATAACTATTACACATCAATAGTTACACTATTACTTTAGAACTATTACACACCGATAGCTACACTATTTCTACAGAACTATTACACATCAATAGTTACACTATTACTATAGGACTATTACACACCAATAGTTACACTATTACTACAGATGTATTACACATCAATAGTTACACTATTACTATAGAACTATTACAATCCAACATTAGACTATTACTATATAATTGTTACACAATAATAGTTACACTACTACTACAGAACTATTACACATCAATAGTTACACTATTACTATAGAACTACTACACACCCAAAGCTACACTATTACTATAGAACTATTACAACCTAATAAATACACTATTACTATAGATCTATTACACATCAACAGTTACACTACTAATACAGAACTATTACACATCAATAGTTACACTATTACTATGGAACTATTACACATCAATAGTTACACTATTACTATAGAACTATTACACATCAATAGTTACACTATTACTATAGAACTATTACACATCAATAGTTACACTATTACTATAGAACTATGACACACCAATAGTTACACTATTACTCTAGAATTATTACACACCAATAGTTACACTATTACCACAGAACTATTACACATCAGTAGTCATACTGTTACCACAGAACTGTTACACACCAATAGTTACACTATTACTATAGAGCTATTACACATCAATAGTTACAATATTACTACAGAACTATTACACACCAATAGTTACACTATTACTACAGAAGTATTACACATCAATAGTTACACTATTACTATAGAACTATTAAAAACCAACATTACACTATTACTATATAATTGTTACACACTAATAGTTACACTACTAGTACAGAACTATTACACATCAATAGTTACACTATTACTATAGAACTACTACACACCCAAAGCTACACTATTACTATAGAACTATTACAACCTAACAAATACACTATTACTATAGATCTATTACACATCAACAGTTACACTACTATTACAGAACTATTACACATCCATAGTTGCACTATTACTATAGAACCTTTACACATGAATAGTTACACTACTACTATAGAACTATTACACATCAAAAGTTATACTATTACTATAGAACTATTACACATCAATAGTTACACTATTACTATAGAACTATGACACACCAATAGTTACACTATTACGACAGAACTATTACACATCAGTAGGCATACTGTTACCACAGAACTATTACACACCAATAGTTACACTATTACAATAGAGCTACTACACATCAATAGTTACAATATTACTACAGAACTATTACACATCAATAGTTACACTATTACTATAGAACTATAACACACCAGTAGTTACACTATTACTATAGAACTAATACTCTACAGTAGTTGGACTACTACTATAGAAAAATTACAAATCAATAGTTACTCTATTACTGTTGAACTATTACACATCCATAGTTGCACTATTACTATAGAACCTTTACACATGAATAGTTACACTACTACTATAGAACTATTACACATCAAAAGTTATACTATTACTATAGAACTATTACACATCAATAGTTACACTATTACTATAGAACTATGACACACCAATAGTTACACTATTACGACAGAACTATTACACATCAGTAGGCATACTGTTACCACAGAACTATTACACACCAATAGTTACACTATTACAATAGAGCTACTACACATCAATACTTACAATATTACTACAGAACTATTACACATCAATAGTTACACTATTACTATAGAACTATAACACACCAGTAGTTACACTATTACTATAGAACTAATACTCTACAGTAGTTGGACTACTACTATAGAAAAATTACAAATCAATAGTTACTCTATTACTGTTGAACTATTACACATCAATAGTTAGAATATTACTTCAGAACTATTACACATCAGCAGTTGTGCTATTACAATATAACTATTACAAACCAATAGTTACAATTTTACTATAGAACTATTACACATCAGTAGGTACACTATTACTATAGAGCTATTACACATCAATAGTTACACAATTACTATATAACTATTACACATCAAAAGTTACACTTTTACTTTCAACAATTACACACCGATAGCTACACTATTTCTACAGAACTATTACACATCAATAGTTACACTATTACTATAGAAATATTACACACCAATGGTTACACTATTACCATAGAACTATGACACATCAATAGTTACACTATTACTCTAGAATTATTACAAACCAATAGTTACACTATTACTACAAAACTATTACACATCAGAAGTTGTACTATTACCACAAAACTACTACACACCAATAGTTACACTATTACTTCAGAACTTTTACACATCAATAGTTACACTATTACTACAGAACTGTTACACATCAATAGTTACACTATTACTATAGAACTATTACAAACCAATATTACACTATTACTATATAATTGTTACACACTAATAGTTAAACTACTACTACAGAACTATTACACATCAATAGTTACTTTATTACTATATATCTATGATACACCCAAAGCTACACTATTACTGTACAACTATTACACAATACAAATTACATTATTACTATAGATCTATTACACATCAACAGTCACACTTCTATTACAGAACTATTACACATCAATAGATGCACTATTACTATAGAACTCTACACATGAATAGTTACACTAATACTATAGAACTATTACACATCAATAGTTACACTATTACATTAGAATTATTGTGTGTGTTTACACTAATTCTCTACAGTAGTTGGACTACTACTATAGAAAAATTACACATCAATAGTTACTCTATTACTGTTGAACTATTACACATCAATAGTTACACTATTACAATAGAATTATTGTACAACAGTAGTTACACTACTACTATAGAAATATTACACATCAATAGATGCTCTTTTACTGTTGAACTATTACACATAAATAGTTAAACTATTAATACAGAACTACTACACATCAATAGTCACACTATTACTACAGAACTATTACACATCAATAGTTACACTATTACCTTAGAACTATCACACACCAATAGTTACAATATTACTATAGAACTATTACACATCGAAAGTTACACTATTACTACAGAACGCATACACATCAGTAGATATACTATCAAACTAGAACTATTACACACCAATAGTTACACTATTAATATAGATCTATTACACATCAATAGTTACATTACTATAGAAGTATTATACATCAAAAGTCACACTTTTACTACAGAACTATTGCACATGAGTAGTTAAACTATTACTATAGAACGGATCTACTACACACCAATAGTTAAACTATTACTATATAACTTTGACACATCAATGGTTACACTATTACTATAGAACTATTACACAGTAATAGTTACACTATTAATATAGAACTATTACACATCAATAGTTACACTATTACTATAGAACTATTACACATCAATGGTTACACTATTACTACAGAACTATTACACATCAGTAGTTATACTATTACTATATAATTGTTACACACTTATAGTTACACTATTACTATTGAACTATTATACACTAATAATTACACTATTACTATAGAACTATTACACACTAATAATTACACTATTACTATATATCTATTACACATCAATAGTTACACTATTACTATTGAACTATTACACATCAGTAGTTACATTATTACTACAGAACTATTACACACCAATAGTTACACTATTACTAAAGAACTATTAAACACCAATAGATACACTGTTAATATTGAACTATTACACACAAATAATTGCACTAATACTATAGAACTATTACACATCAATAGTTACTCTATTACTGTTGAACTATTACACATCAATAGTTACACTATTACAATAGAATTATTGTACAACAGTAGTTACACTACTACTATAGAAATATTACACATCAATAGATGCTCTTTTACTGTTGAACTATTACACATAAATAGTTAAACTATTAATACAGAACTACTACACATCAATAGTTACACTATTACAACAGAACTATTACACATCAATAGTTACACTATTACTATTGAACTATTACACATCAATAGTTACACTATTACCTTAGAACTATCACACACCAATAGTTACAATATTACTATAGAACTATTACACATCGAAAGTTACACTATTACTACAGAACGCATACACATCAGTAGATATACTATCAAACTAGAACTATTACACACCAATAGTTACACTATTAATATAGATCTATTACACATCAATAGTTACATTACTATAGAAGTATTACACATCAAAAGTCACACTTTTACTACAGAACTATTGCACATGAGTAGTTAAACTATTACTATAGAACTATTTCACATCACTAGTTAGACTATTACTACGGATCTACTACACACCAATAGTTAAACTATTACTATATAACTTTTACACATCAATGGTTACACTATTACTATAGAACTATTACACAGTAATAGTTACACTATTAATATAGAACTATTACACATCAATAGTTACACTATTACTATAGAACTATTACACATCAATGGTTACACTATTACTATAGAACTATTGCACACCAATATTTAGATTATTACTACAGAACTATTACACATCAGTAGTTATACTATTACTATATAATTGTTACACACCAATAGTTACACTATTACTATTGAACTATTATACACTAATAATTACACTATTACTATAGAACTATTACACACTAATAATTACACTATTACTATATATCTATTACACATCAATAGTTACACTATTACTATTGAACTATTACACATCAGTAGTTACATTATTACTACAGAACTATTACACACCAATAGTTACACTATTACTAAAGAACTATTAAACACCAATAGATACACTGTTAATATTGAACTATTACACACAAATAATTGCACTAATACTATAGAACTATTACACATCAATAGTTACACCATAACTATTGAACTATTACACGTAAGTAGTTACACTATTACTATAGAACAATTACACATCAATAGTTACACTATTACTAAAGAACTATTACACACAAATATATACACTATTACTATAGAACTATGACACACCAGTATTTACACTTCTACTATATAGAAATATTACACATCACTAGTCACACTATTACTATTGAACTATTACACATCAATAGTTACACTATTCTATAGAACAATTACACATCAAAAGTCACACTTACTACAGAACTATTACACATGAGTTGTTCAACTATTACTATAGAACAATTTCACATCACTAGTTAGACTATTACTACGGAACTACTACACACCAATAGTTAAACTATTACTATATAACTATTACACATCAATGGTTACACTATTACTATATAACTATTACACAGTAATAGTTACACAATTAATATAGAACTATTACACATCAATAGTTACACTATTACTATAGAACTATTACACATCAATGGTTACACTATTACTATAGAACTATTATGCACTAATAATTACACTATTACTAAAGAACTATTACACACTAATAATTACACTATTACTATAGAACTATTACACATCCATAGTTACACTATTACTATAGAACTATTACACACTATTAATTACACTATTACTATAGATCTATTACACATCAATAGTTACACTATTACTATTGAACTACTACACATCAGTAGTTATACTATTACTATATAATTGTTACACACCAATAGTTACACTATTACTATTGAACTATTATACACTAATAATTACACTATTACTATAGAACTATTACACATCAATAGTTACACTATTACTATTGAACTATTACACATCAGTAGTTACATTATTACTACAGAACTATTACACACCAATAGTTACACTATTACTAAAGAACTATTAAACACCAATAGATACACTGTTAATATTGAACTATTACACACAAATAATTGCACTAATACTATAGAACTATTACACATCAATAGTTACTCTATTACTGTTGAACTATTACACATCAATAGTTACACTATTACAATATAATTATTGTACAACAGTAGTTACACTACTACTATAGAAATATTACACATCAATAGATGCTCTTTTACTGTTGAACTATTACACATAAATAGTTAAACTATTAATACAGAACTACTACACATCAATAGTTACACTATTACTACAGAACTATTACACATCAATAGTTACACTATTACTATTGAACTATTACACATCAATAGTTACACTATTACCTTAGAACTATCACACACCAATAGTTACAATATTACTATAGAACTATTACACATCGAAAGTTACACTATTACTACAGAACGCATACACATCAGTAGATATACTATCAAACTAGAACTATTACACACCAATAGTTACACTATTAATATAGATCTATTACACATCAATAGTTACATTACTATAGAAGTATTACACATCAAAAGTCACACTTTTACTACAGAACTATTGCACATGAGTAGTTAAACTATTACTATAGAACTATTTCACATAACTAGTTAGACTATTACTACGGATCTACTACACACCAATAGTTACACTATTACTATAGAACTATTACACAGTAATAGTTACACTATTAATATAGAACTATTACACATCAATAGTTACACTATTACTATAGAACTATTACACATCAATGGTTACACTATTACTATAGAACTATTGCACACCAATATTTAGATTATTACTACAGAACTATTACACATCAGTAGTTATACTATTACTATATAATTGTTACACACCAATAGTTACACTATTGCTATTGAACTATTATACACTAATAATTACACTATTACTATAGAACTATTACACACTAATAATTACACTATTATTATATATCTATTACACATCAATAGTTACACTATTACTATTGAACTATTACACATCAATAGTTACACTATTACTATTGAACTATTACACATCAGTAGTTACATTATTACTACAGAACTATTACACACCAATAGTTACACTATTACTAAAGAACTATTAAACACCAATAGATACACTGTTAATATTGAACTTTTACACACAAATAATTGCACTAATACTATAGAACTATTACACATCAATAGTTACACCATAACTATTGAACTATTACACGTAAGTAGTTACACTATTACTATAGAACAATTACACATCAATAGTTACACTATTACTAAAGAACTATTACACACAAATATATACACTATTACTATAGAACTATGACACACCAGTATTTACACTTCTACTATATAGAAATATTACACATCACTAGTCACACTATTACTATTGAACTATTACACATCAACAGTTACACTATTCTATAGAACAATTACACATAAAAAGTCACACTTACTACAGAACTATTACACATGAGTTGTTCAACTATTACTATAGAACAATTTCACATCACTAGTTAGACTATTACTACGGAACTACTACACACCAATAGTTAAA
Source organism: Brachymystax lenok tsinlingensis (assembly GCA_030435695.1). Classification (NCBI taxonomy): domain Eukaryota; kingdom Metazoa; phylum Chordata; class Actinopteri; order Salmoniformes; family Salmonidae; genus Brachymystax; species Brachymystax lenok. The sequence goes on along the minus strand of CM059819.1, from coordinate 31,126,412 downwards.
CTATTACTATATAACTATTACACATCAATGGTTACACTATTACTATATAACTATTACACAGTAATAGTTACACAATTAATATAGAACTATTACACATCAATAGTTACACTATTACTATAGAACTATTACACATCAATGGTTACACTATTACTATAGAACTATTATGCACTAATAATTACACTATTACTAAAGAACTATTACACACTAATAATTACACTATTACTATAGAACTATTACACATCCATAGTTACACTATTACTATAGAACTATTACACACTATTAATTACACTATTACTATAGATCTATTACACATCAATAGTTACACTATTACTATTGAACTACTACACATCAGTAGTTACATTATTACTATAGAACTATTACACACCAATAGTTACACTATTACTAAAGAACTATTAAACACCAATAGATACACTGTTAATATTGAACTATTACACACAAATAATTGCACTAATACTGTAGAACTATTACACACCAATTGTTACACTATTGCTATAGAACTATTATACACCAGATGTTACATTATTACTACAGAACTATTACACATCAATAGTTACACTATTACTAAATAACTATTACACACTAATAGTTACAATATTACTATAGAACTATTAAACACTATCAATTACACTATTACTATATAACTATTACACATCAATATTTAGACTATTACTATAGAACTATGACACACCAGTATTTACACTTCTACTATATAGAAATATTACACATCACTAGTCACACTATTACTATTGAACTATTACACATCAATAGTTACACTATTCTATAGAACAATTACACATCAAAAGTCACACTTACTACAGAACTATTACACATGAGTTGTTCAACTATTACTATAGAACAATTTCACATCACTAGTTAGACTATTACTACGGAACTACTACACACCAATAGTTAAACTATTACTATATAACTATTACACATCAATGGTTACACTATTACTATATAACTATTACACAGTAATAGTTACACAATTAATATAGAACTATTACACATCAATAGTTACACTATTACTATAGAACTATTACACACCAATAGTTAAACTATTACTATAGAACTATTGCACATCAATAGTTACACTATTACTATAGAACAATTACACATCAATAGTTACACTATTACTATTAAACTATTACACATCAATAGTTACGCTATTACTATAGAACTATTACACACCAGTAGTTACACATCTACTTTAGAAATATCACACATCAATAGTTACACTATTACTATAGAACTATTACACACCAATGGTTACACTATTACTATAGAACTATTATGCACTAATAATTACACTATTACTAAAGAACTATTACACACTAATAATTACACTATTACTATAGAACTATTACACACCATTAGTTATACTATTAATATTGAAATATTACACACCAAGAGTTAAACTATTACTATAGAACTAACACACTTCAATATTTACACTATTACTATAGAACTATTACACACCAATAGTTAAACTATTACTATGGAACTATTGCACATCAATAGTTACACTATTACTATAGAACAATTACACATCAATAGTTACACTATTACTATTAAACTATTACACATCAACAGTTACGCTATTACTATAGAACTATTACACACCAGTAGTTACACATCTACTTTAGAAATATCACACATCAATAGTTACACTATTACTATAGAACTATTACACGCCAATAGTTACACTATTAATATAGAACTATTACATATCAATAGTTAGACTATTACACTAGAACTAACACACTTCAATATTTACACTATTACTATAGAACTATTACACACCATTAGTTATACTATTAATATTGAAATATTACACACCAAGAGTTAAACTATTTCTATAGAACTAGTACACACCAGAAGTTACACTATTACATTCTTGAGCCTACTAACAAACTAATATTTCTTTACCTTCTTGTTTTCCTGTTTAGGGTATTTTCGGACAAACAAATTAAACTTAGATCTTCTTTCAAATAATAGTTTTCACTTTGAAGCCAATATGCTTGTACTTATGTGGTATAGTTCACTCAATACATTTTTAGCGTCTAATGAATTGCGAGGGCCTCTCCAACTGAGGGAGTTTTGTTGTAATTAAGTGGCACACTGTGGGTGAGACTCTTTGGCACCAATATCATGCTAGCCCTGCCATTCTCTCCCTGGTTCTCACAACAGCACCATTGAATGCTACACTACATAGCCAAAATGTATGTGGACACTCCTTCAAATTAGTGGATTAAGCTATTTCAGCTATACACGTTGCTGACATGTGTATAAAATCAAGCACACCGTCATGCAATCTCCATAGACAAACACTGGCAGCAGAATGGCCTTACTGAAGAGCTCAGTGACTTTCAACATGGCACCGTCATAGGATGTCACCTTTCCAATAAGTCAGTTTGTCAAATTTCTGCCCTGCTAGATCTGCCCCCGGTCAACTGTAAGTACTGTTATTGTGAAGTGGAAATGTCTAGGAGAAACAACGGCTCAGCCGTGAACTGGTAGGCCACACAAGCTCACAGAACGGGACTGCCGAGTGCTGAAGCTTGTAGCGCGTAAAAATCATCTGTCCTCGGTTGCAACACTCAATACCAAGTTCCAAACTGCCTCTGGAAGCAACGTCAGCAAAATAACTGTTTGTCGGGAGATTCATGAAATGGGTTGCCATGGCCGAGCAGCCGCACACAAGCCTAAGATCTCCACGCGCAATGCCAAGCGTCGTCTGGAGAGGATAGTGCCAAGCGTCGTCCGAATGCATAGTGCCAACTGTCAAGTTTGGTGGAGTAGGAATAATGGTCTGCGGCTGTTTTTCATGGTTCGGACTAGGCCCCTTAGTTCCAGTGAAGGGAAATCTTAACGCTACTGCATACAATGACATTCTAGATGATTCTGTGCTTCCAACTTTGTGGTAACAGTCTTGGGAAGGCCCTTTCCTGTTTCAGCATGACAATGCCCCCTGCACAAATCGAGGTCCATACAGAAATTGTTTGTCGAGATCGTTGTGGAAGTACTTGACTGGCCTGCACTGAGCCCTGATCTCAACCCCGAGATCAAACACCTTTTGGATGAATAGGAACGCGACTGCGAGCCAGGCCTAATTGCCCAACATCAGTGCCCAACCTCACTAATGCTCTTGTGGTTGAATGGAAGCAAGTCCACACAGCACTGTTCCAACATCTAGTGGAAAGCCTTCCCAGAAGAGTGGAGGCTGATATAACAGCAAGGAGGGGCCAAAATCCATATTAATGCCCATGATTTTGGAATGAGATGTTTGACGACGTAGTGTATGTACATCTATCTAGATGCTGACTGCACACCACCTCTATCAGCGAGGGGATAATACTACCCCCTTTCACAACAAAAACAAATTAGTCCAAAATATCTCTCACGAAAATATCTCTCATAATGTGGTGGTTATGTACCTTATAAGAATCAGGTGCTTAGGAGCAGGCATCTTGATAGTCTCCCAGGACCATAGTGAGTAGCATGGGGCAGTCAAAAACACAACAGTGTCACCTCAAGGTCAGAGAAACACCTCAAAGGAAAGCAGAGATGTATTCCTCTCTCTCAGTTCATATTTGTGCCAGTAGTTTATCTCAACTAACTCACCTGTCTCTGTCTGGTGTACAGTACGTCTAAGTGTCCATAGCTGTACAGGAAAAGCATCAGAAAGGTGTGGTATGGAGCGTGTGTGTGTCTCCTGGTGTGGCGGCGAGACCCTCCTCAGCTCAGCTCAGTCCGTATAGAAAAACACTTACTGCTAATGCAAATAGCAGGGCAGCATAAATCAGGGGCCACGCGCGGCCGGGAGAATATCGTGTAATAGTTATTGCGAAATGAAGTGACACTGGGATCAATATCCCACTATATCTCACTCTGGTGTAATGGTGCAGTGGGAAGCTGGAGGCCAGAGGAGACAGCAGTCCAGGTCTCTCCATCCATCCACTGGGCTTATAAATCTGCCTAACCTGGAGCCTGCTACTCTGCTACCCCCTTATTAAAACGCATACGGAATCAGCAGCCCCCCAAAACCAGAATGTAATCCACTGACCTGGAGTCAGCTGTAACATAGAGGCATGGCTCCCCTTGTCTTGTGGCAGGCCACGGGTCAGGGATTGACTGGCCGGAAGAGGCTAGGCCCCGCCTCTCACTAGGAATGAAAGGAATAGTGTTTAAACAAATGTGTTGTTAATTTCAATGTTTGGTGGTAAAATATTTCCATGCCACAGCAGTGGAGACAGAATGGTTATGTACAGGTACAGTCTCTGTGGTCTGTATAGTTTATTTCCTGAAATGCTGCTGATTAGATGTTCTTAAATTTTTTCAACTAGGCAAATTCAAGGGTATGAGGTTAAATATATTGAATTGAATATTCGGGCGCTCTGTGTCAGCCTGTCTTATGTGAAATATGAATGTTATGTGAAAATCAAAGGCAGGAGGAGGAATATTACTAAACATTCAAAGCTGAGGTTCTCCCCTCCTTTTTGTAAAATGTTTTGTTATGGATATCATGTCTACAAGGTTTCCTTTTCTAGCCTCTGAGATGAAATGAAACCCACTGAGAAACAGCACAAAAGCTTGTACGTACAGGAAGAATGTGGTCATAATGCCATTTGCAAGCTCATGTAGCCCAGGCCCATTCATACACAAGGCCCTGTTGGTGTTAAGTGTGGCCTTATTGGTCAGTATGAAGAATGTTTACAAAAGTATGCGAAACGGAAAGCTGATGATTCAAAATGACAATTGTGGCTTGTTGTTTTCTTTGAATGTTTTCTTTGAGGACAGTGATTGAAATGGATGAAATCAAATGGGATTTCATATTCGATTGAAGGTTGAGGATAATGATTATCTCCTCTTGTGCCTTTCAGGTCTGTGAAGAAGGTTCCTGGTAACACCACGTAAACAATCGGTAAGTGTGTCCTCACAAATTCATATTTTTTTCATCTTCAGTGTGAATTTCACTGTGAGCTCCATCTTTGTCTGATGATTTTTTATTTCATTTTTTAACCTTGCTCAATGCATTTAGTTAGAGAACTCCACTATGAGGTGGAGAGGACAGTTGGTTTGGTGGAGAGTGTTCTTTCATGACAGTGGATGTGCAGAAACCCATTACAGTATTGATCTGGAGACTGTGTCCACCTGCCGAATGCCATTCCAGCACTCTGTCACTCACACAACACTAGGGATAAAAAATAGAGAGCCACCTCTCTCAAAATGTGACTTTAATGGGGACAACGAACAGGTAAAAATCACAGACGCAGACCATGAAATCTTCTGTCACGCCAAGGCATCCGTGGCGTGGAATTATTACAGAGTGATCTGTACTTTTATAGGATCGATTAAATGAGGTTTTGCCTTGCAAACAATGTAACATGTTCCTTAAGTTCAACTTTATAGTCACACACTGTATACTGAATTCATCATTTTGTTAATTTAAAATGTTTCTTATGCATTGAATAACTTAGAGTATTTAATCGGCCCCTAGAAAATGAAATTCTACTACGAAGGTAGTAATTAGCATGTGACTCAAATTGCTTAAAGATATAATGGTAATTATTATTTAACAAATGAATAGTAATGATGAAATATTCACTCATAATATATTATCAATTAAGTGAATATTTCATTAATGAGGGTCTGTTCATATATTGTTAGTTGGATGTTGAAATGAATGACAATGAAATGTAATGTCTCAATGGAAAATAAAATGCAAAAAGGTGAGTTGACTTTGCCAAAGCAGTGTGTCACCATGATAATGATGGTGGATGAAGTCGCAGTGCATATAGCTATGTCCTATTTTCACTAAGGGCTCTTCTGATGCCCTCTGGGGCACAGATTCATTATAATCGACAACAACTTTTTTAATAGTTAATGTCGAAGCCCCACTGTGTTTAATGCTAGAAGTAATTATCAAAGGCTCTCTTTTATGCACATTTTCAAGATGGTTTAATGTAACAAACAGATGTGTATGCAATCTCTCCTAATTAGATGTCTGAATTATGTGGTTTTACTAATCAACACCAATGAAGTGCTGTTTTATTTATTTGTATTCATTAATCCACTCAAGTGTAGTTTTATGGCTGTGAAGTGGAAGACTTGTAAATGAACGGGACCGCATGCTCTCTCAAAGAGGAGCCAGATGGCGACGAGAATCATTTTGTCAAGGAGTAGTAGTAGGAGCACACACACACACACACACACACACACACACACACACACACACACACACACACACACACACACACACACACACACACATATGGTCTTTGTGGGATCTGTGGAGGGATAGAGACATCCTTTTCAGAGCCCTTTCATTTCCAGCCTGTTCATGTTTGTTTTCTGTTCTTTGAGATTCAGGCCATGCAGATCCCTGTATGTCCATGGTGCTCAGCCCCAGCATATGGCCCTCTAGTGTTCTCTTCTCCCAGAGTCAAAGAGTGGGGCACCTCTCTTCTCCTTATCACTCCCTGGACTCAGTGACCTAGCCTTGAACTTGGAAAGGTTAGCAGGGTCATAGGTCAAGGGTCAGAGGGAGGGAGAGGTCAATAACACTTGGGAAGTAAGCGGTGTTGCCAGACTGCAGTGTTTGCCTCATCTGACACTATTAACTAAGCAGAGCGTGTGCGTGTAAGCCACATGTAAACCGTCCAGTCAAAATGACCTCTGACCTCTGTGTATGGCGTTGTGTGACCAGTGGCCAGCCCCTAATCCTCTCCTCAACGAGTTGACAATAGAGAGTATTGATCAGGTCAGCTGTCTGAGGCTGAAGGTCAAGAGCTGGTCTACAGTAGTCTGGTCAAGCTAGGTCTGTCTCCTCTGTCTACAGGTTGCGTCATGATACAGAGTAGGTTTCTGTCCTCCCCCCAGACCACCAGTGTCCATGTCCAGGGCGACTTGTCCATCTAACTCCATGCTTATGCTTCTGCCCCTGTGTGAAAGATCTCATATGTCTGCATGAGCGTCACTTTCTCATGCTTAAACTAGAATTACAATAACGCTATGTGTAAGACACAGCAAAAATAACACATTAGAGCTTGTATTACTGGCTCAGGAAATAGCTGCGTTTTCCCCATAAGACAGCACAAATTGTTAAAAGCAAAGCTTACACTGGAGAGCGGGGGTAACCTACACCCTCTCCCAAAAATCACATGCCTGTGGCTCTCCTGAGCGGCAGGCCCCTCAGAACTCCGGCCCCCCTCCAGAGCCCCCTTCTCCCCCGCTGCTCCCCTCTAGGCTCACCGTGAGACGGCCAGCCAGCTCCCACATCTGGACATGGTGAAGAAAGAAGAAAACACCAGGAAATATATAAATAAAGGGGTTCCTCTCCTCCTCCAAAAAGTCTCTCTCTCTCTGTCTGTCTCTCGCTCTCTCTCTCTTTAACTCTGTTTTACTCATCATCTCTCTCTCTCTCTCTCTCTCTCTCTCTCTCTCTCTCTCTCTCTCTCTCTCTCTCTCTCTCTCTCTCTCACTCTAACTCTGTTTACTCATCATCTCTCTCTCTCTCTCTCTCTCTCTCTCTCTCTCTCTCTCTCTCTCTCTCTCTCTCTCTCTCTCTCTCTCTCTCTCTCTCTCTCTCTCTCTCTCTCTCTCTCTGTTGAAGTGTCCAAAAGTAGAACAACATCTGGAGCAGCAGTTTTCTTTTTCTCTTTTTTTCGGGGAGATCCAGGCCCCTGATAATCCCTATCCCTCCTCATTAAAGGGAGCTGAATAAACACAGGCCTCTTCCAGTTGTTCCTGCGAATTTCCTCACTGGGCGTCAGGAGACCCGAGCGGGGCCCCTGGATCAAAGCTGCCGCCGGCCCCGGGAGTGCCAAGGGTGCCGCGCATTGGCGGGGTCGGGCCCATTACCCCTCTCTCTGGGAGCCCCCGAGGCCCCTGGGTCACAGCCTGTCAGCTCTGTGTCCCTCGTTCAGGAGGAGGGAGAGGAGGAGAGAGGGAGAGCAGGCCCAGACACACAACCACTTTATTAGAGCTAAGACAGGGAGCAGGGGATCTGTCCAGGCCTCAGAGAGAGAGAGAGAGAGAGAGAGAGAGAGAGAGAGAGAGAGAGAGAGAGAGAGAGAGAGAGAGAGAGAGAGAGAGAGAGAGAGAGAGATGAGGTGAGGTGAGTGGAGTGGAGTTAGGAGAGGCAGGCTGGAAAGGGATTGTTGTGAGAACCTCTGGCTTTAGGTGCTTGGGTCTGGTATTTAGTAATCTCAAGGAGTTCACTGTTTGTTCCTGGAGTGTGTGTTGTAGGCTGTGCTCCTTCGTTCCTGGTATACACTGTGAATTCGTCCACAGGTTTAGAGAAGTGTATTAAAATAACTTGCTGTGGGGTCTAGTGGTGGAAAACGTTGTGCTATAAAGCAGCTCTAAAGGAAATATAAATAAACTCAAAATTGCATTTTCATTTTCTTCCATAGAGTGAAAGGTGGGGACACAGTTTCTGTGATATTGTAGAAAGAAACCAGGTTTCTGATAGTTTATGTGAGCAGAGCCATGCTCTAATGCACTGACCCTGGTGTCACATACATTTTCTAATTCCCTGCACTTCCTGGCAATCAACTTAGAGGGGCAGTGGTTCGCTGGGAAAGTTTGTTGTTGAGGCAATTAAAGGCAGAAAGTAAAGCAACAATAACAGCAGCAGCAGCAGAATCAACACAACAGGAGAGAACCATGCCCTGTGGTATAATTGCTTACTCAATAACTCTGAGAGGTGACAAAATTGATCAAATTGCATCCCTGGCGTATTGAAGAAAAGAAAAACAACCTATATGTTAAATGGCCAATGTAATCAATTTACCCTGATACTAGAGCAGCAATGTGTCCAGAGCACATAGTACGCACTTAAAGGGGACCCTAGAGTGTGTTTACGTGAGTGTGTCTGTGTGTGCTCCTATACATGTCGCTTACTTGCTTGTGTGGTAATGTGTGTGTGTGTGTGTGTGTGTGTGTGTGTGTGTGTGTGTGTGTGTGTGTGTGTGTGTGTGTGTGTGTGTGTGTCAGGACCTTGTGGCCGTCGTCAGGCTCCCATCAGCCCCTCCGTTAGGTACTGAGCTGTGGGTCAGAGCGGGAGTCCACCTGCCTTGAATACTGATGAGGAGGAGAGCAGAGCACACACACACAGACCGACACACACATACACACACAGGACATGTTTGCACGTCACTGAAGATGTGCACATAGACACAAATCGCATACATTTCACTCTCACATTTCACTCTCACATCAGACACAAATTACAGTAGAAATATACCAGTAACACATAAACATATTACCACTAAACATGTGCAGAAAATAATGGCTGAACACATGCAGACAAATACGCTCTGTGTTATGAAGTGTGTCTGGTTAGCAGATAAAAGCGTCTCTGATTACTGCCTTTCACAGCCTATCACTGGACTCAGACATAGGCCTTTTAAAGAGCACTTCATCAGGAGCAGGCAGATCATAGCTTACACATGCTGAACAAACGTCACACACAGCAGAGTACACACACCGGCGGCACAGCACAAAGGCAAATATGGCCGCATACTTCTCCCTCCTCTGTCCTCCTTTCTTCTCGTCTCATCCCTGGATCTGCAGAGCAGGCACATGCTCGTGACAGGAGATATGTGGACGGTCATTACACAGAGCAGAGAAAACACGCAGCCGCCGCACATACTGGAAATGTTTTCACATGTGCCGCTATTGACGGGCTGGACACACACCAACACACACACGCAAACACACACACACAATTCCTGAGAATGATGAAATTTATGGGTCAGAATCCAAGCCTGGGCAGGACCCAGAGCAGGAACCATGGCCACAGACTGCTAGGCTCACTCTACTCTGTACTGTTTGGAGCTCCCATGTATATATCGTAGCTGGCTCAAAAATATGTTCATGTTTTACTACATTTCTAGTGCGATACAATGATAAATATTACTTTTTTATGTCTGTTTATATGGAAGATGTGTATATGAAGAGTTTTATTACAAACTGATTTATATTCATTTTCAGTAACATTGGTACATTTACTTTTATTATGAAAGAGATGGTGTGTTTTTTCACTATCTAATCATGTCATGGGGTTGTTCAATGACATACATGTATTTGTGTAAAATCTATCACTTGATGGTGATAGAAAAATATTTTTTTAAATAATTCAATACAGTAATATGAGATCTGTATGTAAAAAAAATACATTTCACATTTTAGTCATTTAGCAGATGCTCTTATTGAGTGTGACTTATAGTAAGTGCATTCATCTTAAAATCTTATAGACCACATGACAGTCAAATATAGAGGACACGAATATTCGATTCCAGCTAAACAATGGATATATAGACTTTGCAAAAAAGATATACATTTTCATACACATCTAAAATATATACCGAACAAAAATCTAAACGTAAAGTGTTGGTCCCATGTTTCATGAGCTGAAATAAAACATCCCAGAAATGTTCCATACCCACAAAAAGCTTATTTCTCAAAAATGTGTTTACATTCCTGTTAGTGAGCATTTCTCCTTTGCTAAAATAATCTACCCATCTGACAGATGTGGCATATCAAGAAGCTGATTAAACAGCATGATCATTACACAGGTGCACCTTGTTCTGGGGACAATAAAAGGCCACTTTAAAATGTGCAGTTTTGTCACACAACACAATGCCACAGATGTCTCAAGTTTGACATGCAGACTGCAGGAATGTCCACCAGAGCTGTTGCCAGATCATTTTATGTTAATTTCTCTACCATAACGTCATTTTAGAAGATTTGGCAGTACGTCCATCCGGCCTCACATCCGCAGACCACGTGTACCACGCCAGCCCAGGACCTTCACATTCTTCACCTGTGGGATCGTCTGAGACCAGCCACCCGGACAGCTGATGAAACTGAGGAGTATTTCTGTCTGTCTTAAATCCCTTTAGTGGGGAAAAACTCCTTCTGATTGGCTGGGCTTGGCTCCCAAGTGGGTGGGCCCATGCCCTCCCAGGCTCACCCTTGGCTGCGTCCCTGCCCAGTCATGTGAAATTCATAGATAAGGGCCTAATTTATTTATTTCAATTGATTTCCTTATATGAACTGTACTGTAACTCAGTAAAATTGTTGAAATTGGTGCATGTTGCATTTATATTTTTGTTCAGTATATGAATTAAACATCTGAGAACAGTAATATTTTACACCCACATGAAGGTACCCATGAGCAATCATTTGTGATGAAAAAACTAAAATGTGAAAAATTTGTAGATATAGGATTTTGGAAACAAAGTCTTAAATATATCCCGTAGGACTGACTTGTGGCTTCACAGAGGAAGATAGTGAAGTGGTAGAAATATCAGAAGCTATGGTGCTGCAGCTTTTCTGTTTTGATAGGGGAATGGGTGTGGGTTTGGAGGGGAAGGTGTAGTGATGGGGGAGGGAGAGCAGGCCAGGTTGAGTTCAAGGCCAGAGAGAGTTGCAGTGACCTGGGGTCAAGTATGAGCGGTAGGAGACAGAGGCTGAGGGAGAGGGCACGTGATGGCCTCGACACGTCCGACCCACAGGCTTCGCAATGGGACCCTGGGGACAGCGAGGTCAGCAGGCCTCCCTTCAACACCCACGCATTACTGTGCCATTTAAAGCCACCCAGCATCTATTTCCTCCAATAAAAACAAATAACCTTTTCTGTCGGAAATCACGGCAGCCCTCGAGTGCTGGATAGAACAGGGTCCTGACTGGATGGCCTGTAATTGCGGTGCAGGAGTCCCCCTTTAGTTTATTTTTTGTGTTTTGGATTAGTATTGTTTTTCAGGCCCCTCTTGGTCCTCGGTGCTTTGCGTGTGATTGCCTGTGCCGCTCGGCCCACACTCAGCAATCAGACAGGAGCTGGAGAGAGACAGAAGAGAGGGGGGAAACAGCAACTCAAGGACCTTTTATAATTGGGAGGGATTTGGGGGGGTATTTGGACTTTACATTTGGTGTTGGTGTTGGTGGTGGGGTAGTGGGGTGGGGCAAGGTTACTGAGGCAGCAGTAGGCCCTAGCGTGCTGCAGCGAAGTAGCTCATTGTAGCGGCAGGAGTGGGGGCGTCTGCTGTCTATTTGTTGTTGGGAGTGATGTGACATATCTTTGGAAGCCAAGAGAAATAGTTCTTCCTGGAGGATCCCAGATCTCTTTAGTCATCAGTGTTCAGTCATTTGAGAGATGTACAGCTTCCAGATCCAGCGGCGTGGGCCTGAATGCTATCAGAGCGTATTCTTAGATTTACTCCTCACTAAATCACACTGAGGGCCTGCCTTACCAAAGCCAGAAACTGAAAGAATTGCTTGTTTTAATCTTTATCTGTTTTTGTTACAGCACGCTTATAAAATATTTAATTCATGGATGTTTAAGGATGTTGTTTACAGTACAAATTGTGATGAACTAGGGTTTGCATCGTGTTAGGCAGCTCTTCTCTTTTTCTATAGTGTTAACATGGGGTTTCTTATAACTCACATTGACATTAAACAAGGGCTATCTTTACTCAGATACTTTTATCTTTTACAATCAGTTTTGCAGATGGTTTGATAAAGCTTTCATTTCTAGTAATTAATGCATAAAGGAACATTTCACCAGAGCAAGAATAGACAGAGGCAATTAGGTGTTTTTCCCAAAGCTCTTAAACTGACAAAATAGTCATTGTTACATTATTACTGGCACCAATCATATTGGATCTTTACAAATTATGCTTTTATTTCACTCCCTTTTCTGTGGAAAATCAGGATAATGATGAGTCTTACCTGCAATGCAATATGAGTAATACAAAAATAATCAAGACTAATTAAGTATGTGTGTGTGTGTGTAGTCTTAGTGCGTGTGTGTGTGTAGTCTAAGTGTGTGTGTGTGTGTAGTCGAAGTGTGTGTGTGTGTGTAGTCGAAGTGTGTGTGTGTAGTCTAAGTGGGTGTGTGTAGTGTGTAGTCTAAGTGTGTGTGTGGTCTAAGTGTGTGTGTAGTCTAAGTGTGTGTAGTCTAAGTGTGTGTGTCACCCCATTCCTCTAACACACCCTCACCCCTCATCGACTTCTCCTTTCTTCTTCTCCAACATCTAACCATGATCCCCTCCTCCTTCTCACTATCTCTCCATCTCTCCCTCTTCCCTTCTTTTCTCATTTTTAATGGCAGATGAAGGAGACAAATGGCTCAGCTGCCAGCACTCCCCTCCAGATCAATCTGAAGCCCAACAGTAATTAACTATTTGCTAAACTTACACGATTGATTTTCATTTAATGCTTCCAGAGATGGTTTAAATGAAGACTGATATCCTAGTCCAGGGATGGAGGTGTGGTATGCTGTCTTTGGGATGGGCAGGAGGATCAGGGTTTGGGGTAGAAACTCTCCCAATGAAAAAGTGGTAGATAAATTGGCCACTCCCTGCTCGAGGCGGGAGGCCCAGCTGGGGACTAATTGAGGAGGGCTGTGAGCACCAGAGGGTACTGTTGTTGGCTTTAGTTCCCTACTCTCACCCTGTACAGATAACATGTTTCCCCCTATAGCACATCACCCTAGGGGGGCCGGAAGAAGGAGAGAGTTCTCCTTACAAACCCATCTCCAGCCCTGCTCCGACAGCATACACAGTCCACAGATACACACAGACACATTAGGATAACGCAGTGTACATGGCCTGACGTACCTTCTCTACTTCTGAGTACTTCCCAGTGCTGTGCTGCAGTGCTTGTCTGCCTCTCAGTCGGACTGTCTGCCTGTCTGTCTATGTGTATCTGAAGCCCTAATCGTAGGGTTCTGGGGACGGGGGTCTGATTAAATAGTTAAGAGCGTTAATGAATAGTTTGCTGTCACAGGGCCTTGCTGAGCTTTTGTATTACTCTGGTCCATCAAGGCCCCGCTTTGTTTGCAATTTCTAATTGAATCTGTACAAACATGATCTCCCTCCCGTCCTATTGGCCCGCGCCTGTCCATGCTACTGTATCCCTCCAAGAGCCTTCTCACAGACATACATAAGTTGTTTTGTCTTGTGAATGTTACTTAGTGCCATTAGTGAGACTACTGTATGTTAGGGTTGAATACAACAGTTTTATTCATTGTTAAATTGCACTGAGGAAGCTTGCCTAATTCTTGTTCTTGGACATTATTTAAGGTAAAGTGAGGCACTCTGTTCCTGTCAGGAAGCTACATGCCTGCTCATTACTGGTCTCTTCAGTTTGTTCTGAACACACTCATGATTTTCCTTTATTCAATTCAATGTTCAATTCCCTCTTTGTTATCTACTCCTGTAGTGACACTTTTAGGAAAACCTATTTTAGTCTGTGTTGGCAGTAAAGTGCCCTGTTGTCCTTCATTGTGTGTGTGTGTGTGTGCATGCGTGTGTGTGTCATGCTGCACTCTCCAGGGGTTGGCTAAGCGTGGCGCTTTATGTCCAGTCACTTACCAGCCAATGAACTTGACTTGAAACTTAGGGAAATCCAATTGGTGCATAGTACACCATATTGGGCAGATCAATACTAATTATGTCCAACAAAAGATACCACTGTGCGCACACACGCACAGATGCCTCTGTCAAGGGGATATCTGTATGTGACGTGTGTGTGAGGCACGATAGAAGCATACCTTCTGATACCTCAGATACCTTCTGATGCCCATTCCAGTTGGCCCTTTCCCCTGGCTGGGCCTGGCTTGGCTTGGCTGGCCTGGTGAATGTTAATGAAGCTGTGGAGGGGAAGAGGCAGTAGGAGGCAGTCTCCAGTAGCCAGATGAGATGCTAAAGTGAGGGAAATGAGTAGTGAGCTTTCTGAAGCTGTTTCCCAGCTGTGGGACGCCCTCGCCGCAACACCCAAATTAACTTTTCCCCCCATCACCAACACGGGAGGGTGAGCGGAATGGAGCCAGGGCTTTCTAGCCATAAATAATAAGGCATCCATCTGCAGAGGCAAAATGGCCCCTGAGCTAGCAGCCATTCACATCTTAAATTGGTCTAAGTGAAGAGCGGCCGGATGTTTTAATGAGGCCTGTGCTGATTTTAATTGATCGGCCAGTGCTTGTAATTGTGAATGTCAGAGACTTGGGCTAATGTGTTGGACCACTTTGAGTCTCGCAATGAAAGTAATCTGTGTCAGACCACAGCCCTGTCATTGGAACAGTGGTCAGCTGCTGCTGTGGAAGGCATCCACACCAGGGAAGGGAAGATAAGGTGTTTTATTAGAGCGGTAGTAAAGAGGCAGCGACTCTGATGATGGTGAGTGTGTTTCTCTCTCTGATGAATCCCTCTCTTGTTTTGGAGTTGTGAAGGGTGAGGCCAGGCCAAGGGCTTGTGTTGCCTGACAAATTAACCTTTTCTGCTAGCCTTTCCTCAGTACGCTCTATGTGGGTGTGTGTTCTCCTGCGTCTGTGTGTGCACACTTCCTTAATTGCATTAAGAGGATGACGCACTTTCTTACTCTGTTTAAGCTCACTTTAATTGCTTGTGAATGGTGTGCTAGTGAAGCCAGGCTGATGGCGCAATATGGACATCAATGAGCTATCTTTCATACGGCTCTCGGGCCGGGGAGGGCTCTGATTCATAAAGGAATTTCACGCACAAAAGGAAAAAAAGCTACAAAATGCCATTGGGTTTGGCTACTGGAGCAGCATCCTCATGGAATGATATTTAATTCATTAGGGACTCAGACGTACAGGCAAAGAAAGACAGAGAGATTTAGTCAAAGAGAAAGAGAGGAGAGATTAATGGAAAGAGATCGAGAGAGAGAGAGAGAGAGAGAGAGGGAGAGAGAGAGAGAGAGAGAGAGAGAGAGAGAGAGAGAGAGAGAGAGAGAGAGAGAGAGAGAGAGAGAGAGAGAGAGAGAGAGAGAGAGAGAGAGAGGGAGAGAGAGAGAGGTAGTACGAGACCAAAAGATAGGTGAGAAGAGACAGGGGAAAATGTTGAGGAGAGAAAGACTGATAGAGGTGAAGAAAGCGAAAAGAGACAGATGAAGAGAGGAGGAAAGGAGAGAGAGAGTGATAGAGGAAGATGGAGAAAGAGATCTATACTGATAGCGGTATAGATGTGTGCCCTTGTGTATTTCCCCCAGTTCAGGCAAAGTGCACTATGGCTCAGTCAGTGACAGAGCTGGGCTGGGGATATGAACGAGACTGCTGGGTGTATTCACTAATAGTGTGAAATGACAGCAGCATTTTACACACTGCACCCCAGTCTGACAACTCAATGTATCTAATATGTTCGCATGCATATGGGTACAGAGAGAGTTAGTGTGTTAAAGACTAGCATGTTATTGAAAGGCTGGTTGTGTTATTGTTGTTGGGCCAGAGCAGTGAGTGCTGAGACTGTGACTGCTCTTAGTCTTCGTTCCATAGGAGACTTAATCATAGGAGACTGCAAATGACAACCCCTTTGTCCATTTAACACAAAGTTTTCGCGTATCACTGTTGATCATCATAATGGCCCTGCAGTCCATAAAACTTTTTAGACTTTGTAAATATGAATTTATTCATATCTTATTTCAGGTATGTCTAAAGTATATTGGCAATAATAATCTAAGTAGCTCTTAAAATGCAGTATTAGTTTACAATCCTTTTTTCTAGATCAGGAAGAGCTACACGTTTGTCATGTGTATAAATTTATACTAAGCCATAAAGTAAATGACGTCATACATTAGGTTAATGGCATTGTTGCGACACATTATATCAGGAGCGCTGAATACAATGCCTTAGGTAGCAAACATAGCTCCAGAGATGCTCTCCTCTCCTCCGTCTTCCCCGTCTCCCCCCTCCGTTTTCCCCCTCTCTCTCCTATTCATTTTTCTCTGCTGTTTCCCACTTCTTGCTCTGCCATATTTCTTTCCCCCAACCCCGCCATCTTGGACAGTCTGTCTGCCTCCCTCCCTTTCTCTCTCTCATCATTTTAATAGTGGACCTCAGAGCGGTTGCCATGTCAACCAGCCAGCATATTACTATGGCAACCAGTCTGTGCGCGGTGAGGCTGCTGATTAGGGAGAGATGTCTAGTGTAGCCTGGCCAGCGGAGAGAGGGAACGAGGAAGAGGGGGGGAGAGGGATTGGGGTGCTGGAGGAGGGGTTGTGTATGTCTGGACATTATATGTGTCTATTTAAATAGAATGTGTAAAACCTGCTCTGCTGACTATAATTAGAACATGAATTACATTTTTACCAGCTCAGATCACTCTGACACACACATAACAGTCATACTCTGTACCGGATAGATCTCTCCAGCTGGATTTGAGATTATACTGCTAACCATTACCTCAGAGTAACAACAATATGCTGTCAGACTACTTATACGTCACTGTATCTTCATATCTGCCTGTCCTGCTGTCTCGTTTGGCTCTCTCCTTTATGCCTTTGTTTAGCTTGGTGCCTGTTCTAAAAGTAAATAATTTAGTAACTGAGACACATATGCTCATTTGAAAAAAAACTATAATAGCAGGAAGTTGAAACATTATAGGCAGAAAGGGACAATCTCCTCTCCTCTCCTCTCCTTTCCCTCCACTACAGTATGTTAAGTTCATAGTGTGTTGGTCTGTGTCTGTCAGGGCTGGGCTGAGCAGGGACAGAAACAGGGAGAGCTTTTAAAGAGCTGCCCCCTCCGCCATGGACGCTAATGTACGCTGCAGAGGACACCTCAGACCTCCCAGATCCATCAGAGAAACTAATTACAAGATCCAATTAAAGAGAGAGAGGGAGAAAGAGAAAGGAGAGAGAGAGAGAAAGGTGGTATAAAGAAAGAAACAGTCTCCCTCCTCCACCATTAAAACATCCAGCCTGTTAGCTCATTGAGGACAGTAATTACAGCATATTTATTATTCATCCCATAGCTTAATAAGAGCCTGATATTTCAGTAACAATAATAAGAAAATAAAAAAGCTCCACAAACTACATTATAACTAATTGCCCTGCTCAGAGATTAAACGACTGGAAAAATGTTGTTATTTGCTTATTCATATTATCCAGAGGAACGATCGTCAGCACAGCTATGCACTAGAGATGGAATGTCACTCAGGGAATCTGACTAACGTAGGTGGTCCTCGTCAGGACCAGGATGTTGTAGTGATCACTGATCATGCAAGTATTAAGGTGTGGTCGGCTATATCCCTAAGCATGGCTTTAATGGTTGGTCTCTCTCTGTTATGTGGGCTTGGCTCTGTGGTTGGAATGGCTTGTTCTGTCTGGCCTGCGGTCTCTTCCTCACCCACTGCCTTTGAGGTACGTTATGTTTACACATTTTGCAGCTACATTATCACAGTGAACTCAGACAATAATGTCTTACAATGCAGCAAATGATAAATGATTCTCCTGATGTGGTGTTTTGCAATTTGGCTCGCTTGGTTTACGCCTGTGCATACGGGCTCCCCTAGCTCTCTATCCCTCCCTCCTCCTTCTCCTCATCTCTCCATCCCCCATCCTGAACTCTGAGGCACCTCATTAAGACAGCGGCCCCCTGGCCTCATCGGCTGTGGCTGAGGTGAGGAATATCATATAATCATGAAGTGGAGATGGCATTACACTCATCAGAAATTATAGATGAGTTTTATGGCGCCTAGGCAGGCCCGGCGGACACAGGCCCGGGGAGCTGGGTGACAGCGGCAGGGGTCGGGTTACTGGTGGAGGGGTCACAGCGAGAGCCTCCACCCCTTCATCACTCAGTCCCCAGCACCCTCCGACAGGGACAGGAACTACGCACACCACCCCTCCACCTCCCGAAACCACAGGGAAAGGCTTTAGTCAGACGCAGCAAGCATTCATCAAATGGCACTGTACAAACCAAATCTGAGAATCAGTGGCTATTTCCTTCTGAGGCACAAGCCGTTGCTTAGGCAACCACCGCCATCTTACCTTGGCTGGCTCAGAGCGCTATCAGAGATGGAATCTAGTTCTACAGTACGACTCAGGTTATTGAGCCCCGGGATTTGAAGTTACCATTCAATTATAAGAAGCTGTTGTACCTGTCCCAAACACATACAGGATACCCAATTCAAGACAGTAGGATGACAGTTAAGATGTTTATACTGTATTGAGGACCATAGACTTACTAACACTATCAGGACTAATGGGTATTTCTCTGAAGCTACAGTGCTAATAGAGCTAACAAATAAATAAAAAGTATATATTTAAACTACTGTATTTGTTAGTTTTATTTGTTTGTTTTCGTCTTTCTTTTGTCAGAAGAACTGTTCTGATCACACGTCTGTTCCGCTAAGCCACGTTGAGCTGTGTGTTTGTCTGAGTTCCACCTGACCTGATCAGAAAGACAAAAGAAAAGGAGAAAAGGAGGAGGAATTGTAATCAGAGACCTGCATTTGACTCTGTCCATTTCCAACCCTGTGCTCCTCTTCCTTGAGATGCCCAAGGACTCTCACTCCACCCGTAAAGTAACAGGTACAGTTAGAATGGCGCTGTTAGGCTCTATGGTCCTCAAGTCCTCCCGTCCTCCCCCCGGCCTGCCTGGCGCTACACTGTGCTACCTCTCCTCCCTCCCTTCCTCCCTTCCTTCCCACTCTTAATTCCCTCGTCCTTGGATCTCGGAGGAGCCCTGCTAATGCTCCTTGATTAGATAAGTCAAGCAGCGACAGACCGCTAAAGCAGACAGCGCAAATGAATAGTCAATATTTGGGGTTTCGGCGAGCTGAGTTAGCTAGCCAAGAGGATGACTGTATCTATAGGGGATTTCCTCTCAGGATGTATAGCAGGAAATGTGGGACTGAATTGTGTGTGTGTGTATCTACTTATGTGTATTTTATATATCCTCTATATATGAAATGTGCAGGATCATTTAAACCACACACACACACACACACACACACACACACACACACACACACACACACACACACACACACACACAAACACCACTCACATCCACTCTCCTTCAATGACAGAGAGAGACATGGTTTTTAACCTTGCAGATCTGAAAGGAGGGTTAGCAGCCCAGTGACCCGTGCAGGCTGGGGATTTGAAGTCAGGGGCTGGAAAGACCCTCTCTCACCCCCCCCCTCCATCATCAGCCCTGCAGCCCCCTCACAGCCCTCCCCCACCCTTCTCCATCCAGCCCATAGCCAGCAGGCCAGAACACAGGGGGGTTTCCACACTACTTATCAGCAGATATGACCCGAGTCCTCAGATGCCATGATTGATAGTTGTCATCTATAGCATAGCCAGCCAACCTTCTGCTGCACTATAGCGGCCAGGAGACAAGCATAGTACTTCAGCCAGGATGTCCAGCATCCATCCACTGAGGTCCAGAGCAGAGCAGGGCTAGTAGCAGGTCTGGCTGGCTGAGCCTGGATCCTGAAGGAGAGCGGGACCAGGGGAGGAGCATGGTGCTGGTTCTGTGGAGGAGTCTCAGCATGGATCAGAGAGGCTAGTCTCCTCTTATTTCTTCTGATCTCTCTCTAAAGGGGCCTGTAAACCAGGATGAGCATTATCCTCTGACATGACAAACTGATATTTTTCTAGCTTGATATACATCCCCAGTCATTCCTCTCCCCCAGTTCACACTATTGTACACAAAAGACACAAAACCATACTTGCATGGTCAAAACACACATACAGCGAGGGCCTCCACCCCGAACTCACTGACACACACACAAACACGCACAAACCCAGAGTAGCGCTCCAGCTCGGGGCTGTGGGGCAGTGGTTGAGCAATGCCTCCCCGGGGGGGGATATTTTATAGTTTGTGTCCATCAGTGGCGTGGCCTGGGGCGTTGGGGTTGACAGTAAGTGCTCTCAACACCGGTGACACTGATTCATCTGAGCCATGACACAGATGAGAGAGGGGGGGTGGAGGGGACAGAGGGGGGACAGACACAGGGAACCAGAGAGGGAATAACAAATAACTTAGAGACCAGGTCGTGTCATGTCTTGTGACGATACACAGGCCCTCACTAGAGAGTCTTATGTATCTGTGTTGGAACCTAGTGTAGGTGTGTGAGAGCTCATTCGGGTAGCTAGTGATGCTATAAAGCACCTTTTGTCTTTTCCATTGTGATCCTGAAAGTTCTGTATGTGTGGTAATGGTTGTGTGGTAGTATGAGCATAGCAGTTCTCCAGAACACATCCTCTGGACCAGAGCGAGGCTGTTCTGAGCTGTGCTGGGCTGGGGCGCTTGGCTTGAGAGGGGGCCCCCCAATGTAACTTGGCATTTCAATTTCTCATCCTCCCTCGCTGCTGCACCTCTTCTACATATAAATAGGGAGGAGGGTCTGAACCCCAGCCACCAGGATGCGCATACTAAGCAATCAATGTGTCACCTCTCCCTGACAATCCTATTTCTTTGCATACGGGCGCCGCGTTCATTTTTTCTTGTCAGCAGAAGGTAATTTGCTGTATTGTGATTCAGTCCGAAAGCTTGGTGACGAGGTGTCTGTTAGGTCGCCTCCCCCCCAGACCCCCTTTGTCTCCACCGCAGCACAGAGGGGCTGAAAGAGGCAACCCACTCCCCACACCCAGGCCAGCCCTTCTCCATCTGAGGCAGTAGGGCTGCTAAATTAGATAAGCGGGGCTGTGGCTGTGGCGGGGCTGTGGCGCAGTGGCCCTGATTAATAAAAGATGCAGAGCTCCCAGGGGACGGCCTTTCTAAGGGCCGAACAGAGCCCTGAACAGAGCCACAGCACAGACAATGGCGTTTGCACTGGCACAATGGACAGGAAGTGGAAAGAATTAACCAATCATGGAAATATAACATTTTAAGCAGCCAAGGCCCATGCACCTCTCTGTCTCTCTCTGTACCCTTATGCATCTTAATGGATCATTTTGGCCTCATGTTTTGGGTGGAAAATAATTGAAATATTCATGTATTAATTAATATATTTAGGAACTACATCCTGCTGTTGACATATGTTGGATGGAAGCTGGCGATTTCCTGCTGTTTTATGGCGTTTCAGAAAAAGCTAAATATTTCCAAGTCCATTAGAGCCACTGCATTACCATGGGCAGTAACACCTCCGTCTTGCATGGATGCACTGACAGCAGGACATAGTGTTTGAAAAAAGCTATATACGGATGTGAAGTACCCCCCATATTACTGAGGTTCCATTTTCACTGGAGATGGACTTTTGTCACAATAAATAGGGGAAGGGAACAGCTCATATTTTTTGAATAATGTAAATTAATACTGATACTGATATTTCTGCTGGGCATTAAGTGTTTCATTTTTAGGTTAATGGTAGTGTGTGTGTGTGTGTCTGTGTCTGTGTTTATGTGCTGAGGGGTGTGGAATGTTCTGGATGCTCTCATGCAGAGCGCTATCACACAGAGCGGCATGGCGTCATGTCAGCCCAGTCCTCATCAGCCTCATTCACATATAATGGCTTTGTTACCAGGGGGATTTTCTCCTTCTCTCCTTCTCCCTCTCTTCTTCTCCCTCTCTCCTTCTCAGTCTCCCTCTCTCCTTCTCTCCTTCTCCCTCTCTTCTTCTCCCTCTCTCCTTCTCAGTCTCCCTCTCTCCTTCTCTCCTTCTCCCTCTCTTCTTCTCCCTCTCTCCTTCTCAGTCTCCCTCTCTCCTCTCCTTCTCCCTCTCTTCTTCTCCCTCTCTCCTTCTCAGTCTCCCTCTCTCCTTCTCTCCTTCTCCCTCTCTTCTTCTCCCTCTCTCCTTCTCAGTCTCCCTCTCTCCTCTCCTTCTCCCTCTCTTCTTCTCCCTCTCTCCTTCTCAGTCTCCCTCTCTTCTTCTCTCCTTCTCCCTCTCTTCTTCTCCCTCTCTCCTTCTCAGTCTCCCTCTCTCCTTCTCTCCTTCTCCCTCTCTTCTTCTCCCTCTCTCCTTCTCAGTCTCCCTCTCTCCTCTCCTTCTCCCTCTCTTCTTCTCCCTCTCTCCTTCTCAGTCTCCCTCTCTTCTTCTCTCCTTCTCCCTCTCTTCTTCTCCTCCTACTCCCTCCCCATATTTACAGGAAATACAGCATAGCCTATGTTGCCTGTGGAGACCACTGAAAGCAAGGAATTATAATGACAAATTTTGTCTTCTTTCAAGATATGTGCTTAACATTGGGAACATTCAAGCTTCTCATTTCTGGTGGTCACATAATTTAATGAAAATAAGGATAAAAAAATCCCTGAGGAACATGCACTATACTGGCAGACATATGCACTTGACTGTTCCAGACATATACAGATACAGTGATACCCATTACCCAACCCCATCAACTAGCCAAAAAGAGAGACATCAACCAATATTCTAAAAAAAAAAACACACAGATGCATACAGTACACACACACAGCTTTGACATGTACGCACGCACAGACTCCTGGAGAGTAAAAATGAAAGAGTAAATGTAACTCTAATTGAAGTAACTGATAAAATTTGGTCCCAGTCTAAAAAAGTAAAACACACTCTTTTTTTTCAGAGTTGTAAACGCTCAATTTAGTGTTGATATTTAACTCTGCATCATTGTATTTCACTCTGTACAGTATTCATTTACGATAATAACTCTCTGAAGTGTTCAGTATTCTAGAGTTCATTATTTACAGTAATGTTTACTCTCACAATATAATCGCAAGAGTTAATTCAACACCTATGGTTTATATGGTCCCATTTCAGGTGTAAAGTTCCATTTTCATATTTCTTGCTGTGTCATAATATGGTTGCTTGCAATATGACATCCAAACTCAATTGGTATCCATTTAATAGGGAGGATGTCCAATCATTTTACATCACCCACAACTTACATTCAAAATGCATGTCAGAGCAGGGAGGAAAGAACTGTTATTAGAGACTACCTACATCATGGTAAACTGGAACAATCTTCTCAGTAACGGTTGCAATAAATCAAACCGATAACAGATTCGATTTTAGGAAAATGTATGTTACAGACTGTATCATTGTGTCGCATCAGATCAAAAACAATCAATGTACATATGAAAGCTCAGATATTAAAATAAACAATTCTGAAAATCAACCTACAACAGAGCATGTTGGGAAATATGACAATGACACCACCTGCACATCTGTGGATACTCTGTAATTTTAACTCCCTGTCTCTGTTTACAGTTATGGAGTGAAACGTACTCAGCCCCAATCAACTCCAGTTATCAACACTAACTCCAGGGAGCGTATCACTCTGTTGATGGTTAAGATGACTCCGGTAGAGTCAATACTTTTTTTTTTTTTAAGTGTTCTCCTTAATTTAGCAGGTGTTAAGCCTGCGTACATCTCTCTGCCCCCACACACACACTCCTATAGATAGTAAAGATAGTAAAATGGAATCTGATTTCATCTCTATAATGTTGCCTGTGGACTGTGTAACCATTTTAGCGCGTCATTGAATAGCGTTGCTACTGTTCACTGTGTTTCAGTAATGATCAGAGAGGGTCTATCAGACATCATACAGCCCATAAAGCCTCTCTGATGTCAGCACATTTTCATTGTTATGAAAGGCTTATGCCGTTTTTATTATTAGGGCCTACACATTTCCTCGCAGGCCCTGCAGCCTACAGAGATTGATGGGCCTCATTTATGAATGTGTATAAGATATGCACGTGGGTTTGAACTGGCCTTTGACCTTCATTTGCTCATAGATAGATGCGCTCCTCCATCACATCACAACATCTTGTTTTAAATCTGCTCCCCTTCAAAAAACAACACTTCACGTGGTTCTATTTCCTGTGGTGTTTCTTTCTGGGTAAATAATCTGCAACACACCTTGTGTTTATTCTCCTCAATTCACAAGCCCATATTAATAGAAGTATATTAAAAAAGAATTGACATTACTTACATTCCTATGAGGTGTTATATTATGAACATTTCATTAAGGATTAGAGCTGAGGGAGGGACTCTGCTCAGAGAGAAGAACATTTGATAAAAACATGTTTTCTAGTACATTTTTGACCAGCTTTTTGCTATCCCTCTTTAGTATTCTCACTGCCTTCTCTGTGGTTAGATTTCTCTCTTATAGCTTTTTGATGCCAAAGTACATCACAGTGACCGACCAAACTTCATTTCCCAGAGTGCAGTGCAGCTGGTAGGTGTGGCCTGTTCTTGTTGAGGAGGCTGCCCTCTGAGGTCGTTGCTCTGGTGATGTGACGGGACAGCGGAGCCCCATGGGCCATATGACAAACGAGTGTTTTTCCACAAAGCATTCTATAAAAGTGTAACTGGGCTGTGTTTGGCCTTTCCTCCCGGTAGGCGCTCACCGTTCAGCCAACAGGCCCCCAAAGATCTCTTAAAAAGTGCTGATCCACAGAGCCGGGTCCTGCTAGTGCCCCTGTAATCCTTTCCAGCTTTTCACTTCCCTTCCTCTCTTCCTCACATTCCCTCACTCTCTCCTGCTGAGTCACTGGTACTGGGTGAGTGACAGAGGGATGGGGTCGCCGTGGGGCTTGTCAGAGCCCGGAGGTGATTATCACGACAAAACAAATCGGCAGCGCTGCTAATTGCGTGGCAGTGAAAAACATAACTGTGGTGTGTATGTGTGTGCCCGGGGGTGCTGAGGGGCTCTGGGGCCGTGGCTTTGGGGAACCAGGGGCCTGGCACAGTGCCAGGGGAAGACATCAGCACCATCATTACTCAACCCCCGCCCACCACCCGCCCCGTTATCACCACAGTGTCACATACAACCTGGCACTGTCAACACACACGCCACATCTACATATCCCTCAACCCCCCAGCACCCGCTCCCCTGTCCCTCCCTCACACTACACGCACTCCACAACAGGGCCAGACAGCCACAATCTGTCACCAGGCGCCATCGTACATCACTGCATTAATAAACATGAATTAGTAATGGCACAATTAGATGGGGTTGCTCTGGCGTTTACTGGTACAATAATGCTGTTCCTATCCTCTCTCTTTCCTCTCTCCTCTCTCCTCTCTCCTCTCTCCTCTCTCCTCCTCTCCTCTCTCCTCTCTCCTCTCTCCTCTCTCCTCTCTCCTCTCTCCTCCCTCTCCTCCTCTCCTTTCTCTTATTTCCTCTCCATGCTCTCCTCTCTGGGCCCCTGCTCCCCTCTGGCCAGTGCTGGATCTCCCTGTCAGATCTCAGGATGCGGCTGAGGAGGAAATGGAGGCTACGGAAGATAGCTAGTGTAGGTAAAAGGGAACAAAGAACCAGAGTGTTCTCTCCCAGGCTGCTCCTGCTGGCTGTGTCCTGGAGCATGCTTCACTCTCTGCCGTCAGCTGACATCCTGCCCCCCCCCGCTGTCGGGTTGCACTGGCTCTGACTGAGCAGGACTCCCGGAGTGAGGGTACTGAGTACTGACATTCTGCTCTCTCTCTCTTTCTGTTTCTCTGTGCGTCTGTGTGTGTGTGTCTCAGGTTCAGTTACAGTGTGTAAGGAGGGAGGCGCTTGAACATTCTGATCTCCTGCGGCCTGACGGTACGTGGACTGCCTCCTCCACTTCAACACAACACTCCCAATACACATCACACTCTGACTGAATGGGGCTACAAACAGCTCTTTACTATTTACACAGTAGACGCCATAAATGACTGACAATATACAATTCAGGGGGAACATAATTCTAAAGCTTGAAGGTTATTTCTCATTCATTACTTGAATAAAATGTTTGTATTTACTTTTTCCTAGTTTGTATATAAAGTGAGTATTGTATTGCTCTATCTACACACTCAAACACATAAGAATACACACAATGAAACTCTTGCTGTTCTTGCCTCCTGCTTCTTCAAACTCTCCTTTTCAGCACAATATTCATGTATAGTCATTGTACTGAGGTTAGGTCCAAGTCTCTGACCGTGGAAACTCTCAAAGGAGAGAGCTTTTTCATTTCTGAAGCAGATGAGATATAGTGTCAGTATAAAGAGGACAACAGGAGTGCTGTGTAGAGTCTGGGACGACACAGCAGTGGTTAGGAAGGTTTGACTGGGCCTTTGGGGCTTCTAGAAGAGGGTAGCCCTCCACCACTCCCAGTGAGGGAGATCCCAGAGAGAATGGGGGAATGGGGAGAGGAGAGACACTCGCTCCAGGGTATCACTGACATGATCCAGTTGGATGTCTCCTTCACACACCCTGCCAGAGGATCTGATATCGACCATCTCACCACCCCAAATCACACACACACACATACTTTAATGTTTCACTTTATCACTAATTTCCATGCCTTACACACAAACAACAGAGGCAGACATGTCCCAGACCTGTTCCCCTGTTCTTCTAGACATTTTCCCTCCTCCCTCTCTCTCCCTTTTTCTCCTATTTTCTCTTTCTCTCTTTCACCCCTCCCCTCACTCTTTATTCAGTTCCTCTGGCAGAATCTCCTCTTTTACACTGTCACTCTTCTGCACTGTGTTTCTCCTCCTCTCCCAGGGGGCCACTGTGTTTTGTTGCCTTTTGTTCCAACAAAACAGCCTAATTGGTTGATTAGGTAGGGATGACTGACCTGTTAATTGAATACTAATTTAGATTTGATGTCTCCCCTGCAGATTAACATCTGATGTAAACGCTGAGTGGGTAGGCATCAAACTAAATTACAACAACAACAAAATCTACAAAGATTTAAGACGGTACTGTAGATTTGAAACATTCTGGATTGTCCAGGCCTTTGAATAAAATAGTTGATTAAAAGAGACAGAAAAAGCTCTTTAAGTGAAATTAAACATTACATCAATCAAATAAAAATAAATGTACTCACATTCAAATGTAACAGAGACCGTGAAGGCAGTAATATCCACATTAAAATCAGCATGATTCAGCCTTATCTGATTGTGGTCTTGTTATTTATTATTGAGTATGTTCTTCATTATTTCCACTTAGTGAACAGCCATTGTTGCCCCTTAGAATAAACCTAGCAGGGAATAGAAAGCGCCCTCTCAACATTAAGTCTCACCATGGTTTGTTCATCTAAACAGCTCTACTCTGTCCTTGATGCAACGCACGGACAAATAAACCACATTAATATGGTACGGTCAACAAATGAATAAGATTTGTGGCAATGAATGTTTTACCATTGTTCCACGCCTACTACTTTTAGGGTGCATTGAAGAAACACGACAGTGTCTTTACGGAATGGGGACAGTTCTCCTGTTTACTCTGAGGGGTGTAACGTTTGTTACAGTCTTAATGTCTCACGTGTTTCACTGATAGACATATTATTCACAAAATGTCCTTGAGATGTTTTGTTTTAAACAAATAGGTAGACATTGGTTTTCTTATTGTGGAGGTTGTGTATTGTGTACAGTTCCAGTATTTCTTATCTTTGTTATAGTTTTGACTGTTTGACTTTACAAATAAGTAACCAGAACTCTATGCAGGTCTTTCTGGCTCCTGCTCCACACAACGTTCAGTCTCCTTCTGGAACACAGGAAGGCAGCATTCAGAGTGCGTGTCATATCCACTGGTCTGAGATCAGGGATTCAATACTGCCTAAGACAAGTATTTATCCTGCACAGAGTAGGCCAGGTCTCAGGGCAGCATCATACAGTATCCAAAGTCTGTCCGCAATATTATAGTGAATCAGTCCGCAAACATCCACTTCTATGCATGAGACAAAAAAAAAATACCATTTAAAATAAATCAATAAAAACTTGATTTCCCTTGAGTCTGAGGACAGATCCCTGTGGGTCACGTGACTGGCCCTCCTCTGTGCTAAGCCTTGGAGCGTTGTGCTGTACATCCATTGTGCTGCCAGTTCAGTCCAGCAATGGTGAAAATGCATCAGACTGGTCACATGCATGTCTTTTGGATTCATGCCTGACCACAGAAAATAGGTATATCCCCAAAATACCAAATTGATTACAAAAAAAAGCAGAATCCAAGCCCCATCACTATCCATCTAATGTAGGAAGTAAATAGCTCATTATTCCAGAGGGAAACCGTCTCCACCCTAGTGAGGACTTTCAATTCCATGACCAGACGCCCAATCATTCCAAGGATGTCGACTTTTTCCTGGCATCACTGAAGTCAGTGTTACAGTATCTGAAATGCATCCTACATTTAGCATAGTCATTCTCTGTCCTGTTGTCTGTATCTCAAAGATGCAATTCCATGGATATCGGCCTTCAGTTTGGCCTTTTACCATCTTCATCAAGGAATTCCCTTCTGCTCCAATAAAAAAGCCTCCTGATGGTCACTGATGACTGTTGTATGTTCTGGGCCTCCTCTGACCCAAGTCGTCGTTGCGTAAATTGTGTAGACATTTGCAAATCTGTTTACTGGTGCTTCTCATCCAGGCGTTTTATTTTCCTAGAGAGAAGAAATTAAAATTAAAAAGCAAATCAGTGATACATAAAGCCCTATTGCTTTCTCAGAGCGAGGCCGACACAACTCACCTGCACTCCCCATACCCCTGCAACCTCACACACACACACATATACACTTACACTCACACAGACACACACAGTAGGTTTCACACACGCCAGGCCGAACCAGTGCAGGCACCAGTTACCCCATGTGTGGGAATCTCTCTCACTGTCTCACCATCTGTCACTTACCACGCGTCCTTAGAGCCAGGCTCGTTAGTCGCCCCTCCCTCCTTCCCTCCCTTAACGAGAAAATTATTACACCGCATTTCTCCACAATCCCAATAGCCTCTCTTGCTCGCCTTGCGCCGTCCGAAACGTGCCTCCCTACCTTCAGCTCTCCGTCTCCCTCTCTCTCTGAGATACCCTTCTCTCCCCTCTACCTCTTCTTCCACTCTCTGTGGCTGCAGCCTCTCTCTCTCCCTCTCTTTCTCTCTTTCTCTTTCTTCATCCTCTCCGCAGCCTCTCTCTCTCGCTCCTCCCATCTCTGAGCTCTAGGCTGCTCTGGGTTTTAGACGGATCACTCTCACAATGGTTGATCAATACGGCTATTGATCCGCTGGCAAAATGTTTACAAAATCATCCTGG
Organism: Brachymystax lenok tsinlingensis; assembly: GCA_030435695.1. NCBI lineage: Eukaryota > Metazoa > Chordata > Actinopteri > Salmoniformes > Salmonidae > Brachymystax > Brachymystax lenok. The sequence goes on along the minus strand of CM059819.1, from coordinate 31,096,660 downwards.
GCAGCTGCGGAGCAGCTGGGATGGGAGGAGGGGCGGCCGGGGTGCCATGCCATTCGGGCAGGGGAGAGCCAGCATGCCCCCTGATTGGTCGCCTGTCTGCCCGCCTTGCCAGGGAGAAGGCTGGCGTCGACGGGGCTCCGTTTGCCTTTGTCATTGTTCCCAGCGCGTCATGGCGCTCCCCGGCTCACACAGCAGAACTTTCCTAGCCGCCAATGTAGCGCAGCCTGGCTGTTTAACCTTTTCACTGCTAGATGCTGGCTACCAGCCAAACAGCAACACCCGCCTCCCCACCCCTTCCTCTCCCATGGGCTCAGACCTTAATTTGCATAAATTAGCACGCTGCAGTCAATGCCAGTCTCTTAACGATCTGCTGTCGTATCATTTTCTCCCCCACCCTCCCTCGCTCGTCAAAGAGAGGCTCTCACGCCGCTGTACCCCCCCGTGCCCTCCTTCTGGCCCACGTGGCGCTACACTGGCATCGGCCTGTCTGACGTGCCCCCTCAGCACTCCTCACACCCCCAAACTCCCCCTGGGTATCCCCGGCACGGGGAACCACCGCCCCTGCTCCCGCCTCTCTTCTCTCCTCTGCCACCTCAGTATGAGCAAACAGGAGAGACCCGCAGGCGGGCAGGCAGGCAGGCGAGCATACAGCCATAAGGGACCAGAGATCAGTCTTGGAACAGCCTGGGCTTCTCTCTGCCTCTCCCTCCTGACTCACACACACACACTAGAGTCTGTCTGAGGGAACACACACAGCTCGTCACTGCTACTGTCTAAGGAATACAGGGGAGCAGTACTACCAGCAGCAGCAACTCCAGCAGGCTGCTGTATCTACAGTGGGACAGGACAGGTGCTTGGGAATGTTACAGAGAGACCATGTCACTCACAGACCCAGATACATGTAGCTGACTCAGATTTTTACTAGAGGCCTTATTAAGGCATGTTTTGAGAATCACATGTTCTTTACTCTGAAACTTGTAAATACACAATGGCCTACTTTGGCCGGTTTCCACCTCTGTCTCACTGGTTCAGGGTTTCTATGAGTCGGCTCTACATAGAGGTTAGAGATGAGCAGAGTGCGGTGTAACTATCTCCAGAGCACAGCCAGACTCCAGCTGTCATCCATCAAGGCCAGCCAACTCAGCCTCTGTGACCCAGAGTCAACCTCCTCCCTCTGGGGTGTGTGGCTCGGCCTGTCCCCTCCCTCTCTGGCTCCAGCTCCAGACCCTGACGCCGGCCCAAACCACACCGTCTGAGGCTGCTCCAGCCGGGCTTGTTGTGGAGAACGGGGTGGAGGGGGTGGAGGTGGTGGTGAGAGATGTCTGTCTAATTAATGCTGTGTTTTTAATGAACTGCGTCAGGAAGCAGCTTCTTGTCCCCTGACTAGTGGCAGTAGGGAGGGGAGGAGTAACAGAGGAGTAGCACACAGCCTGGGGTCTCCTCCACAGTACTGTCCCTGAGCTCTGCTCTGCTCCTATCATCAGGACTGGGATAAACAAACTGCTCACACACATATGCACACACACACACACACACAAACACATATGCATGCTCATATACACATATGCACAGCATGCACATACATTATACACACATGTACACAAGCACAGACTCATAAACACTCACACACACACTCTCTCTCTTTCACACACACACGGCTGATGAGTCTCATCCACTGGAGAGGAACATAGTAATTATTGTAACACATGCAAGGCGAGCCACATCCCATTCATTACCAGAACATGTTTTTAGATGTAATGAACTGTAATCCCTGGTCATGTTCCCTGTGGTAGAGTGATGTCAGCTCTGAGGGGTGTGAGACTGATCCTCTACAGCCCATTGCCAGATGGCTTTTAAGCTCTCACACTACAGTGCATGCTATGCTATCTTACTGCTGTAACGTTCTATCCTCCATCGATTTATTTGCTTCCCCCTTTCTATCCTCCCTACGTCTGTCTTTCTCCTTGTAATTATATTATATCCCCCTTCTTTGTTTCTTCCCTACTTTTTCCCCCTCTCTCTCTCTCTCTCTCTCTCTCTCTCTCTCTCTCTCTCTCTCTCTCTCTCTCTCTCTCTCTCTCTCTCTCTCTCTCTCTCTCTCTCTCTCTCTCTCTCTCTCTCTCTCTCTCTCTCTCTCTCTCTCTCTCTCTCTCTCTTTCTCTTCCTCTCTGTAAGAGAGTGCGTTACACAGAAATCAATTTCAGCTCAGGCAGCGTAACCAAACAAAGCACTGAGCTAATTTCAGCAGGAGCGTAGATGCAACCTATCTTGCTCAGCGTCCCACCCTCCTTTATTGGGAGACATTTTGTTCTCACTCTGCCGCCATTATGTCAATCACTGGAGACATGTGATGATGCGTGAACGCAGCTGCTAAATGGATCATGGCAGGCAATGATCATTAGAGACAAAGCTGGCTGTTCCCACCAACTAATGTATATCTCAGTCTCTGTGTTGCTGTGCATGAGGTACTGTCTTCGGCTAGTCAGGATGCATAGAAAGATAGTTTGGCTTTATGTTTTGTACATCTATCATCGTGGCATATGTGTCTGGTTGTTTTAAGTCTGTCTGTCTTCATGTGTTTGTGTGTGTGGGTGTGTATGTGAATACACATATATATATGAATTGTGTACAACTTCGTCTGCATGCCTATGAATGTGTAGGCTCATTGTTGTTTGTTGTGCTGTGACCTATGTGAAGGAGCTGGCCCATGTGTAGAGGCCTGTGCCCTCGCCTGTGTGAGAGTGCTGGCCTGTGTGTATACAGCAGCCTGCACCCGACCCAGTGCTGGATGAGTGGGCCAGGCCAGGCCCGCCGGCCCTGCAGCCGTCTTTTGCTGCCTGCCAGGCCTCTTAGTGAAGGCGGCCGAGAACACCAGTAATGCACCTTCTTGATCGGCCTCATTCCTTGCTCCACTTTTATTGATTTCAGCCAGACACAGAGGCAGGCAGAAAGAAAGGGCCTTTTCAGGAAGAAGTTAAACGGTCAAGTAGCGGGTGGAGGGTGGCTTTCAACTCTTTATTGACGAGGTGAAAAAATGGGACTGTTATGGAGGCCCTTTCAGGAGATAGCGAGCTGATTGGATGAGTTCCCCAGGCTGGAGCGCATTTCCTCCGCAGCCAAACAAGCCTGTATAATAGACCAGAGGAATGGAATGGGCTCGACCTGCTCAGGTTCTTCTCCTCGCCAAGCATCCTCTGTCTGTTACATTCCCCCTGGGCGTATGAAGCTCAGAGCTCATGGCTAAGGGCTGGTTGGAGTGCAGGGCTGCTGGTCTCCTCCTCTTTCCTTACTTCTAAGGGGTTGTGACTCAACATACTGTGGGAGAGGGGTTTCTCACCAGGTTGCTGTCTATCCTATGTTAGTAGCTGGCCCTTCTGCCCTCACATCTGGGCAAGGCTGCAAGGTCACTACTAGAGGCACTGAGGGAGGGAGGGAGGGAGGGAGGGAGGGAGGGAGGGAAATGAGAGAAAGTGAGCTAGTGTAAAACAGAGAGGATGAGAGAGAGGAGGAACAAGATTCTGAAGCTACAATTTGTAACTTTTTGGGGGCGACCCAACCAAATTCACATGGAAATGTGAGGTATAGATCTGTTGAAAGCAAGTCTAGTAAGTGGTAGACATGTTCAATGTGTGCTGTTTCTATGCTTCCATTTCTGAAGTTTCGTTTTTGCGTCCGTTTTGTACACCAGCTTCAAACAGCTGAATATACAATATTTGGGTAATGGAAAATATATTTCACAGCGGTTTAGATGGAACAATAATTCTCTACACAATGACTGCTTGTTTTGTCACATAAACTGAAACCAGGAAATGGCGGCCCGTTTCTGCATAGTGCATCTTTAAATAAGGATGAGCGTGGCAGTGTGTGTGAGTGTGATGTTGGCGGCCTCCCCAGTCCCAGCCTGGCTTCTGACAGAGAGGGGACTGTGGCCAGGGGTTCAACCATAAGTCACTCAGCTAGGCCCACGCTGGCCCTCTGACGTCAAGGACGCTAATTAGCCTAGCGCATCATCTGGCTGGCCCCTCCCAGCAGCACAAGACAGACCTCTGCTAAAGGTCAGCATACCACAGCACAGACAGAGGAGCGCTTAATCTGAGGTGAAATGGTTTCTTTTCTAAATTGATTCCAGTTTGGATCAGACAAGAGCCGTCTTGTGTCTTAATTGAGCCACTTAGGGACTCAGGGGGGACGGGGGAGGGAGCGAGACGCTTTGAGGAGGGTTCATAAAACAGGACAGATGAACAAACAAAAACTGTTCTGCTGACATCTGGGCTGGAACCAGAGAAAGGGCTGAATGAAAGGGCTTTCTCTCACATGCTCATCCAAGTGCCAGAGATTCCCCCAACACAGAATTTATTCACCCACGAGGACACGCTTACGACGGCACTCAAACAGTGAGATAAGTTAACATAGCTTTCAAAGTTGAGGAAATGGATGCACCCTGTGTGCACAAAAGTTTTGTCCGTCTTCCTCATGTAAAATATCCAAATCACTTGTATAATCTTGATGCAAACATATTGAAATAAATATTTGCTCCACACTCTCAAAGTGAACTCCGTCACATTAAAATAAACCCCCTGAAGCATTCTATCGCTTTTACACCCCATAAAAAAACGGTTTTCACCACATGCTTGTCATAGTCCGTGTATACATAGAAGGAAATGTTTGTGCTCTCCCACACCCACACAACTATTCACACACTGCACATTCACCCACTCCCTTATGCTGAATGCATAATATATGTAGTGAAATAATGTTTCCAGTGAGGATGGAGATGTGATGTGAATCTCAATACGGCTCCCCCTGGACCCCCTGTTTGAATTGGCGTGGTGACGGGGGTAAATTAATTTGTGGGAGTGGGGGGTTATCACTTTGCCCAAGGCTAACTCAGAGCAGTCCACCGAGCTGTATGGAGGCTATCCAATGGGCCTCCCAGTCATTACCATGCTTAAGATTCATACTCGCTAATTTCACGAGTCTCCGCCTTGCTCTCTTCTACATCCTGTGTCCAGGCTGGGGCTCAGAGGCTTGTGCTTGATGCGGTGCGGTGAGGTTTAACCCTCTGGTCTTCAGAGCAGACTGTTGGTCGTAATTGGCCCTCACCGACCTCCTTTCATTAAAAATTGAAAGCGAACAGGCCTTGTAAAACGCTGAATTTGCAGCGCTTAGCTATGGATATGTGTTTCTACTGGGCTGTAATGATGGGGACTGGCTGAGTCCCACCCCCTCCCCTCCACCCCTCCTCACACTGCTGAGGTCAGAGGATGGAACCGGTAACGTTATGCTAGCTAACAGCTAACAGGCCTTTCAAAGAGTGAGGGAAGCACTTCACCAGGTGGCCAATCCCACTCAAACACAGACAGACACTACACTGAGTTTAACCCACACTGACCCTACCACTTCTCCAGGAAATCTCAATGAAAATCAATGGAGAGACAAACTGTATTTTCCCCTGCTCTGCTCCTCACCTTGCCTGACTCCACTGAGCTCATCTGTTCCATTGTGCCAGTACTGATCTACTGTGTCTACGTCAAACTCAGCTTTGATGTTTTTAACATGACCATTAATATTGTTTACAACATCAAAATTAATTGCTTTGTCATTCCGAAATCCACATGCTGTTAATCTTGAGCCGTGGCTTAAATATTTAAACACAAACTGTCTTTATCTTAATGTATTGAGGCTAGGAATGTGGACAAAACTTGAACCCTATCAGAGCAGTGTGTGTGTGTGTGTGTGTGTGTGTGTGTGTGTGTGTGTGTGTGTGTGTGTGTGTGTGTGTGTGTGTGTGTGTGTGTGTGTGTGTGTGTGTGTGTGAGTGTGTGTGTATTTTTCCAAACAGACTGAGAAGAGTGGGAGCGGCATTTAGCATGAAACAGCTAAACAGGTGATTTATTGTTACTGAACGTCAATGCCAAATGTCGAGCCTCAGCTGAGACCTCCCTCCTCCCAGCAGACAGCAGTTCTGACCTTGAGATTGACAAGCAGACTCCTGATACTTCTAACCACCAAATTCAATCTAATTACACATTTCACCAAGCCTCTATAAATCAGCTGATATCAAACGTATGAAACTTGGACCCAAAGGACAGGAATATTTTATTTACATAAAAAAAACTTGAACTATTGAAGCTGTTACAGTTAGCTTTGCACATGGAGTTTATTGCAGGATGTGGGGACACTAAAAAGTATTTTTGGATCAGATACTACAGAAGTATTTTTGTGACGGTCAGATGTTCTGTTATCTATCATTCCAAACTGGATTGAGATAGGTGAAATGAGCTGGAAACGATCTGTCCAAGTTCTCTGTTTTATTCATCAAACTAAGGGAAATGCAATTAGAGTTTCAGAGTTTCACAATGCCTAGCAACCCACTACTAAATAAACTTTGTAGACTCTATCCACTTCCCTTTCATCTGGTCCCGCCTCTCCATAATAAATCCCCTCCCCCTATAGGCCCTCCTACTCTCTGGGGCCCTGCTATGTGAAGACAGGGTGAGGAATGTATGAAGCATCCTAGGAAACATGAGCTGCTATTTTCCCACAAGCATGAAAAAACACAGGCCATTGCTGTGGAATCCTTGTGACGCAATCAGACAGTGGGTTGGACGCTGGCCGGTGAGGTTTGGACATGGGGGGTTGTTAAAGACGTAGTCCCACAGCTTTAGAACCTAAGCCCTGGCTGGATCTATAAGAGAGGGTTTGTTGAGACTACAATGACGTGTGTGGTTAGGAGGGGAAGAGAGGAGGATAGAAGGAGGATAGGTGGGTGAGGGAACTAACAGAGCCGCTGAAAGTTCATCAGACCCCTTCTGGGAGCGTTCCATGGTTCCTGCTGTTTCATTTTTTAACAGGCATCTGCGGGGGCAGCCTATTAATTGTTTGTTGGCCAAGCCGTCATTAAAAAAGCAGACGGCAGTGCGGCTTTTACTGAGATAAAATGATAGAGAAAGCCAGAGAGATGAAAACAGGAGAAAGGATTGCTGGAGAGGCCCCCAGAGGCCCTCCCAAACACCCTGATGATTATCACGCTACTGTTGCCTCTGTAATTCCTCATAAATTAAGACACCATCTTGAAAAGAATTCCCAAACACAAAAACAGAGCAAACTTCAATGAGTCTTTCTCTCTTTTTTCTGCTGATCTAATTATCTCTGCCTCCGTAATCACTGTTATATTCATCACAGTGTTCAGTATTTATAGGGTCTGTTTTCATCATAGTAATAATGTCACTCTGGAATTCTCATGCATAGAGAGAAAGAGAGAGAGCAAGACAGAGAGACAAAGAGGGAGGAGGGAGAATGGGAGGGCTGGTTCTTGGATCCAGTCTCACTCTCTCAGACATCATTTGATGTTGGCACAGAGGGCACACCAACAGGGCTGGTCTACTGCTTGCCTGTGAGTGACCCTGTTCATCTCCAGGGATGCCCCCGCATCTCCAGTCCCCCATGTGGAGCTGGTGTCTGGCTGAGCTTGGCCCTGGTTAATGGGCTGAAGTGGGCTGAGCTTGGGCCTGGGACTGAGGCCTGGCCTTTCTGGCACTGAGCCTGTTTCAGCTTCCTGCACCTCTGTAGCCAGGAGACTTTCCCCACAAACTGTACTGTCCTTTCTGTAATGTCTCACTCTCTGTCTCACTAGGTTTTGCTTTCTTTGTTTCTGTCCTCCTTTCTATTTTTCCCTTTTATTTATTTCCTTTCTTCTTTCGTTCTTTCTATCTTTTTTCATCAGTCCACTGTTTTTTCCTGTTTCTTTTTCAACATATCCTACTCATTCTCTCTCTCTCTCTCTCTCTCTCTCTCTCTCTCTCTGTCTGTGTAGAGGTAAATACTCTGTGGGGCCTGCTGCTGCCTCCTCTCTCCTCCCTCCCCCTGTGGCGCTGCTCCCAGTATTTGGGTATATATTTAACACCCCTGTGTGAGGCCTGGCGAGAGCGCCTGGGGAATGGAAAGTAAAACAAGCGTGCCCTCTCTCCCGGCCCTTTGGAGCTGGCCTGCTATAAATACCTCAGGGTGGCGCGCCAGTCCCACCGCCAGTGGCATGGGAACCTCTCTCCCTCCTCAGGCCCAGCGCTAGGGCCACCGGGGTCCAGTCTGGGAAGGCTCTGGCCAGCGGGTATCCATGGGAGGGGGGCAGAGCAGGACAGGGTGGGGTGGGGTAGAGTGGAAGGTCTTCCTCTTCTTAATTGTGTTGCTGTTTCTTGTGTCTCTCTGTGGAGGATCCCTGTCTTTCATCCATGGCTGCCTCAGCTCTGTGGTTCGTCTCCCTGTTCAAAAGACTTCATGTATACTGCATTTAAGCTGTTTTGCTTTATGAAGATTGTATGAATATGTGCTTTTCAAAGTGTTAAAAAAGAAATCCCCTTTTCTTCACTCCGGTGAGGCGTTTGTTTTGTTACTCCCCCCAAAAATTGATTTAGACTTTTCAAAGGTTTGCTCTTCACAGTGCTGTCTCCTGTCTCGGTGCGAGACAGGTTTGGCTCATATTTTCAGAGTTTGAGGTAATAGTTTTAAACTGACAGACTAAACATCTCTCTCCTTGGCTGTTCCACTTCTGCAGAGTAAATAGTTTTACTCTCACACACAGATGTACACACACACGTATAAACACACACATACACACCGTGGGTGACTGGCTTAGTCTAATGATTCTTGCTTCACGGTTTGAAGGGGGTGTAGAGAGCTTGTGGTGTTGTCAGTTTAGGAAATATGGGTAGAGGGACTCAGAGGGTTTGCGTAACTTCTCCCCTTCTCTCGCTCTCTTTTTTTCTGGAATCAGACATTTTAGGTTACATATCGTTGTTGTCTGAGCAAAACGTCGTAACAAAATGTTTTTTTCTTTACATTTATTGACATCAGCATCCTTCAATGTACTCTGAACATGTCGGGACTCTAAGACCAAGAAAATCTATTCAAAACTAAAGTTTCATAATGTTCATTAATGGGAATCTTTTTTTGATTTCCTGAAAAGTTGATATTTTGGAGATAAGAGGTTTTCATCAGACAGCGACGCTATACTACACAGTGAACTCAAAACATTGACACAAACATCCTCATGTCATCTGCTCTATTGACTCATTGTATCAGCTGTGACATTCCCTGGAGCCAACAACATGTTGTTTATGAGTGCCCACTCCTGTTCTAACAGGATCACTAACAATTTGAATATATATATATATATATATATATATATCGGTTCATAATAAAATACCTAATATTTTGTATAAAGGTAGGAGACTCCAGGTCTTAACACAGTTTTTGTTAGACATATCCACCAACACATTTTCTCTCTTTCAATACACTTTCCCCTGAATTTATAGATTTTATGTCTCTCTACTCCTCCTCTTCTCTTTTCCTCACACCTTTTGGCTTTCTCTCTCCCTTTCCTCCTTCCTCTCTCCTTCTCTTACAAGGTACACTTGTTATTTCTTCGTACAAGGTCCCATAATTAAGTTTGACATAAGCACAGGGATTAAATATGCGGTTTGGGAGGGGGAGAAAGAAGCTCTGTTACAATCTCAAAGCCAGCTGTAAAATAGAACCAGATTGGAACCACTTGGAGCTGGAAAGTTTGGGAAAGGTGCCTAGACTGGAGCTGTGTGTTCAAACAACAACGGGATCTGAGTCCACTGAAGCCTGGGAGCAGCCAAACGACAACTAACTCCCCTGCCAACAGACTACTACTAACACCCCAGCCAAAACACTACTTACACCCCAGCCAAAACAATACTAACTCCCTGGCTAAAAGACTACCAAGTACCCAGCCAAAAGACTACTAGCTCTCTGGCCAAAAGATGACTAACTCCCCAGCCAAAATACTACTGCCTTTCCATCCAAAAGACTCCTGCTTCCAACCAAAATACTACTGCCTTTCCATCCAAAAGACTCCTACTTCTAACCAAAATACTGCACATTTTTCAGCCAAAGTACTATCACCAACCCACTCAAAATAATACTACACAGCCAAAGTACTATATTCTCCCAGGTGAAAAACCTTACCAGAGCCAATGCCTCGTTGTGAAAGTAAGGAAATTAAGAGCAGTGGTAAACAGTGTGTTTCTGGCCTTTCTATAGGAGACTAGAGAAGGGAAAACCATTTCACATGCTATCACTCAATCATTGACACCAAATATAGAAATATGGGTTAAGATCAGCCCCCAGTGCACTGAGCATGTCTCTGGGATTTTCCTCTGTTGTGAACTCTGAGAGGTCTCACATGGAACTTTGCATTCTTAAATAACTCTGCGAAAACGCTCTAATCTTAATGAGTCTGAACAGCAAATCTCTCATCTGCAGCAAAAAGGATTAGGAATGGGGGAAAAGGCTGCCGTTCCACTTTGATGAATTGTGTTTAGAAAATCCCTGGGCATGAAGTTCTCCTGATGAACAAAGCGTTAGGAGAGAACGGATGCTTTTAAACAACACAACTTATCTGAGAAAAACAGAACATGCATTTAAGGGAAAATACAAAGGCAAAGCTGATTCGTCTCCTATGCTGATAAAAGTGGCTAACTCTTTTCACAATCCACTTAGCTGGTTGGGGAAATCAAGCCCAAAGTAGCTTTGCACAAATTATGTGCATTGTGTTCTCAGTGCTATATCATGGCTGTGTTTATTTATTTTGTGTGATGATGCACTGTGCTATTGTTAAATGTAAATATATGAATTGATCATTTTCTGCCTCTTGGTTGAAGCCCTATAAATAGCTGTCAGTGATGAAAAAAGGGGTTAATGAATCAGAATAGATAAGAGCATAGAAATATTGTTTCAAACTGCTGCAAAACTGTACTGCCTTCAGTGCAATTCTGCCTGCCCACCCCTACTTCTCCAATACAAGCTCAACATTTTCTCAGACAGGGTAGAAATACACCTAAGTAAGCTAATCTGGGGAAGTATTTATTTGACTTTGATGAATACATCTTTGATGATATGTTAATGTAATCCAAATCAAGGCAGCGCTGCATTGACTCTATTAATTACACCACCGTGTCATTTCCCAAACAGCCTTCCTGAGAGTTAAAGGTTATTGAAGTGAGCCCCTGGCTAGTTCACAAAATACAAACTACAAAAAACCTCAGTGCGCTTGGGCCTGCTCTGAGCTCCCCCATCAAACCCTCCACAAATCCCTCCAACCCCCTTACGTCTTTGGAAAAGTACTCTGGCTGCATTTCCATGCATTTATTTCCAAATGTGCTCTCCCCTTTGTTTCCCTAATGGAAGTCATTATAGATAGTGCTGCTGATCCAGGTCAAACCAACACACTCCATGTTAATGAGAATGCCCCATCATGCCAGATCTCTGGTCCTGAAATAGACGAGAATATCACAAAGGTGGGATTTCCTCCCTCCTTCTCAGGATGTGTATGGTGCAGACAGAGTGCCAGAGAGTCAGGATGTGTATGGTGCAGACAGAGTGCCAGAGAGTCAGGATGTGTATGGTGCAGACAGAGTGCCAGTGTCAAAATGTGTATGGTGCAGACAGAGTGCCAGTGTCAAAATGTGTATGGTGCAGACAGAGTGCCAGTGTCAAAATGTGTATGGTGCAGACAGAGTGCCAGAGTGTCAGTGTGTGCAGCGCAGAGATAAATATTTCCATGCACTTGACCTCTATTGATTCCTGTGTACGATGTATACCCACTCCAGACACACTGAGACTAAACATCTGGCCACCAGTGGTCTTCTGAATGACAGATAACATCTGGGAAGTCTGTTGCTATCACAGGAAACAAGGTCCTTATCTAGCCCTCTCCACCCCTCCCTCTCTCTCTCCCTCGATCCTCTCTGTCCCCTATCCCGCTCATAGACGCATCCCTTTCTTATTGATTTCCCATTAACCCCTTTCAGACTGGTAGTGTCCGCCCACCCAGACACACAGACACCCATGTGATTGATGAACTGATGTCAGTAAACCACGTCTGGACGGTCACGTCACCCAGAGCAGACCCAGAGCTCTATGTTTCTCCTCTTTCTTCTTTCTCCCATCACTGTCTTCCTCGCTTCTCCTCCTGCTCACTCCCCTCATCATCTCCCTCCTTTCTTCCTCCCAGTCGTCAGCCTCCCTTTCCTCCTCTGTCTCCTCCTCCACTCAGTTCCCTGCTATAAGACACGTAGCATAGTGCCTCTAGGTCACACATGTAGACAAGCATTAAAACACAGGCACTCTCTGTTCCCATCTGGTTTCACAATGCCATGATAAACTTCTGTACCTCAGTGTGTGTGTGTGTGTGTGTGTGTGTGTGTGTGTGTGTGTGTGTGTGTGTGTGTGTGTGTGTGTGTGTGTGTGTGTGTGTGTGTGTGTGTGTGTGTGTGTGTGTGTGTGTGTGCGCGTGCATGCGTGCGTGCGTATGTAGCTTGCAGTAATGTGCTGATTGCTGTCATTGTGGAGAGTAGTATGTTGTTTAATTGTGACGGGGATCAAAATGTAAATAAGTTCTATAATTTCGGTTGGATCAAAATAGCATCTCAAAGGACTCGCTGTATTGTTTAGGTTCCAGGACATAGAAAATAGCATCACTTGACAAATTACTTTCCCATGCCATTATATGTCAGTGGAGGAGAAAATTAGACATGCGTCTGTGTGTGGGTGGTGGTTTGTGTGTGTGTGTGTGTGTGTGTGTTGTTAAGTCTTTGCTGAATAGTGTGTCCAAGTTGAGTTTGTGTGAGAGTGATTCTAGCATATCTGTTTCAGTGTTTATGTCCACACTGAGTAGCTGCTTTGCGGCAGGGAGAATTTGTTTGTGAAGATGTGTTTGTGAGTTGCTATCGAGGCGAGTTAGAAGAAGCCTTTCTATTCAAGCATGGCGTGCCTCCATCAGTCCCCGTCTCTGATGTACAAAGAGCCCAGAGGAAGGAGCTTCACAGCTGTTTGTAAACTATGGGAACAGGAAAGGTCAACACAGTAATGCAGTGCGTTTTTGTAATGCATTTTCATCTCTCTCTGTTCCACGGCGAGACTGGCCAGCAGCTCCCTTCCTCAGTAGTACTACTGCATTTAAATTACTGTTCTTGCCTGGAGAATAATGGTTCAAGCATAACCCCATTGTATTCTTTGATAAACTCTGGAAAATGCATGGTCTAAGCTGGGGAAGAGGCACGGTTTAAGGGCACAATTGCCTTTCAAATCTGCCATGGCAAAGTTTTTTTGAGAAAGAGAGACAGGGAGGACGAAAGTGGTGAGGGGAAGGGGGGTAGAGGAGAGAGAGGGTGCATCCTGTGTGTGTGTGTGTGTGTGTGTGTGTGTGTGTGTGTGTGTGTGTGTGTGTGTGTGTGTGTGTGTGTGTGTGTGTGTGTGTGTGTGTGTGTGTGTGTGTGTGTGTGTGTGTGTGTGTGTGTGTGTGCGAGCGAGCGAGCGAGCAAGCGAGCGTGCGTGTGGACTGATGGAGTAGGGGGTCTGTGTTGGAGGGCCATGTGTGTGTTATCTCTGGGTGCAGGGGCTTTGTTTGCAGGGCAGAGACGTATAGATTTCCTCTCCGTGTCAGCTTCTTTATTTGGAGCTCAATTCAGAGGGGACAATAGCAAACTAATCCGGCCCAGATTCAGGATTAATATTCAAGCCTCCAAATATTAATTCCAGCCAAAAGGAAGGAAATGCAGAATGTGTCAAAACACTCAAACAAATAAAGAAAACAAAAAAAGAACAAGAACATCTGACCAAATTTCAGTGCTGTTTCTATGAGTGCATTGTTTTCAACAGGGTTGTACAGACTCCTCTCATCATTCTATATGATTCTTGTATTCATTTTCATAATGATTTCTTTATCAAGGGGTTGAGAGTGGGGGTATGGCTGAAGAGATGTTGTTTTTGGCTTTTCTCCTCACTAAGCTGAGGATTTAAGATCTGGATTTAAATATTTACAATAGAAAATAATGGAGGTTATAAAACGAAGTCCCACCAGTGTTCAGCTGTAACTTACAGGGAGGGGTAAACACTCACTGCCTCGCCACATCAAAGGGTTCTGGAGATGTTGGCCGGTAATCTGACGCATGTATGGCTGTGGAGCTGCAGGACAGGACCACTGACAGGAGAGAGTTTGGACTCATTCAATCATAGGAATGGTTGATGTCCATGTCTGACTGTGGCTCCCTGTCCTACATTAGGATCAGTCAGAGACCTGGGCCCGTATTTTAAAATATCTCAGAGTAGGGTAGCTAATCTAGAATCAGTTCTCCCCTCTTCATATAATGATCTAAAATAGCAAACTGATCCTAGAACAGCACTCCTTCTCTGAGACACTTTGTGAATATGGGCCTTGATCCTAGAGCTGGCCTCTCTTTGAGACCAGTGTGCAGGTATAGAGCTGGCAGACAGCAGGCCCCTCAGTCATAGGGACTTTTCTATACACTGTGATATGTCAGGGTGGGCCTATAGGGCCTGGCAGGGACAGTGTTGTTCTGTGACAGATAAAGCGTTTGATATGTAGTGATAGTTTGATAGTGAGAGTGTAATATAGCCACTCTCATCTGTTTAGTGTAATGGGCCAGGGCTGTAGTGGAGTGATGGAGGAGGTGGATACTGTTGCCTAAAATTGGTATGAGGTACCAGTCTGATGCGCAGGGCCTAACACACACAGGCCTTCGTACTGGGTGGCTTATGGCTTAGCTCATCCATAGTGGCATTCAATGGACATCACATTTGTCAACCTGCTTTCACAAACTGCTTTCACAAACTGCCTATTCTGAACCACTGGCCTATTCCCCTACCCCTCCACACACACAAACGCATACGCACTATTAAACAACCCAACAACACACACACACACTAATCCTGCAGTAGGGGGTAGGGGCCTCTTGTGTGTTGCCCTGAAAGTCCATTGTGGTGTTCAAAGCAGCCTCACAGAGACTCTGTCCATTGATAAGGTCTAATGTGATCATGGGCCAGTAAACTTCATCTTTTATACATGGCAATATGAAAGGTCAGCTTATCTTAATCCTCAAATCTCAGGCCTACAGGGGTGTGGCCCCCTGTTCCATGAACTTCAAGGAGTAATCTAGCAGTTCATTCTGAAGAAGAACCCCTATTATCTTCTCCGCTAGCTTCCAATCAGCAGAGATTATTGGACTCCGGAATGATTTCTCTTTTCTAATCGGCTCCAATCATATCAGGGTATCAGCTTAACTATGGTTTATTATGACCAGTGATAAATCATATAGCACTGCCTTATCCATATTCTACACACCACCAGACGGGCCTCCTACCTCTGTGTTCCATTCACGCCCAGTAGGACAGTATCATAATCATTATCATAATCAACACCGTCCTTCTTCTCCTACATAACAGTACTGGTATTAGCGTCATGAGCGTGTAGGGTGGTTATGGTTGTAAACAACAGGCATTGACTCTTCATTGAGCTCTGCTCATAGTCACGTTCTAACTGCTGTTAGGAACCTTTTGTTCCCTACTCTAATATTGCTTTGAAGTATTAGAGAAGTCTAGCGATCCCAGTAGATATGGCTATGGAAGAGAGAGCTGAGCTCCTGCAGTCATTGAGTATGTCTATAATTGTCATTCTTTCTTCATTTGGCTTAGTTTGGGCTTTAGTTTGCTCTCTTCTTGATCTGTTTGATTTGTTCCATAACTGGCAACAAAAAAAGTTCCAGTTGATGTAGAAGAGAAGAGAAAGTGTCCACGTTTCTGAGCGAAGTCTTAACAAACTGAGGACACATTACGAGCAGCACAGAATCGGAGGCGGAAGTCTCAACCAAGCTTTGTTTATTAATGCAGGTCACAAAGGTTATTCAATAAGATTGGTTCATTTGTTATTTAGAAATCCTTTGTTCTCATGTGAAAGTGTGTCATATGTAGATAGATGGGGAAATATTTATTCCTTGACTATTAGAGTGTTATTGTTTGTTATTGTTTTGTATTCTCCCCCTAATTTGCCAGTTGTACAGTTTTCTGTTTAAGTCTAACAAACGCACAACAACTTTAAGAAAGGTAGACCCTATCCTGTAGCCTTAATTAGAAGGAAATTGTAAACAGACGCATGCCTTTCAAAAACAATTTTTAGGGGATTATCCATACTTTCTGACGGAGCGTTTGAAGTTTGGAGCGATTCTGAGTCAGCACTGCTACATTGGGGCTCTTAAAGGACATTGTTGTCTTCAATTATTTTCTGTTATATTCTCGTCTGTATGAAGCTGGGGATCATTTATTATTTAAAGACGCAATTGTCGCTGTTTATCAGGGAGTTTTTAAACCGGGTTATCTTTTTGCCTTAGTTTTTTTTATTAAAAGGAACAAAGCGTAATAAAGCATAGTTTCATATGGCTGCACGTCTCTCCAGCGCTGCGGCTTGGCTGCCTTTATTGTCGTTTAATGTGAGAGATGCCAAGCACCAGCCACAAGATGAGATCTGACGAGTGTCACTGAGGCTTTAGCATGTACATACAGTACAGGGTAGTGCACAAACACAGCCCGCTACACTATCTACAACACACACACACAGCCCGCTACACTAACTACAACACACACACACAGCCCGCTACACTATCTACAACACACACACACAGCCCGCTACACTAACTACAACACACACACACACAAACACATGCGCTTGCACACACACACACATGCATGTTCCCCACCATATGTCATGGGTAACCACAGAGTGACAGCTACTTGATTTTGCAAATGAATTAACCCTATGGGACCCAGTGAGTAACTAATACTGATTTGTTCAAATATTGATCAGTGCCATGTCCCTTTAACTTGACTGGCTGGGGAGTGAGGGACATCAATGCAAACAGAAGTGGAAACGCGAAAACATCTAGTCTAGTTTTTCCACACAGGAGCATCTGTGCTCCCCAGTGAGGTCGCTGTCTGTATCTGTTTGGTAGAGTTAAACAAGAGGGGATGGAGTCCCACTGAGGGACTGAAGTAGCATAGATATCTGGATGTTCAAGTCAGGAGGTTCTCCATAGTAGTAAATGGTCTCATTGATATCATGAATCTATCCATATTTAATTGACATGATTGTTACACTGATTTAAGTCCTCCAGCTTGAGAATTAATACTATCTGTCTGAAAGCCCATCGCTTTTCTCTGTTCAAAACCCTTCACTGCATTCTCTCACACTTCCTCATCTCTCCATCTCCTAACCCTTTCATGGTGACTCTAGTGTCCAACCTCTCCACCTTGACTCCATTACTTCCCATACTTAACTTCCCACTGAAGCCTTTACCCCGGAGTATTGGTGGATTAGTCCCGCCTTAACTGAAGTAGACGAACAGCGATCAATACCTGCTGTAAGCAGTCTGCCAGGGTCAGCTGACCCCTCTGTACCACCACTCCGGTACGACCAGTCAATTCCTGTCTGATAAATTCCGTCTGATTGACCTCTGGTGACCCTGGGCAGATAAGGTCAGTATGGCCGGAGTGGCCTAGGAGCTCGGGGGGAGGGGTTTCAGGGTCCGGTCAGTGGGCCTGTCCCATAATGAAGTTGTCACTATTGCCTTTCTGTCACTCAGCAATTACAGCGAGAGATATGGAGCTATAGATAGGTGCTGAATGCAGAGCAAGGCAATAAAACGGAGTCCAGAAAATTGCATTGAGCAGACAGGGGACCTGTAAAGTGACATGTAAACTACTCTCATATGGACTAGTAATGACTGGGACCAAGATGGATCGAGAGGGACTAGTCAAGTTCATGGGCACATACAGACACATTCAGATACATACAGACACATTCAGACACATACAGACACATTCAGACACATACAGACACATTCAGACACATGCAGACACATTCAGACACATACAGACACATTCAGACACATACAGACACATTCAGACACATACAGACACATTCAGACACGTACAGACACGTACAGACACGTTCAGACACATACAGACACATACAGAAACATTCAGACACATTCAGACACATACAGACACATTCAGACACATACAGACACATACAGACACATACAGACACATTCAGACACATACAGACACACAGACACATACAGAAACATTCAGACACATACAGACACATTCAGACACATACAGACACACAGACACATACAGAAACATTCAGACACATGCAAACATTGTTCCTGCAGTGTTTTTAACTTCAACATGGCAAAATCTGCTGATTTATTTGATCCACAGATAAAAATACTTTTTATAAAGATGTAAATAACAAATCCCCTCCAGACAGTCATGACTCGTCCAACAGGATGTGATTATTATTTAATTTCTTCAACACTCGGGCATCCACTTTGTTTCTAATGAAGTGCTCAACAGGTTAGTCACACCAATATCACCCACTATCTGTAATAGATTTGGTGTGTTTTGGGCAGAGTATGCTGTTAGCTATAATTACCTAGCTGGTGTTCCCAGTCACTGGGCCACCCAGGGGCTGTAGACGTCATAGTGTTGCTCCCTCCCACGGCCCGTGTCTCCACTGAGCAGGTCAGGTCAGGGGCTGGGGAATCCCCCCAGTCAGCCCAGCCAGTCAGCCCAGCCAGTCAGCCCAGCCAGTCAGCCCAGCTCAGCTGCCACCATCTGAGACCCTCCACATTACTCTGTCCACTAACTATTTAGTTATCAGTGATTTGGTTAAGTGGGATTGACTTTTATCTGCAGAGTGCTGTGGGGCTGCCACCGGCGATACACATTCCCCCTTCCCCAGCCTGTGTCTTGTCTGAGCCTGGTGTCACATCCAGAACATTGCTATTGGCAGCTGAGCCAGGCCTGATCAATAGCCAGGTCAGGGATGGCCCGCGGCCCTGCTGTGCTCTAGGGTGGGACGTATTGATCCCTCATACACTCCCACAGGTCGCCCTGCCTGCCTCACCGTGGAGCCATGGCCAGAGAGAGAGAGAGAGGGAGAGAGAGAGAGGGAGAGAGAGAGGTAGAGAGAGGGAGAGAGAGGGAGCGAGAGAGCGAGAGAGGGAAAGGGAGATGAGAGAGAGGGAGAGGGAGAGGGAGAGGGAGAGGGAGAGGGAGAGGGAGATGGAGAGGGAGAGGGAGGTAGAGAGAGGGAGAGAGAGGTAGAGAGAGGGAGAGAGAGGGAGCGAGAGAGCGAGAGAGGGAAAAGGAGATGGAGAGAGAGGGACAGGAGAGAGAGAGAGAGAGAGAGAGAGAGAGAGAGAGAGAGAGAGAGAGAGAGAGAGGGAGCCTGCAAGACAAATACACATGGCTACTGTGTGTGTGTTTGCAATGAGTCATGCTCACACATGCGTGCACTTACCCTTTCTCTATACATGTATCCTGCATAGAAAACCCTTTACCTTTCACATTTTAGCCACTCAACTTGCAAATATCACTATTATTTATGTCTGAGTGTTGCTGTTATTGGTTTTATAAATATGAAAATAATTAAACTTTGAAAACGAATGGTCCAATTGAATGGTCCAAATAAATGATAAGGTAATAAGAGCATGTTCTCTGACAGTATTTCAGACCTGTATGACAAATAGACAGGGAGCGTTTAGAAAATGGACTCAAATGCAATGTGCTTTTTTCAAAGAAAGAAAAAGTGAAGGTCAAAGATAAAAGTAATGCTCATTTCATAGTTGTTTAGGGTACAAAAGAAAAATGGGTTATGCCTTAGAAAATACTCAAAAGGCTCATTCTGGTATGAATGTAATGAAATGCTATAGCACCATACATTGTAAAGCTGGGCCCAACTTCATTAACTCAGTATTGTGAGCTATGAGTGCACCAGATGTTAGGTGATCGTGAAAGTACACAGCCCCCGCGCCTCCCCGCGCCTCCCCGCGCCTCTCCATCCTCCCCCTTTCTGCTCTTTCTGTCTCTACTCCTTTTCTCTCACTTTTTCTCTCTTTCTCCTTCTTTCTTTCTTTCTTTCTTTCTTTCTCTCTCTCTGATGGGAGGAGCCTCTTAGGAGTTACCCCGCCCTCTCATTCCTGTGGCCAATGAGCTGAGGCCTGGTTGTTTTTGTTGCAGTTTTAAACGCTGCTCCCCGGAGCTCCTCATCAGCAACATAATAAGAGCTCTTGGGAACAATTTAACATGAGCTTCAACTCAGGTCTAACCACAGAGGTACAAATAATCGTAAAAATGTTGCCAAGTAGAGGGGGTTCCAAAGGGACCATTCAGATATCACACACTGTCTGCTTCTCCTCGTCCTTTATTCCCTAACTAAAGCTCTGTCACTCTGGAGCTGTCACAACCCTAGCCTATGACAAGCGCATTTACTCAGCCTCGCACACACCAGGCCCATGTGGAATTCAAATATCTTGTGTACATATTTCTTCCCAAGGAATTGACAGTTGAATAAATATGTGTTGTCTAAGTGACTTTGTTGTTGTGTATGAGAGATCCTCTGCAGAACATGCAATTACGAGGGTTATTACAGGAATATGTCTTGTTCTGGTTACAGGGAAATTAAGTTTCTCCAGAAATCTTTTTCATTTCTGATTTTAAAAGCCTACAGTGGTACAAGAGGAGAAATTACACCGAGCAATACGTTTATTACTTAATACAATCTGGAAGTCATACGATTGTGTCCTGCGGTAATACAAATAATTATATATTAATTTAGTTTGCTCTAAAACAGCTTATTAAAGATTTCTAAGGCTTGATAGAAGCCATATTGTCCTGTTTTTCCCTTTATGAAAGATAATTATTTTTTGCTATGAGTCAGATGGAGGGAACACACAAAGTGCTACACTTACAGTGCATTCATAAAGTATTCAGACCCCTTGACTTTTCCCACAATTTGTTACGTTACAGCCTCGTTCTAAAATGGATCAAATAATGACAAACCAAAAACAGGTTTTTTTAAACTCAACAAAATGTAGAAAAAGTCAAGGGGTCTGAATACTTTCCGAATGCGCTGTACATACACTACAATACATCACTGTATTATATCTTTTGCCTGAACTGTTTTGGTTCGTACGTTCATTTTTATCATGGTGCTTTTTTGTCTTTTTATTTTTCCAGGTGGCATTGTCATCCCGATAGGCAGTCTGTATCACTGTCATCCCGATAGGCATCTGGATCACTGTCATCCTGATAGGCAGTCTGTATCACTGTCATCCCGATAGGCAGTCTGTATCACTGTCATCCTGATAGGCAGTCTGTATCACTGTCATCCCGATAGGCATCTGGATCACTGTCATCCTGATAGGCAGTCTGGATCACTGTCATCCTGATAGGCAGTCTGGATCACTGTCATCCTGATAGGCAGTCTGTATCTCTTGTGACACGGGAATCTTGTATTCCCAACCCAATAGCTTTGGAAAACCCTGGAAATACCTGGATTTTTTAGGACTACATCACCAAACTTATCAAGGTGCCCAGGCACTGGATCCTATAGCTTTACATTATAGCTTTATTATTTTTGAATATACCAAGAAAGAATACAAAGTCTGAACGTTAGCAATAGCCTGTGGTCATCCGTCCACCAGTGCGCCACCAACCAACCTGCTGTGACCGAGAGGGCGTGACCTTTCTGCCTGACGACTTCAAACAGACACTTGAAAAGCGGGACACAGTCAGAGAGGCTTCCGTGCGGCGGCGACTCCAACCAAACACCCCATCAGGTAAGGCTGTGAAGTCCCCCCTGCTCCTGCTGACCGGGCCCTAAGCCCTTTAACTCCTTCTGGACTTTGAAGCTGGCCAGTCCCCCAGCCACCTCCCAGCAGCCCCCCAGCCCGTGTCCCCTCACATAGTCTGCTCCCCCTAGGAGGCAGCATGTAGGAAAGGCTGCTGATAAACGGCCTGCTTTCATGCTCTGCTCTCCTGTTTGTTCCCCTCGGATTAGAGGCTCTGAATATGTGAACGTTGTTTGGTTGATAGATGCTCACCCTGAGCTCTTTACTGACCCCCTGCAGGCACTGACCACAGAGAGCAGAGCTGCTGCACATGTGGCGGGGAAATGTGTGGCCGCTCTGCCAGGGTAACAGGGGAGGGCGGGGGAAGCTCATCACACACACACACGCTCTCGTACCTACAGTACCAGTCAAAAGTTTGGACACACCTACTCATTCAAGGGTTTTTCTTTATTTTGACTATTTTCTACCTTGTAGAATAATAGAGAAGACATCAAAACTATGAAATAACACATATGGAATCATGTAGTAACCAAAAAAGTGTTAAACAAATCAAAATCTAATTTATACTTGAGATTCTTCAAAGTAGCCACCCTTTGTCTTGATGACAGCTTTGCACACTCTTCGCATTCTCTCAACCAGCTTCATGAGGCAGTCAACTGGAATGCATTTCAATTAACAGATGTGCCTTATTAAAAGTTAATTTGTGGAATTTCTTTCCTTCTTAATATGTTTGAGCCAATCAGTTGTGTTGTGACAAGCTAGGGTGGTACACAGAAGATAGTCCTATTTGGTAAAAGACAGCTCAAATAAGAGAAGAGAAATGACAGTCCATCATTACTTTAAGACATGAAGGTCATTCAATCTGGGAAATTTCAGTGCAGTCGCAAAAACCATCAAGCGCTATGATGAAACTGGCTCTCATGAGGAACGCCACAGGAAAGGAAGACCCAGAGTTACCTCTGCTGCAGAGGATAAATTCATTAGAATTAACAGCCTCAGAAATTGCAGCCCAAATAAATGCTTCACTGAGTTTAAGTAACAGATACATATCAACATCAACTGTTCGGAGGAGACTGCGTGAATCAGGCCTTCATGGTTGAATTACTGCAAAGAAACCACTACTAAATGACACCAATAATAAGAAGAAATTTGCTTGGGCCAAGACACACATGTGTGTGTAAGCCTTTCAGTATGTATGTGTGCAGGGAATGTGGACATGCATGTTTGCGCTGTGAGGCGCATAGGTTCAGAGGTCCGTATTTCCATACAGAGTGACTGGGAGAGATGGATCTGGGCTGGGTTTCAATCTGCTACTGGCACAGCTACCTAGCTGCACAGATGAAGGAGATACAGTGATGCTTTACTAGGATCTGATACCATATGAACATGGTCAGACTAATGGAGGTGTCATTTAACTTTTCCTCTTCTTGATTCATAACCTAATTATCACCCTACCTGTCATCAATAGTATTTTGTACTCATATATTTCACAGCGCTATTTTGTAATAGCATATTAGTTACACATAATATGAGTTCCCAATGGCATCATGCAACCATATCTAGTCGGTGGTAAACACTAAATCCCACTTTACCTGGATTATGTTAAGTCACTATGTGATTAGGAAATCTGCATGATTTAGGAGAACATTTGGTATTTTTGCATTCACTCTTTGTTATTATGTCATGGAATCAGAGCTACTGATGCACATTGCAAATACTGAAGCACGTACACTGTATACCTGTATTGCAAAGCTGGAAGGGTTTCTTCAACACAATAGACAAAACAGCAAATACATACTAGCTCTTCAGCTACAGTGAATTAGGTTATTTTCTGCTCTCTAAATAATCCTGATTGAAAGTAAATGGGGTTTATAGAATTAAGTAAATAAAAAGAAAACATGGCAGACAAAGCGGCGTGCAGGATGCAGGAGAGGATCACTATC
Source organism: Brachymystax lenok tsinlingensis (assembly GCA_030435695.1). Taxonomy (NCBI): domain Eukaryota; kingdom Metazoa; phylum Chordata; class Actinopteri; order Salmoniformes; family Salmonidae; genus Brachymystax; species Brachymystax lenok. The sequence continues at coordinate 31,073,199 of CM059819.1, read as the reverse complement.
AGCCAGGCTCTGCAGAGCTGAGGGCCTTTGTTTGAAAAGTTCAAAGTCATTTTGCAAAATTTAGGGCACTGCAAATTATAAGTACACTGCAGCGAGCCATCATTTGTGAAAGAAAGAAAGAGAAAACGAGAGGGAAAGATGAGTAACCTAACAGACCTAATTTTGAGCTTTCTTCTTTTAAGGGTTACATGCTTTTTTATTTGTGTGAGTGTGTGGAAAATAAAACACTTCTAAGCATTAGGAGAGACAATATCCATCTTTGTGGAGCTAATTAAGGACGTGATCTGAAATGTATTTTGTGAGCAGCCCATTGCGTTGCGGGGCCTGAAGGGTCAGCTGGTTCACAATAGGACAAAGATAATACAGCAGGAGTCAGAGGCGGAGAAGGCTCCAGTCAGGGGGGATAACGCCCCCCTCCACCACCCCTCCTCCCTGGCCTGTGTGCTGCTGATGGAGCTGTGCTCCTAGCCCAGGGCTCCTAGTTCCCACCACACCAGGCCCTGCTCTGTTCTGCATGTGGGCTGCTGCTCCACACTGCTCTGCTCTGCAGTCAGGGTTGCTCCCTTTGTGCCGGCCCTCTTTGGCCTCCCAGTAAAAAAAAGACATGCATGATTTCATACATGAAAGATATATGTAATTGGACAGCAGGGCCTATACAACACATTTACAATTCTAAACAGAATATGTTAAAAGCAATTCCCCTCTATCTCCGTCGCTCCTTTTTTCACGGAAATGTATTTGCACATATCATAAAACACACAAAATACAAAAAACCAACACAACACAGATTATCACACTTTTATTTGCATGCATGATATTACATGTGGATGTTGAAAGAGAACACATGGAGTCAATCTATCTGTATGTTCCAGTTGATCCCAGCATGGTTCAGACTGCTGTGTTCAATGTAGTTTAGAGCATAGTGGACACATTCTCACTATTATACCAAGAGCCTAACCTAATAGTATTATTACATTTCAGGGCACAGAATTGAACCATTTAAATAGTAGACATCTAATGATTTCAAGTTCAAGATTTTAAGTCAAGTTCAAGACTCAGTTGGTAGAGCATGGCGCTTGCATCGCCAGAGTTGTGGGTTAGATTCCCACGGGGGACCAGTATAAAAATGTATCCACTCACTACTGTAAGTTGCTCTGTATAAGAGTGTCTGCTAAATGACTAAAATGTACTTGTTAGGTGGGCATGTGTGTTGTCCCTGGTAGGGTCTGAACCCACCCCTCCTATAGTGTTAATGTAGTGCCAAGGTAAACACCTCTGCCTTTAATTGCGTTAACAAGCTCACACCTAGCCAGGGAATGGCCTCACTAATCACTTGCTTTTATTGGCCCCGGGGCCCCAAAGGCAAGCTAGACCCCGCCTCTCTAGGGCCACAGGCGGCACGCTGACAAGGGACGCTCAGCGTTCAGTCCCCCCCTTCTCTCCAAATATAGGTGGGATCAGCTTCCATGGAGCTGAGGTCGAGGGGGTAGGAGGGCTGGCGGAGGTTAAGTGTCCCATAATTCAGAGATAGTCACTGTGGTCACCTGCAATTACTCCCAGTCCACATGGCTCCACTTCTCAGGCTATGGCTGACAGGCTGCACTTCAGGAAGTTTTAGAGGGGCAGAAAGAGAGGAGTTTGTGTTTCAGTTGTTCCCCGTTGGTTCATACAGATCAAGGCCAGTCTGCTGCGCGCGTGTGTGTGTGTGTGTGTGTGTGTGTGTGTGTGTGTGTGTGTGTGTGTGTGTGTGTGTGTGTGTGTGTGTGTGTGTGTGTGTGTGTGTGTGTGTGTGTGTGTGTGTGTGTGTGTGTGTGTGTGTGTGTGTGTGTGTGTGTGTGTAGTGCATGCCAATGTCAATTGTACAGTAGGCTCAGATTGAATGATCATTCCACTTCCCTTAAACGCTATCCTTTCACTGACCACATGTATTTTTTTACAATGAAAATAAGCTTTTTTTATTTTCAATTAACAATTGAAGATGCATGTGGCCTCCTTGAATATTTAGTTTTATGTTTAAATAGGTGAACAAGAATCCATTTAAATAAGAAGCTATGATATTTCAGGCAGGGGAAACAAACAAAAAAAAAACTGGATGGTATTAAAATATTTCACTAATTTACAAATCATTGACATAATCAGCATAATTATTAGTATCATCATCATCATCATCATCAATGTCGTCATTTGCATTAAGACCTTCATCATTATCTTCACCATAGTCCTTCTGATTTAAATTAGATTAACTTTAATTTGATGCGCTCTAACTTAATAAGGACATCAAAGGTTATTCTAGACGTGTGCCCTTTGATGCACCTGACTCAATCGTCGATGCATGTTTCCCTAATTAGGGCGTTGTTACCATGCATAATTACTATTACCGGGAATGTAATAGGTAGACCTGTCGGTTACACACTTAGGGATTTAAAATTCTTAACGATGGCTGGCAAATTATGATAGCCTATTGAAATTGTTAGTTTGTTCTCATTCAAAGACAAATGTTGATGCTCAATAATCAATAGGCTATAAGAGTTATGATAGGAGTTATGATAGTATTGCGTAATGTGATTCCTTGTTCTACCTTGATATTATGACATCTGAAGAGAATGAAAACATATACTTTTGTTCAATATAATCAGTAAATAAGCCTTAATTTCCATATCGAATGTTTATCAACAACTCAGTCATACATTTGTATTTTTGTCATTTCAGTTTAAGTATTTGTGGTTATTTTGTTGGTATTTGGGTTGTAGAAAAGGCAGGATTACCTGACGGCAAATTCAAGAAAGCGTTCATGCGTGGATGAAATGATTTCATGACCATAGCTTGGCACATAAGTCAGTCATATATGTCAGCTGAAAGAGAAGCATCCAGAGGCACAGGATTTAGATGGTGACCCTTGGCGATATCCTAGATCTCCGTTGCCCTTCTGTGTCTGCTTCCACCTGTCATCTCTCATTGTGTGCGATTTGGGGGCTTTCCTTGGCAGCATCTCGGAGAAAATGACTCTCCATTTAGGCCTAGAATGTGTTAGCGCAAAGCCAAACCAGGCACAATATTCTGCGTCGATGTAATGTTTCCTTTTAGGTTGATAATTTAAGGCTGGACATGCGTTATTCTATTCTGCAGTAGTTATATTCCCTCTCATTCACAGTGCAGTATAGTGGTCATATGGCTCTGATTTGGGAGCCCTCTGCCCTGGTCTTTGGAGACGCCCGGTTCTCTCCCCTCTCCTCTCTAGAGCGCGCAAAGCCCATGCGTCATGGCTCTGTCTGTCACTATGAGCACTTGACACCAGCTCTCAGGATTTGTCCATTATTCTGTATGTCCCCGTAGACCTGAAATGTATGCGCTGGGCCTGTTTTAGCCTACGCGTAACCGGAACTATGGAGTTGTGCAGAAGGCCTGTGAATTATACCGTCACTGTAATCTTGGTTGTACTCTGCGCATTTATACAATTATTGACTTGATTTTGTAGCATTGGCCAACTTTGTATATCGACACTGCAATGCAACTAAGACAATCAAATTGTTGTTAGAGCTTTCATTTGATTTTGATTGAAAAGTCAGTCATTTTTTAATGGTTGGTTTGGTTTACCTCACCAGTGTATTCATCACAGTGTCTATGGAAACTAATTGGTTTAAAATGTCGTTTTGAAAATAATTTTCTTACCTGAAGAGAGATGAAATGGTTGAAGCACAGACAGACAGTGATAAGGGATGATGAGGCTGCTTGGATGGACTCAGGCTTGCTCCAGGCAGGTTGAAATACATTTGTGTCTTGTTTTTGCACGGGTGATGGGGAGACATTTGTACTACTTTACTGCACAGAGACAAATATTGTCCCCTTGCATCACTTATAGTTTCTCAACACATTATTTTGACGTTGGAACAGAGGACTATGTGCGTGTACAGACAAAACAAAATGCAGAATAGAACCAACTTTAATAATAAACGAAGGAAATCAAGCTGTGATGTTTCATATTGTAATGAACATTATTAGTTGATTACAACAAAAAAACAGGATTATACGGTAGTAGCAAATCTACCTGGTAAGGGGGCACAGACACGCGCGTGTGCGCGCACACACCCACACACGTTGCATGTTGCATATGCCTACGGTATTTACATAAGCAAACCCCCGTTGCTGACCTTCGTTTTCTGAAATCCACATTTCTAAAATCGACATTAGCAGTAAAACATGTAGCATCCTACGTCCACTCACCAACAACGAATACAACATTTGAATTAAAATAATAATGTACATTCTGAAGAGGTATAGTGGGTTGGTAGCAGGAGGACACAAGTAATCAAATCAAATTTTATTGGTCACATACACATATTTAGCAGATGTTATTGCGGGTGTAGCGAAATGCTTGTGTTCCAAGCTCCAACAGTGCAGTGCTGTAGTATCTAAGAATATAGCCAGATTAATTAATATTCCTTGTTTTTCATGTGAATGAGACAGAGTGACCAGATGGACGGTAGTCATATTTACCCTCCAACGTCACTATCTCTAAATCATGGTTATCACAACAAACAGGTCGTCCTGCTCCCAGTTCAGTCAGCATCCACACAACCGATGTCAGTGTTGTCCCCACTTTCTGACGTTGCTGGTTTATTGTTTTCATTTACTCAAACAAAACTTAATACCAGAGACAAAAATATATATTTTTAATTGCCTTTAATTTTCGTTTACACAATACATTAATGTAACAGACAAAAACAATTACAAATGCATAGAATGGATGTGTTTCAGATCGAAATCGTCTCGTTTATGAATATGTGGTGAATATTACAATCCTCCATTTCATTCAAACCATGAAGTGTTTTTCTCTGCAAAAAATGTACGATTTGAATAGCAATTTCGAATGATTAATCAGCAAAGGAAATGTGAGTGGAGTATGCACATATTACACAAACAAACAGGTTTCGCAACTTTTCAAACAAATTAAGTTCTAATTAAGTAATACAATTTCGAGTTTTGTAATTAGCATGATATAAACATATATTAGTCTGTTACTTGTCCAAACTATCTAAGTAGCGCAAATTGGGAAATAATATTTATTTGAAAACAGTAAAATGACATAGGGTTATAAGCACACATGTAGAAATGAAATGCCCTTACAAAGACCGTATGATGACACATGAGTGGACAGAAAATGAACAACAATAGGTCAAGGTTGGTCGCCGGATGTTGTTCATATTTTATACTTTTTTCCTTTCTATGCCCTGCATAGATCAAAGAAAAACACTGTTCTCAAAATAATTTTGTCCAAACACAGTTACGATACAATAAATAGATTAAGTGGGTTTGCAATAAGATTATTTTGAACAGGACGCCTTTTGATACAAAACGGTATGCAGCATGCAAAATATCATGCAAAATATGCATTTTGTGTGTCTTAAATGTACATGCTGCGTGTGACAAAGAGAATAGTCTTTGGAGAGAAGAATTGGGATTGTGAACTAACGGAGGAAATATTCATCATGCATCACAGTTTAGCAAACATCAGGCTACGGCAGATCTTCTTACTCCAGGGTTAACAGTTCAATGCAAAATAACCTCTAGGCCTACGTAAAACGCTTCCGTAAAAATTCGGTCGCTGTGGTGCATTCATAAGGAACACATGTTTAAATAATGACTAAATTGTAATATATTCATCTTCACTTGTGTGTAAGACACCCCCATACATAGGGAATAGGGGAACCCTTCACTCTAATCTTTAAAAAATACATAATTCTAACATCTGAATAAGGTCCCGAATTAGGACTTATTACGATATAACCTAAAATAAAATGATAATTATATTAATTAATATTCATATTTTATTAACATAGCATGGCATCACTAACTAGCAAATAAAATCACATTGAGTTCACTAGTTAAATATTAGCCTAAAGAAATAGATATACACTATAAACCTGCTGTAAAGCGAGACTATAGCCTATTTTGATATGATGGGTTGAACATCTATATGTCTATTCATTGATTTCTTTATTTTTTCTCAAAACAATTTTTTCCCGTCACTGAATACTCGTATGCAAATACACTGCAGAGATGGCGTAAGATACCAGTAAACACTGATGAATGAGCTATATTGTTTATTTAAACTAACATCTCTAGAGTATCCTGTATGGGTCTTGTCCCTTGCACATCTCCTTTGGGCGGTGGACTGTATCTGGTGATTTGCATGATGGCCATATGTAAATTGCTAAAGACACTATCGCAGTCTGATAGCATGAGCTGGCGCGGTGGCGCACAGGTGGGCACCGGGGATGATTCTCTTTCTGAGAGGCACATGACTCTGGTGAGGCAGGTTCATGTGCTCCTTGATCCCCGTGGTCAGAGTGAACATAAGAGGGCGCTCCCATTGCACCTGGTAGCATGTAATGCCCCATCCATCCCAGGCGCAGCAGGGCCGGACAAAAGCACGTTGCTGCTTACTGACTAAACCTTTGAAGAATACTCCGTTTGTTTTAGAAGGGACATATGAAACAGCATTTCACTTTGCCTCTCCACATTTTTAAAGGCACATTTATCCAGAGGTGACTTTTTTCATTTGACTAATTATTTAATCTGTTAATCAAACTTGTTTATTCTAGCATTTTCGTTTATTAGAGCAATTTTAGTGTCATTCAGTGGTGAGATGACAATAATGTTATAAGATGGAAAACTGTTTTAGTGTTGCGGAATGTGCTATGCCCTCTTCTCTTCTATTTACCTAAATATAGGAAACCTGGACTTGCGTGCCTCATATGTTAATATAATAGCCCAAATCCCCAAATCCTCCGGACTAAAATGTTCATTATCCCTTTATAAAGTTACAGAGCTATTCCAGACAGCAGCTTTTATCTGTAAATGCTTTCACCCCGCTCTCATTTCCTCTGTGCTCCCTTTTGTGCTTTGTTATCCTGGGATGGCACGCGCGGTGCATGAGGTTAAGATAAAGTAACACACACACACACACACACATGCACACACATACAGTAGGCCTACACATGCATATTCTGAAATAGAAATGAATACAATCACTTAACGTCAGTAAATGTAGAAGAGCAACATATTATTCCAAACTACAACCATGTTACACAAGATGGGGTCCATACATTAGTGTTTAAATATATTGTTTTGTTTCCTACAGCTCTGTGATGGTCAAGTATTTTCATGTGACCCAAATAATGGAGTGAGCATATTAAGCTACTTCAGCTTTTCTTTGTCATGTCCACGGGCTGTCATAAAGGTTTTGATGAATTTGCTATGCCACTCATCGACGTAGGCCTATTGAGGTTAGCACGTGGACAGTTGTCGTAATTCACCTAACACAAAGGCTCGTGAGCCTGTCACATTTTTTTTCAGGGACTCGTACTAATTGGGCTGTATATTCATAAACGTGAGTTATCCTACCGAGTCAGGGCTATACGGTATTAATGCTCGTTAGTTAAACATAAACTGTAAACTAGATTGGCATTGTTCGGCTTGCTAGAGCGATAGACTGGCTCAGATAGGCTATGTCTCTCACCATCCCCAATCACACAAGGCTCTTTATTATCTCACTGGCCCTCGAACTCCTTTTTTCTACCCATTCATTTTTACAATCTCCCTTTCCCGAGAGAGAGGACACATCGCAAATCCTTTCAGTCTGCCTCTCACACAGCTAAATCAGCATCTCAGTTTGACACACTTGGTCATTATGGTTTTGGTACAGGTGACATGCAGATTCTGTATCGATACATTCCCGATTGGTCTATCAAATATGTGGCCTCAAATATGCTTTTATATGGGTGCAAAATCTTGTAACATTGCAAATATTGGCTTTGGCACACACACACACACACACACACACACACACACACATACACACACGCTATTGTTTGCATCAGGCGTTGTCGCTATTTGGTCCTAATAGTTAAGCAAGTGCATAGCTGTGGAGTACAAAGTAAGGATTTTTCCCTAACACGTAGATGGCTCTGAGATCTGTCATACCTGCACGAGCTCACATTGAACGTGAGGCTCCCCATTTTGATTGTCATTCTTAATGTTCACCGTACATCAGAGCAAGATACAAATTAAGATTTTAGCATTAGCATTCAGACTAAAACATCGAGAGAAAAAATATTTTTGACATGCTTATTTGAATCTAAATAGTATTATGTGCTCATTATAAAATAACTTACATGTGTGTGGCCGTTTAAGTAGGCTATATGTTAGCTTGATATCATGAAGAAAAAACGCTAAAATATAGACATTTCCTTTTCATTTAAGAATATTCTTAGTTAAGGTTATATTTAAGTGCGTTTATTCTCGTATAAAATCATCGAAGTAACCTAAAACTAAAATTACACCTGCGTTTGGAATCTCACAAATTACGTCAAGGAGAAAAATAAGATAGGCCTATGTGTTTTGTACAATCTACATATTATATCAACTTAAACGTGCACTTCTTAAAAAAAAAAAGATTCATGTTACTCCAATAAACATTATGTAGCCTAATCAATGAAATTAAGCGGGTTCGTTTTATTTGTGCGGATCAGGGCCGCTTGGAGCTGTTAGGACAGAAAGGGTGCATACTGAAAGTGAGGGATTGTCAATTTCTTTAAAGAGAATCAACAATAGAATTATCGTGACAAAAGGCAGTGGGACAAGCACAAAGGTTGATTTCTAGAATACAATATTTCCATGTGGGGGGAAACCAAACGTAGTAAGTGACCATCTCTATAAGAGGCGAAATGTTTTGGGGGAAAGTGAAGGGGAAAAAGGCAAACCTGTGGATAACCTCACCGATCTATACAACAGTTGTTAGTATTGATCAAATGTCACCTCTTTGAACGCAGTCGTTTGGAAGTTTCTCCATTTGTCAGGAATAATTTCTAAATGCACGGATATGACTTGAGTAATGCCAATTACGTTTGTTTTCAGATAACTGTTTGATTGAAATCATACACTCAGAGTCAAACATTTAACCACTACGAGAAAGTCATTCACAAAAAACACTTGGAAGTGAAATATCAAGCGCAATGAGATTATTAGATAAATTGCTATAATTTGTAATAACAGGTGAAAATCATTAGGCCTACAAAGTATAGGATTAGGACATTAGGATTAGGAAATGGTATTGATTATGACTGAATTCAATCCTATATATTCTACCTGTATTGACCTGCATAGGCATATGAGATATGAGAAGCATGCAATGCAAACTCCCTCAATGCATGTCTTACTGTCAGTAGCCTCATCTGCTGCTTGAGTGTTTGTTGTATACATCTTCTATACATAGGCCTACTCAAACACATATAAACATCATAAAACGCAGAATTCGATGCGTTAGCTTCGTGGCCAATATCACACACAGAGGCTAGCTACTCAAAACTAGTGGACTGGACGTGGGCTATATCCATACCATATACACACACAGGAAGTTGGAGTCTATGCTTTTCACAACTTCAACTTAAATTCTGTAACTATTTTAAATACATCGCCGATATGCTGTCGAGGTGTTGTAAAATATCTCCAAATTGATTTAGTTGTGTATTACAATGGTGCTATCGTGTCATTTGTAAACTATTGTTTTACACTGACAGTAGACTGTATAGTCTCCAATCCCCTCAGGTCTCTCATCTCCCTATCTCCCTCTCACTACTATCCTGGGACAAAGCTTATTTTATCGCGACGAATCTGTTTTTCATTAAAGGATTCCACATTCTCACGAAAAGGATTTATGTTTGTATCCAGAAGTAGGTTATTACACATGCATGCAACTAGAGTTACATAACTTGTCGGTCTGTTACAGTGAGGCTAAGGCAGACTTATCAGATGCATCTTAGCTCAAATTATATATGTGTAGACATATAAAAGTAGTGATCCCTACACTTGAAAGTGTGGAATAAGGCTTTTAAACTTTGCACATCATTAGAAGTAGTGTTACAACAGCTCGTTGTAAGCTTTTGCAACTCTAAGGCATGCAGAGAGCTATTGCGTCTCGTTTTGTGCTTAAAATGCACGGATCATGTTTAAATAGCTTATTACGTTTGCAAATATGTAAATAAATGGTTAATTAGTATTGTCATAGGTGTTATTCAGTCGCTTGGAATGTGCATTCTAGTTTAAGTGGCATGCTGTTTTATCCCACACGTTAGCCATGTATCATCATGAGACTAGGCATTCATTTACAAAACAAAATTAAATAACAAGCTATTTAGTTGTCTATAGCAAATATGTTCATATCTTGTCAAATTTCCTTATGCATAATGCTTCATTTCTTGGTTGCTTGTTTTCCCGTACAGTCCAACTGTAGCCTATCATAAAAATATTGACTTGTGTCTATAAGTTGTATAAATACATGGAAAAAGTATCTCAAACTCCAGCAGTCAGCACTGCTGTCTCAGATTGCGTCTAATCTCACTACTAACACAAGTGACAATATAGGAAAATTTTATAATGAATATAGGCCATTACCGTGTTTTAATATAAATATATTAATAAGAAGAAATATAAATGCGTTATAGCCTACTGTTAAAAAAAACAAAAAAGAACGGACAAAATACAGCGAAGTGCGGGGTATTGCGTGCTTTGCTGCGGCTGTGGCGTCTACTCCAGTATTAACTTTCACTGTCTTCCTTCTAATCAAACTCTTACTTTCCGCTGTACTTAATTCCATATTTTCAATTCCTGATCATTACTTTCCTCTTTTTCTTCTTCCATCTATCCATCCCTCCCTCCCTCCCTCCTCTTCTCCCTCCCTCCCTCTCTCTCTCCCTAGCTCTCTCCTTTGCTGAATCTTATTGATCCAGAAGGTGGCTAATTAGCCCTTCCCGTCGTGCCTGTGTAATGAAGCACATGCGCACTGAATTAATCACAGCCATTTTTTGCAGGAAACTAATTAGCAGGAATAAAGATCCAAAGAGTTTTTTTCTTTTCAATCATCAGATCTCACTTTCACCTCTTCCTCGCTCCCTCTAACACAAGACTCATCGCCTGCTTTGCATCCAAATTATTTTTATATTGCCCTATACAACTAATACTTCGTTTTTTTACACTCCGCAACAACAATGATCTTTCTTTTGCCATCCTAAACGCAAACTGACCAAAAGGGACTGCCTTGATGGGATCTTTAGCCGAATCGTCTCAATACTGGATTAAAAAGCAAGGATCACACAGCGGCAGCGAAAAATTGTAAGTTACAACTTTGCGTTTCTCTCTTTTCCTCTCGATGTTTCTACGATTCGATTCTTTTCACTTTTAGTTATGGGCTAACCGAAGGTTTCTCCTATTATCCAGATACGCACCGATCTTCACTATTCTCACATTCTGAGAAATGACAGGCGATCACAAGTTATATTCATGCAAGTAGTTTTGTTTATTCTCGGTTTTATTCGTATCATTACCTGTGTTTACATCTGCGTTCGTCCTCGTTCTCCTCATGACTGGAAGAAAATAAATGGTCAAGACTGCGATTCCTCTCCAAGCAGTAGACCACAAAAAACATGAATTTAAAAGCACATTTGTGCTTTTCGATGGAATCAGGAAAGATAGAGAAGTCTTATTGGTGTCAAGAAACACATTTTGAGGACGATTACGATGTGAAAGGGTTACATTCAGCCAACGGAGGGTAGCGGGAGCTGCACATGAGCGTAGCCAGGAAAGGAGCACATTAGTCCAGCTTGTGGGTCCGTGTACGTCCCGCGAAAGAGAAACACCGCCCGCATTCTTATTTTGACAGATATGCCACTTGGTCTGTCCGCTGTTTTCAGCACCATCACGGGTTGATAAAATCCTTTATGTTAAGCAACATTTTCACTTTCCGATACGTTTCTTACATGTGTATTTCCCTCCGCCCCACTTTACATCTCAATTCCTCTACTTTTCACTCTCCCCACTTTGTCCATCATTTTCTTTTATTTTTAATTCCTGTTTGCTTCTTTGAAGCGATGTTAAAGTCGATACTCGCTGATTCCCTGACGGAGTCACATGCAAATCGATCGGTAGGCCTATGTGTGTGTGTTTTGTAAGTCTAGTGTGTTTCATGACAAGAGCCGATCAGTAAGACCTCGGGTACGGGAGAGCCCATAGCCGAGGCAGAGTTGAGCTGCGGGTTGCATGGAAAGAATAGAATGGTGATGCGAGCAGAGAAAGGGATTTACAGAATAGGTTGGCTGTCCGACGAGACAGATGACAGCTCGTATGGATTTTTATAGAATAAGTAAGAGCAATAATGTAACATTTCCTTCCCACTGGATATAGCTTACCTTCATAACAAACAACAAACATTATACTAGATAGGCCTACAAAAAGGAAACATTATCAATGAAAACTCAAAAGCTATTGTATAACGTTATTCTATCACCTAACATGCTTCCCTGCGTAATACTAACCTTATTACTGATTTCTAAAGTAAACCTAACTATTTATTTTCTAAAACAACCAGACACGAGACTAAATCAACTTTGGATACATTACTGTCAGAAGAAATAGTGTTATCATACACGACGGAGTGTTTGGAAAAAAATATGACTTGAGTATTTTACAAAAAATATCTAAACATAGGCCAGATTTGAATTGATAAGTAATATATCGACTAGCAACACGACGCTGGGACCGATTAGGTTTGAGTGAGAATATAACTAGTCCCTCCAAGAGACGGACGGATAGACAGGAAAAAGCGGAAATGCTATTGACCTCCCGACGTTTAAGACCCAGAATGCAGTGCCAAGATGCCCAAAAAGTACAGAAAACATAGTACACATGGACGAAATGGAGGACTCTCGAAGAAAGAGTGAAAGAATGAGGCAGCCCGACGAGTTTTCGCGACAGAGGGATGGAAAAGAAAAGCGTTTTGCAAGCTAAGGCAAGGCAGGGATGTGCTGGTTTGGGGGAGAAAGAGGGGGAGGTTGAAAGGCTGGGGGTCAGACGGCAAGAAACAGGGGAGCAGGGGTCAACGAGTGAGTGCAAGAGAGATAAAAAGGAAAGAAGGAAAAGCCCTACACAAACAGTGAGGGAAGGCAGTGGGAGAGTGAGACTGGGGGAAAGGAGAGAGGGGGTTACGTTTAGGGGTCACACAAAGCATAACACTGAGATTGTGGGGGTCAGCAAGTGCAAGATAAAAAACATGCCTCTAGTTTGGTAAACAGGAGAGAAACACTATACAAATGTTTCTATGGGTTTCTAGTAGGATGGAGGAAAGTATAATAATGGGGTTTGGAGACTCAGACAGAGAGTAGGGGAAAGACAGAAAGAGAAGGAGAGGGAGCGAGGGAGGGAGGGGGTAGGAGGAGAGGGATAGAAGGGGTTAGATAGCCATGGGCCATGGAGAAGGAGTCAGGGAAGAGGGCAGGAAAATAGATCCTAACACCTTTCAGACTTGCCCCAACTAGAGGGGCCAGTAGCTCCCGCATAGATAACTCAGACCAGCAGTATGTCCAGGACTCAGAGGATAGTAGTGGGAGAGAGGGAAAACAAATATACTAGCATGCGCAGTGGATACTTTTTTTTACTGCAAGAGAGAATATAATACCCACTGCCTCTTTATTTTTTGCTTATATTATTATTTATATATTTCAGGAGGGAAAACTTGGAGCAGTAGATTTTGGGCCTGTAAGTCTGTTTTTGTGTATCTCTGCTCCGTAGACGTAGGTTGGGCAATAATTACAGGCGTGACATAGGGAAGAAAATATAGCATAGTACATGTGCTGTGCCAGGACTCCCTCTCCTCTCGCCATCTCTCTTTCCCTCGCCCTTTCCCTCCTCTCTCGATCTCTGTCCTCCTCCTTTACAAAACAAATAGCAACGCTACTCGGTGTCATCTCACTTGCTCTTAGAAGACTCCTGGATTTGATATCAAAACCTTTGCTAGAAACATTTGAAAAGCAACTACAATATGTATACTACAGATTAGGAGGATTTTGATGCCTTTTGACATTTTTGAAAAGTAATTATCCATTGTATAATATTTATGTCAGCTGCATTTACCAGCTCAGGTATGGTTTAAAGGGGGTTTAAGATGGTTCTTGATTTCCTTGTGTTGTACTCTGTTAGAATCACATAGCAGACGTTATGGTTAGGTGTAGTATGTGCATTTGGTAAACCACTGTATCAGTCTGACCATGCTGTGTATTCTGCTTAAGAGGACTGTGGGTTGGGTAGATGTCACAAGGAACTATGTTTTCAGCATAGATAGCTACAGCACACTGAAAGTCATTGTAAATACTCAACTTTGATTTCCAATTCATTAGTAATGACCAGGGTTGTGTTTTTGTAACGTATTAAGTTCCGTTAATCCTTGACAGACGGAAGGAGAGGGACTTAAAGCATGATCCTCAATTTGCAGATATATTTTTAATTACATTTATTGACAATGATTTTATTGCATTTATCTCAAGACTATATTTTGTTTTAAGGTCTTTCATTGTCAGTCACACAGTTTGTTTATATTGACATAGAACAATATTTATTTTATAGATATATTTACATAAAAACATATAAACAAGTTTGTCTTTACCCATAGTTAAATGTTGTACTTTACTATTCACTATCACCATGTAATGTTAGATAATGGTGTTAAACCATAGGATACACGTAATAGGACAGAACGCGTAGCCTGCAGTATATGAATGCCAGCACATCTGGCAGAATGTTCTATCACTCTATGTGTAGAATAGGGTTTGTATTCTGCCGGGAAGTATGATATGGACATTTAACTGATGGTGTTGATAAAATGTAAAATGTTCCATAATTGTAATTATCATCATAAATAGTATGATGTTTATTATCAACATTATTACTATTATTACAATTAGTAATAGACTAGGAGTAAGGACATTAGTATCACAGTTATGTTGTTCTTTATCGTGATCTTTGTTTATAATATCATAAGCAGTGAATAGTCAGTAGTCTAGTGACGTTAGGGATTTGATTGAGGTTCTTGTTTCAGTGATAGTCTGTAGATGACGCCCTGTTCGTCTATCCTGTGATACTACCTGCGTTATCTCCCTATGTCCGGTTCCATGAGCATATTTGATTACTGGTGTGTCTGAGACTGAGTGTGCAGGTCCTATTTGGGCATGTGATTGGAGGGGAACGGAAATAAGGGTTATACTAGTGATGAAATAAGAGGAGAGCGGTGACTTGGTTGCAGGGTAACGTGAGGCAGAGAGACAGTTATCCTGGTCGTCTACTGCCCCCTCCTCCCTCTCTCTCTCTCTCTCTCTCTCTCTCTCTCTCTCTCTCTCTCTCTCTCTCTCTCTCTCTCTCTCTCTCTCTCTCTCTCCCTCCCTCTCTCCCTTGCTCTCGGGAGCTGGCAGCACCCCTAGGGAAGCTCTTTGCCATGTCCCCAGTCAGAGAGAGCCCTCTTTGGGCCAGCGCCAGGCCGCTAAGGGGCAGGCAATGCATGGACTAGCACAATATATTTACCAACCGTTGGTCACGTTGCCAAATCAAATCCAAAAAGGAGAATTTTTTCCTCCCAAAAATATTTTTTACCAATGATGATGCCTAATACATTGATATTTAAATAATTCAGTAATCAGTAATGATGACCTATTAATTATATAAATTAACTATTATTATTGTCACTATTATTATTATTATTATTATTAATAATAATATTTTTGGTATTATTATTACATTCATTTAAACCAGTTAATTATTTTTGATTATTTTAGTTTATTTATCATCTTAGATTTTGTTGTGATTGTACTTATGAGAAATTACTTTTACACTGGGTTGAACTGCTGTAAGGGTGAGGATAGTATAATGTGAATATGTTTGTGTAGATTAGTTTTCCATTGATAGCACTGGAGAGAGAAAGAGGCTAAAGCTTCTCCCTCCTCCCTTTGCTGTAGGGCTGTGTGTAAATGAGTTTAGCAGGAGCAGTGGCTCAGATTACAGATTATGGTTTTGAATATGCAAGCTTGTGCAGCCAGGACCTGTTCTTCCAGTTGTACCGTAGCCCAGGCCAGTGGCATACGTGTCATTAAGGGGCGGGCTGGGGGTGGGACATGGGGTGGGGGGGAGCAAGGAGAGGGGGCCAGGAGATGGCAGTGATTCTTAGGGGTTTGTGTGTGTGTGTGTGTGTGTGTGTGTGTGTGTGTGCGTGTGTGTGTGTGTGTGTGTGCATGCTCTACCTGGTTTCTGCTCCCAGTAGCCCCGAATCGTCACGAGAGCTCCTCTATGCCAGCAGCAAACCGATTTTCAGTCCATTTCCCCTCCCTGTCCTCTTTTTGAGCTCTTGTTCTTGCTGTCGTTCTTTTTATCTTCTTGAAGTGAAGTTGGCAGGAATTTCTGTGGTTTGCTGTTTCACAATATGTTATTGTGTTAACATTCTATGAATCATTGTGGGGTAGATTTACACCTGGGAAGGTGTGTGTACGGTATGTGTGTGTCTGCTCTCTTTTTTGTGTTGTTATTCCTTTTTAGGTGGACAATGTCATGTCGTCAATTTGAGAGAATTTCAGAGTAATCCTTATAAAATGCCGACGACCCCCATTGTGAATATTACTGCTGTCTGTGCATATACACCACATGAGCAGTTGGGTATTATCGCTGACATATCTTCAAAACACAAAACAAAGAAGACGTGTTTTGTTTGGTAATATGTCTGAACTTGAGAAAGAGAATGAGAGGAACCAAAAAACCCACACCTCACCTGATTAATGTGCTAGAGAGAGAAGAGGTTTAGATACGGATTTATAGGTAAGAATTCCTATACGCTTTTTCACTATATTTTCCATGTTTAAGCAGCTATAGAGGGCCTTCCAAGTTGGCCACTCGGCCCCCTTTTGTCATTTATATAGCACTACGTAAAAAATATGCGCGGATTGAGAGTTAGAACTGGTGCTCCTATTAGAATGCATGTAGCTACACCCAGATTTGCATCCAAGTGCAAACATGATTATTGATTTATACTTTTCTGAAAACAAATACAGATGTTCTATGCCATACACATGTGGAAGTATGTATGTGTATGTTTAAAATGAGACACACTTCTCAATCAGCATAATTAGCAATCTAATCATTAGAAAATACCGTTGCTATTGCACATTATCTGTTTACTGTGTACACTCTAATGTTAATGTTAGGGATGTGATTTGTATAAATCATTTCTGATTATTACATTTTTATTACAAAAACACACACTGAAAAAACAGAAGCACTGGTAGCTCCTGTCATTTCCCCCATCAATGTGTAGTGATGTTTGTGATGGTTGTATAGCAGTGTTAAGGCACGGCATGTTGCTAGGGTGTTGTATTCTGGCAGGGATGGGTCCACGAGTGCTGTGTGATGCAGACCAATGCCGGAGAAGTAGTAGCATAGCAGGTTAGCAGCTAGCGGAGGCTTGGACAGCAGTAGCATAGCCGGTTAGCAGAGGCTAGAACAGCAGTAGCATAGCAGGTTAGCTGCAAGTCGAAGGGCTAGGACAGCAGTAGCATAGCCGGTTAGCAGCTAGTGGAGGCTAGGACAGCAGTAGCATAGAAGCTAAGGCCGTGTCTCATATTCAGGACAGCAGCGGCTGGCTGTAGCTCCCCGCTGTGCAGCTTGGCCGTGCAGCGTGCATATGTAGCCTACGTAGGTACGTACCCGGGCGAGGGAGCACTCCAGGGGCTGCCCAATTGATCTCTGCACCAGCCCCCGGCCAGGCCCAGCCCAGCCTAGCCCACCCCTCTTCTGGACCCCGGAGACCAGCATTCCACCCTCGGCGCTTATCATCACAAAGGACAGAATGCATAAAACATGGTGGACACACAGACTGAGGTCGCCTTTCTCTCCCCACACTGAACCATGGAACAATGCATGGGGCCTTCTGGCCTGTGACTCTGATGACACGCTCACCCTCTTTTCATCCTCCTCGCTTTCTTTGTCGTCTTCTTCCTCTTCCTCTGCGTATACTTGTGCTCCATGCAGCGATTCCTGTCCACATATTGTTTTGTTAGTTACGCCGTGTCTATCAGTAATATGCTTTTGTCAGTGCTAGTCAAATGTGCATTATGTAACTAAAATGCTGCTATTAAAAATTCACAGAGTGAGACTCCCCAGCGAAGACAGTGTGTGTGTGTGTGTGTACACACCAGGTTCCAGAAAGGCCATGTGTTATGACATTTCATAAATTCATAGTTTTGAATAAATTGCATAATTCTGTCATATTTTTTTAAGAGACAAACAGCATTAATGCAATATTCCTTTTTCTAATGTGGTTATACTCATTTGATTATTTTAATATTTCATAACAATATATATATTTTTTACAGCATATACAAAGGCAGAAAAATTATTTTCCGTCAACTTAAATATAGAATATTATAATTATTAATTAATTAATATTATGGTAAATGGTTCCAGTAGGAATATTTTTTCCTGTATTTCAGTCAGGTGATCCTGCTCGTACGTTAATCCGCAGCAGATGTCATTTTGCCCTCACTGTTTTACGGCTAGCTAGCTAGCTCAAGGATGCAACAGGATTTGCTTTGGCTGCGTGTGTGTGTGTATTATTAGGTAGTTGTGTGTGTGTGTGTGTGTGTGCATGTGTGCGTGTGTGTGAGCGTGTGTGTGTGCATGTGTGCGTGTGTGTGAGCGTGAGCATCTCAGCTGCAGCGATGGCCTCTATTTGTCGGTCAGTGGGCCGGGCAGGGAGGGAGTGAGGACAGAGAAAGAACCAGTGACAGTCAGACAGTCCCTCCCTGCCTCCATTACCCTGCTCCCATAGCTCCACATGTCTAACTAGCATGACACAATTTGAAGAATCCAGATATATTTGCCTAAAGGTGTAAGTGTATTTGTTCAGGTGGTATTATCCATCCAAGGTATTATCCATGTACCTTCTTGTTTTGTTTATGCTACTATATTTGAGATGTCAGTGGATTTCTTTAAACAAATACATATTTTTTACTGAATATTAATTTCTGCTGGATATTATTTTCATTTTTAAGTGGAGGTAGCATTAATTTGAGAGGCTAGCAGTGCTGTGTGTTTCCAGTCAGTTAGTACTATGATTCAGTGGCTATAGTAGTGGTGGCCGTGTGGGGCTATCCCAGACCCAGTCTCATGGCTGGGCCGGGCCGGGTCTAGGTTAGGCTGGGCTTCAGGAATGCGTCGTGGGGATGTGTTGGACCCCAGCAGGCCCATTGCACTTCCTCTCTGTGTACCTCACAGTTTATCCTCCTCAGGATTAGAGAGAGAACAAAAGAAAGTAGGGATTGGAGGTGCCCCCCTCTCCCTCACTCACCCTCTTTCCCTTTTTATGTGTAGAAAAAAAAAACTAACAAAAAGCGTGATTCACTTGCAAATGTGCGGCAGCCTGTCCAGGTCCCCTACGGGGCAGAGAGAGAGAGAGTGGGAGAGATTGAGAGAGACGGATAGAGAAATAGAGAACAGACGGAGAGAGACGGATGGAGAGAGAGAGAGAGAGAGAGAGAGCGAGTTGGTAGCAGCTATGCTCCCTAACCTCCAGTCTCCTGGAGTGTGAGGCCTGCTCTCCCCGGTAGGCCTGATGGGACTCTAGCATCTACTATTTCTGTCTGATGCTCAGGAAACGACGACTGCTCCCGAGCTATTCACATCCCTAGCATCTCACCTCCTGGGGTTAGAGTACGCTATGCACGTGATGAGACAGTGTGTGTGTGTGTCCGTGTGTGTGTGTATGCATGCATTAGACAGCCATTGTGGCCAGTGTAGTATTTATGTAATATTGTCATTCTCTCCGGGGTCCTTGGAGGTGGTCTGTTGTTGTTATTCCTCCTGTTCAGGGGGCCATCGGGGCAGCAGTGAAGGGGTTAAGAAGCGGGGATAGCCCCCTTTGTCTCTGCGGCCCTCTTTGCCATTGTTGCGGTGGAATTGAGCTCGGTGCACCTCACTTGACCACAGCAAAGCAATAAAATGGCCTCTAAGTGCTGCAGCCTCTCTAGCCCTCTGATGGCAGCCGTCCACTGGGCTTTCACCGCGTTCACGCTCGCACACACACATTGCTAACTACCTTTTTCCCTCTAGCATTCTCAGACCAACTTATTATTTAATGCAATTTTTGTTTTCTAGTCTAGCGAGCGCTAACGAGTACCATGCAAATTGCTTATTTTTGATTTCTTTTTTATTGTGTCTCACAATGCACACGGATGCTTGAAATGCATGTAGCTGATACTTATAAGCATTAGTTGACTGTGGTACTTTTTTATTTTCCTGTTCTGTCAGTCATTACATTAGCCTGCTCATTGTGAGACACATTATACAGGTAACTAATATAAATGTGTTGTGTTATTTTGATGCAAGTAGAAACATTGAGTGATTGTAAATACGGAAGCATTTACAGCTATTGTCATGAAGCAATTGTTTTAATATCTAGAGACGTTCAGCATATGTGCTGCATATTTACATTGATCATTAAATTCATTTCAATGCAATGGCCCTGCTTGTATGAACATAAAGGTAATGCCTAAGCATTGTGTTCAGTTGAAACGCTAGCTATCTATTTAGCTACTGTGTTGGGTTAGTTCTGTAATGTGTGTGTGTGTGTGTGTGTGTGTGTGTGTGTGTGTGTGTGTGTGTGTGTGTGTGTGTGTGTGTGTGTGTGTGTGTGTGTGTGTGTGTGTGTGTGTGTGTGTGTGTGTGTGTGTGTGTGTGTGTGTGTGTGTGTGTGTGTGTGTGTGTGTGTGTAAATGTCAAGGCCAATGTCTGCCCCCCTCTCTGAATGTGTATTCAGATCAGATCTGTCCCGAGTGCTGCAGCCATTTTGGTGCCTTTTTAGAGGTCTCTATTAACACAACCACAGAGGACAGGAAATGATTCCATTTTAGTTTCAAATTACATTTTTACATAGACTTGTTCATAATGCTGTTGTTGCATTATACTTTTTTTATAGCACCTTGTTATTCATTTATGATGAGATATACTATATTTATACACAGTGAGGCAACATGATCAGTTTTTCTTCATTGTTTTATTATTTAATTTGATGTTGTTTTGTCAGTAATGGTAATAGCTATGGGGATAGTGGTATAAAGGAGACACAGTAATATCATTATTTAGGGTGGGGCCTACATTATGCTAAGGCTTCCACGTATGGTGCTGGTGCTATTGTTATGGATAGCACTGATGATTGTTTATATCACATTGTCCTCTTGCAGACATTATAATTGAAAAGGGAGAAATGCGCTGTCTGTCTCTGTCTCCTCTCATCAAATGAGCATTTAGATGTCAAACAGGAGATGTCAGGAGAGCCATCTGATTGGCTGGGGGGGGTTTAATTGCCCCTGTCCTCCCCCCTCTCTCCTGGGTGGAACCTGTTTACGCCAGGTGTCCTACAGACTGTATTAAGCGTTGCACTGGGCTGCAATTAAATCAACACTTCCTCAAAGCCACATTATTACACATCCACTGTCAGATGAAGGGCGTCAGTCCTGTATGCGTCCCCACTCCACTTCTCCTCCCCACCATCCATCCCTCTCTCTCTCTCTCTCTCTCTCTCTCTCTCTCTCTCTCTCTCTCTCTCTCTCTCTCTCTCTCTCTCTCTCTCTCTCTCTCTCTCTCTCACTGTACCTAAAACAAATGCTACTTGCTAATTTTTTCCTGTGTTAAATGAACAAACACGAGGACCTCAGAGCCTCATAATAAATTGATTAGAGAGATGCAGACTCCCACACAGTAGCACCCACTACTGGAGCTGTGTGTGTTTGTTTTTGGCCTGAGGAGGAGGAGACGCATGCAGACGCAGACGTGTACACACACACACACACACACACACACACACACACACACACACACACACACACACACACACACACACACAAACCCTAGTGAAGCTAATGCCAGACCTTCTGCCTCTCCCCCACCCCTTCCGTGTGTTTGGGCTAGCCACGCTCTGGTCACTGTATTGTGGCCGGTGTCTGGCGTGGTGGTGACAGATGACAGCGTCCTCCTGGTCTTTTCATATTCAACACGCATCATCCCTCACTCCCATGACTGTTTAGTTTTCATTTGGAGGTTCACTTACCCCGGCACGGGGCTGGGCTGTGCTGGGGGTTTGGGGCGTGGGTCTAGAGGGGGGTTGGGGGCCCAGGCAGGCCTCGGGGGACCGACACCAGGGTAGACGGCCGTGACAGACTGGTGACCCTGGCTTTGTGACGTCATGAAGCCCGTCTGGTCACTGCTGAATTCCCTTCAGCTTCTGCTCTGTAACGGCAGATCCTAGCTTCATACGGCTGATCAGATCCTAGCTTCATACGGCTGATCAGATCCTAGCTTCATACGGCTGATCAGATCTTAGCTTCATACGGCTGATCAGATCCTAGCTTCATACGGCTGATCAGATCTTAGCTTCATACGGCTGATCAGATCCTAACCCTAGCTTCATATGGCTGATCATATCTAAGCTTCATACGGCTGATCAGATCCTAGCCCTAGCTTCATACGGCTGATCAGATCCTAGCCCTAGCTTCATACGGCTGATCAGATCCTAGCCCTAGCTTCATACGGCTGTGTGATAGCATTCATAATGATGCATACAGCAGCAGAGAACTGTGGCCTACTTGTAGATGGCATGTGAAAACACAACATAGCCTCTGACATTCTACTGCATCTAATGATGAGTTAATCCTCCCGTGGTAGAATGACTAAGTATCAGTTTATCTCTCTGTCTTTTCATACTTGGGTAAGAAAAGGCAGCTTTTTTCCCCCTCCATTTTAAAAACAAACGGGCCTTCTTGTTGAATGCAGGCATAAACAAATAGCAGTGATGTGTTGCTGTGTGAAGCAGCAGAGGAACTGAACACTGCCTGGACACATTCACCAGGTCAGCCAGAGGTGAGCGTTGGGCTGGGAGCTCAACGCCTGAATTCTTTCAGTATTTAGTTGTCAGGTGCCAGTGTTCTTTGTAGCGACTCTCTTTTTGCCCCCTCCCCCCACACCGCCCACACACACACTCTCTCTTCCTCTCTGGCTCTCTCAGTAGTCAATGACTTCAGGGCAATGTTTAAGCAGGTTTCCTTTGGAGTAGGTTGTTAATCGCCTGTGGTTGCTGGAATTGTAGAAATTGCCACAGAGCTTAGGCTTGCTAATTTGTGTAGCATCTCTACTGAGGCTCAATGTGGTTTCTGCAGATCAGGCGAGGTGTGCTGTGTAGGACAGAGTGAGAGAGCATGGTGGTAGGTTTAGGTTTGGACTCATTTCTCCTCTGTGCTCTATAAGCCAGGTGTTCCCTCATGTTGGGTCCTGCCCCGGTGTGGAGAAACAGGCTGCATCGTTGCAGGTGAGAACCAGGCCTCCGGCGCTAACACAGCTCTCTTCCTACCTGCCTCCAGCAGGACTCCTGGGGCTGTAGAGGCCTGTGGAGGGTTGCTCAGGGCTGGGGGATGAAACAGGAAATGTCCCCTCTGTGCGGTGTTTCTCTCTTTTATTCTGTGCCAGAGCAGACTAGTTATTAGCAGGCCTGGGAGAGAGGCTC
This sequence comes from Brachymystax lenok tsinlingensis, assembly GCA_030435695.1. Classification (NCBI taxonomy): domain Eukaryota; kingdom Metazoa; phylum Chordata; class Actinopteri; order Salmoniformes; family Salmonidae; genus Brachymystax; species Brachymystax lenok. The sequence continues at coordinate 31,049,783 of CM059819.1, read as the reverse complement.
TGGCTCTTGTCCTCTCTCAGCAGTTTGTAGGTGACACAGGCTTTATTTATATTGGCGACGATAGGAGGGGGGGCACAGACACCAGTCCCATCACTTCCTTCCGTTCTTTAGCTTTTTTTATGAATCACCATTGTCATAACAACAGTGTGGATATAAAATTACATGTAAATGGGTGAACAAAAGAGCCCTTATACAAAGACATTGTTCCAACATTATATAGAAAGTCCAGATTTATAGACACGGTTAAAGCAACGCATCTGGTGTATCTCCTCTTCAATGTGAAGCACAGTGTAAAAGGGGTCTGACTGACTGACTAGTCTAATCTCTGAGCTTGGTCTGCTCTGCCAAATCCCCCTATCTCTCCTCTCTCCGCTTCTCTGTGTAAGTCAGGTCACATTAAACAAGCCTGTGTGTTTTGACCCTGATCAGCAGAGAACACACTTTCTCACACTCCTCAGACCTCTGGTTTCCTCAGGACAATCCGGTGCATGTGTGTGTGCTGTAGAGGGAGTGTGTGTATGTATGTATGTGTGGTGCGTGTGTATGTGTGGCACACCACCTGCACCCCCCTGTTTATCCCCCAGTACTGTGGCTAGTGTCAGAAAGTGTACTTTGTCATGACAACCGGCTGCATGGGCCTTCAACAGGAAGCCTGGCTGCACAGTTTCACAACCTCACTAGAAACAGGAACCATGTTAAGTCGAGTACCCGTCTACCCTTTACCACACCGCTCCATTCACTTCTCTCCCATGCCTTGAGTACCAGCCTGCAGCCAGAGCAGGCACGAGGCGCAGGGAGGGGGGTACTACACTGTCACAAGAGGGCCCCTGGGACCCCCTAGAGGGGAAGAGGTATGGCGAACGTCTGTTTTGGGCACAGCTTGTGTCAGTGTGTTTAGCACTGGCCTGTGAGGGCATTTATATGCAAATGCTAAACAACCAATTGGGTGGCTAATTACACTGGGGCTATTGTGTCAGTGCCAGCCTGGTTGAGGAGAGGAGAGGCAGGGAGTTTTACTAGCACGCCAGGCCTGGTCTGGACTTCCCCAGCTTGTTTACTCATTGTCTTTCCTTATTGCCTCCTCATTGACACTCCCCCTTTGTGTTGGATGGGCTATTTCCCTTCATGCTGGCTCCTCCCCGTGTGGTGTAGTGTAGAGTTAATGTACTAGATTAAAGAGGCAGTACACCAGCCCTGTTTATTCCCTCTTCATCCTTGCCTCCCATCCTGTTCTCCTCTCGTCTTTTCTCTCCCAGCCCAGCCAGGTCACAGTCAGACAGGGAGGAATCAGCAGCCTGTTATCTCTCTCCCTACTACTACGAAATGCTCTGCTAATTACTGGGGGTGTTAAAAATGCATTTAGGTCAGGTTTTTAATACCATGCAAATTTATGAGCAGACGGAAGCAAATATTAACTTGTAGAGCTACTGACAGTCATTGACTGGGGACAAAGGTACACCAATCTTAACTAACAAATGGCAGGGTTCCTCATTGTGCTCCGGTGTCATCTCCCTGCGCTAGCTGTTGTCAGTGGCTGGTAGGCAGGAGGAGTAAGGACAGCAGGGGAGCTGGGAGCACACAGGCAGCAGAGGCTCCTACTAGAGGCCCAGGCTTCCACAGGCCTACTGTCAATGCTTATGCACACTGTTACCATAATCTATCTGTCATGTATAGCATTGCTGCGTGTGTACTATCAGAGTAAACTCACACTAATAAAACTTAACTTGCAGATTCACTGTAGTTTTCATTTTTTTATAAAAAAAAAAATGTGCTTACATTTTTTAAACAGGTAAAGATATTACACTGGGTTACCTTTTCCTGACCTCTACATCCCGCAGGGTGTTTGTATGTCAGATGGGGGAGGTGAAAGACGGTTTATTACAGACTCGGTGAACGCCACAGCACTGTGCTTTTGATGCTGTCTGTCTTGGTTGAGTGGAGCAGCATTGGGAGCTGTCAAGCCATGATGACCCCACGCACTCTGGAAAAGAAAGGATTGATAGCTGATAAATAGGCTAGGGGAGTCAGAGCCAGGACAGAGCCAGGCCAGGAGCAGCGTGCCTCCTGGACACCCAGGACCAGGCCCAGCCGCCCAGCTGTCCTACGGTGTGACTCCACTGTAACAGCCAACCCACAGAATGAGCTGCCTTGTTGATGGAGACATATCTCTCTCTCCCCCGCCTTTCCTCCCTCAGAAATGACAGCAGTGCTGTCAGTAATTACCATTGATAGAAGTATGAAAGGGACTAGAGATGCAAACAGGCTACAGAGGGCGAGGTAGAAGGAGAGAATAGAGAGGTAGTCCCAGGCATCATGACATGAGACGAAATGGGTTAGCAGCGTGGAGTTTGAGCCTGGCCAGATCCCCCGGTACTGAAGACAAAGGTTGACCTCCACAAAGTTGGAGCAGCTGGATGAGCTGTAGTTCTCTGCTGTGCAGATGTACAGGTCATCCCTCTGCAGCCGTTTCTCCTGCAATTTAAAACAAATTACTAGTGGTGCCTCTTTTGTTATTCCAAATAAACAATGGTTGTGTGTGTGTATGCGTCTGTGTTTGAGCGTGTGTGTATCTCACCACATTCTTGAATCTCTGCTGAATAAACAGCCATTTCAGACCGGGCCTGCTGCATTCCTGGGGAAGAATTTGGCTTGCGCTAAGACAAAGAAAGAAGGAGAGCTGAAGAGAGAGAGATCAGGTTTTGGTGTCGCTTTTTCCTCCGTTCTGCCACTTGGGTTTCGCCGCCAGGTTGTGTGGGTAGCCAGCACCTGTGGCCCTCACCACGCCAATTACACCCACCCATGAACACACGCACATGCACACGCACACACGCACACACACACACACACACATACACACACACACACACACTGGGGGAGACTGTTGGCTGGCCAAGGCAGGCTGGATCAAAGGGCGTGTATGAGGGAGCCAGGGCACCTCGTAGAAAGCAGCTGCTCCTCGCTGTCTCTCCCTCTCACCCCGGCCTGACAGCAGCTAGAAATATGAGGCCTCTCCGGACCTCTGGCCTGGGAAAAGAGGACAGCCTGACACACATTCACAAAAGCTTTTGTCTCTGCACACACACACACACACACACACTAAGAAAGCCTTTTGTCTATGCTCATTCACTCACACGGCCACAAATACAAATAGACTTAGAAGACGTTTCATTAAAAGGCTACATACTCTTTCACACATACAAAAGCATTACATTCTCACACGCTTCATTTCTCTTTCTTGTCCATTTAATGCCACTCTTTCATTTGCTGTTTTAGTCTATTTGTGGGCCTTTCCCCTTCACTCTAGCTCTCCATCTGCCTTTCTCCCACTTCTCCCCCAGCCGTCTACAATTCAGTCTGCTCTTTCTCTCAACTAGTCTATCCTTAACTCCCTCTGAAGGTGCTTTTATTCCTCTCTGTCTTCCCCCTTTTCTCCTGGCCTGTCTATGCTTTCACTCCTTGGCTCTGGCTCTCTCTCCGGTGTGTTCAGGCTCTGACAGAGAGGGTTGAGAAAGGCATTCAGCTCCCTAATCCGGGCTCCCTCCATCAGGAATGCTAATGTGTGTGTGACCCGCCGGGCCCAGCAACATCTGCAGGAGCCTGTGCCGAGGGCCCCCCTCCACCCCGTCCCTTTGAGCCGCTCACTCGCTGCCATTATTTCATTGTTTCACTTCACGCCTGTGACTGGGCGGTGCAGGGCGGTTAACCCTCTGCTGCACAGCCCAGCCCAGTCCCATGTAGCCTAGTCCTGCTACTCACTGAGGAGGCAGAATGGTGCTGAGGAGGGGTGCAATCAGGGCCCTGGGAGGAACAACCCTTTCCAAGGACAGGGCTCCCCGCCTGTCCATCTGGACCCCCCCCCCCCCATAACACACTGTTTACCCACACACATTCCACTACTCACTCACAGTGTGTGTGTGTGTGTGTGTGTGTGTGTGTGTGTGTGTGTGTGTGTGTGTGTGTGTGTGTGTGCGTGTGTGTGTTGAGGCAATCTGTTTAAGTGTACAGACTGCAAGCTCTCTGTCCATATAGCTAATGGTGAGTTAAGGCGTAATTGCAGGACTTATTCTCTGTGTCCCACTATTGGACGTCACATAATGGACAGACCTAGTCTGTACGTCAGGCAGGACAAACTTTTATTTGATAGGGTGAGATGTGATGGGGGGTGGGGGTGTTAGCCTATCAAATCCGTGTTATTAGATTTTCACCCGCCCCCTTTGCCAGGTTTTTGAGTTGAAAGAAATGATTGTTTGGATTGTCTCCGTTTTCAAAAAGATGAATTAATGGTAAAGCGCAACTGACAAAGTGAATCTGCGTCGAGCCGCAGCGCTGCTGATTGAATTACACTTCTCCCCGGTTAGTCCCAGTCCGGGCCACATTCCTGCATATGCACTCCAACTCCACCATGCCATGGACAGACAGACATATTAGATTTCTGCCTCTCCCTCTTCATCCAAGTCCTCTCTATAGCTTTGATAGGTCTGTGATATGGGACCTGTCAGGCCCTGGCCCTGCTCTGCTCTCTGTCTAAGGAGACTCTCTGTGGGTAACAGACAGGTATGGATAATGTCTAGAACCCACAGCCTCTCTAACGGCCGGGGGCTGAGCTTGGAGCTACAGGCCCATGCAGGAGGCGGAGCTCCCAGATTGGAGGCAAATGCAAATGCAGCGTCTAGTAACGAGCCTCACGAGATGGAGGGTGTAGAAATTACAGTGAAGGAAGGAAGGAATTCATTCAAAATACTGACACGGTCTGTTGTTGAATCCGGCATAATTAAAGAAGGGAAGGAAAGTGAGTGTGAGTGGAGAGATTATTGGGGGCTTTCTCATGGATAGACAGACAGACAGCATGGGAGATTAACTGATATGGACGCCCTGCGCCTGATTGAAATAATTTGAAATGTGGTGAGGGTTTAATGCAGTATATGCATCTGTGTCCAGGGAGGTGTGTGTGTGTGTCACCACTCCACGACTAGCTAGGCTGTTATGAAAGGTTATGTTTCATTTCAACCTCCCCATTTTGAGTTGGCCAGCCAATAGCAGGGAGGTGTTATGGTGAGGACACACCAATGCATCGTTCATGTTGGAGCTGTTCTGGCCATTTTTATCAAAGCCACGATTAATCATTACATTTGTGCAAAGCAGAGCCGCTGTTACCATGGGGACCCAAATGATCCCCACTGCTTTGCATATCAACAGAAAAAGTTGCAGAGCGCGAGGTGGAGGCCTTTACTGCAACCAACCTGCCTGGCTCTAAAGAGAGCTCCATGGAACAGGCCCTTCTCTCAGCCCCTCTCCTCCCCTCCTCTGACACTTAACAGGCCTGCTAGTGGGCAGAAATAAACAAAGCTCTCCCCCAATAATCAAGATGGTGCCTAATGACCACGGCTAGTTTAAAGCAGAGAGGACAAAACAAGTCATGAATGTGTTAGTGCTCACAGTACTTAAGAAGGCCCATTTCCATTTGATTTATTTCCCTTTATATCAGATGTGTCTTTTGATTATGTTGCTCGGATGTGAAATACAAAGTTCATTTAATTTAGATCTTACATTTCTCAAAGGGATTTTTCGAATGAGCGAGTCGCCCAGACCTGTCTTTGTGCATGTTAATTCCTTCAGAAGTCAGTCTTGTGGTGTTCAGACGCCATGGGGACTCATACAATAAAATAGGGGACTTTGAATAAATTGAGTATGTGCTTTCCTGTCTTCTGTATCCAGCTCAGACTAGGCTGTCCTCAGCCCCTATCAGTGCTCATTCACACCAGGGACCTGAGGAATGTCCTCCATTTTAGGATAAGACAACATGCCCCGACAGGCCTCCAGACACCTCCTCTACATTCACAACAACAGCAGCATCACACATTGTTATATACTGTTATCATGACCAGTCAACATGTACGCCACCTCTGGATAGTGTTAGTAGCTAGATGTCTATGCTGCGCCATCTTCCATATGGTTTTCTGCAGCACATGATTATATGATCTCCTATGTAAATAGGTCACTTGGTTTGTAGCGTCTCATCCCTTTGTGTCCATACATGGTGCAGGGGTTTCTTGGTGGTTTAAAAGGAATGGGCTTGATGCAGCCAAATTGGATCTGGGTATGTAAATAACACTCTGATCTTTAATGAGAAACAAAGTTGGCTAATTATAGCAGCTGGGAGAAAGACGAGGAGGACAGTGGGAAATGTTTCCATCACTCCCAGGGTCTATAGATTACTGCCTAATTGCCTAAATCGAATCAGACCGAGACATTAGCTAGCTAGCGAGGAGGACGCTGGGACTGAGAGAGATAGAGACGGAGAGGGAGGATGGCGTGATTGCACAGGCCCATGGGTGATTCTCAGGAAGGACAAGCTCTCATGGACTCTGGTATGGTCCAGCACAGAGCGTGACCCAAAGCTGTTTGTTTCAAGGAGCACACTTTTCAATTGGCTATGTGATGACCTTTTTAGTGCCCCTCCCCATGACTCAGTGTTGTGGTTTTAAGCCTGATATGTCTCCCATGCTAGCCCAGTGTCAGTCCCTCCTGCCTCCCACCCCCCAGGTATTGACGTGGAGACGAGCATGGCACTATAATCTCCGCTGGCACGCCAGCCAGCTGCTGAGCTGATTCATACTCGCAGGCGGAAGTTTTTCAGCTGTAATTACATGTAATTCTGACGCATGTTTATGCTGGGCCCAGCCAGAGAACTTCTCTCCTAATGACTAAGTAGCACTTAGCATTCCTCCTAAACATTTATCACCGCATTATTTTTGGACCTTTTTTATTTTTGTAGGTCAGAGTCTGAAACGTTTGATGGGAAAACAATGGTATTTATGTGATATTTACAGTTAGGTGATTAAATGAACATGACATGGTGTCCTGTCTAACAGAGGGAATTTGGTGGAGGGTAGCATAGTGAAATGTGATCTTTTGAGGATAAACGTTGTGAACAGACAGTGTCTATAAATCCCAGATTGGGTTTCCTCTCGTTTATTTCTGTCTCTGTGGATAAAGGAAGGAAGGAGGAGGGAAAGAACTTGTTTACTTTACCACAGTTAATTCCTCTAAATGGTGGTGTGCGAATAAAAAGGGTATTTCTGGCCATAGCAGCTAAATGCCTGTGCTGGTTGGTAGTGCAGTGCTCTGCCAGTAGTAGGCTGTATAGTGTGGGGGGAATAAGAATCCCCATTGGATCCCTTTCATCCTAGGAGTGCAGTGATATTGAGGTCAGCTGTCCAAAATGATCTCATGTTAAGGAATCGGCGAGTCAGCAGGGTCAGAGCAGAACCGCCATGACGACACTTTCTCCACGGTGATAACGCAGCCTGCCTGCCGTCCTTCCTCCCCCCTCCACTTCCTTTTCATGGGAAGAGAGAGAGAGAAGGAGAGAGAGGGAGAGAGAGAGCCTCAGCCTGCTCTGTGCCTGTACCCTTTCACAGGGACCACGGGGAACAGAGGAGCTAGAAGAGGCTACTGCCTCTAATAATAATAATTAGTGATGCACCGATATGACATTTTTGGCCGATGCCGATATTCAATATTTTCCTTGCCAAAACAAAACGATACCGATAACCGATATTTAAAATTTGAGCGGCCTTTTAAGCATTCTAGTACAGTTAAATAGTTAACACACACACGGACGCAGCAGTCTAAGGCACTGCATCTCAGTGCAAGAGGCGTCACTACAGTCCCTGGTTCGAATCCAGGCTGTATCACATCCGGCCGTGATTGGGAGTCCCATAGGGTGGCGCGCAATTGGCCCAGCGTCGTCCGGGTTTGGCCAGGGTAGGCCGTCATTGTAAATAAGAATTTGTTCTTAAAACCTCTTAGGGGATAGCCCCCTGCCTGTAGCTCAGGTCCGGAAGCAAGGATATGCATATTCTTGGTACCATTTGATAGGAAACACTTTGAAGTTTGTGGAAATGTGTATTGAATGTAGGATAATATAGCACAATAGATCTGGTAGAAGAAAATACATAGCAAAAACCAACCAGTCTTTTTCTACAACCATCTTTGAAATGCAAGAAAATGGTAATAGTTATAGCCATCACTCTGTAATTCCGATAGTGTCCACAAGATGGCAGCAGTGTATGTGCAAAGTTTCAGATGGATAACTTGAAAAATGAGTGAACAAGAATACTTTTAGTGAGAAGTCCCCAAGTACATTTGGGCAAATCGTGAAGGGGACATTCGCATTCATATTCAATTTTTCTGCAAGAATATTGTCAAATCTGTATACTTGGACTTTGATTTAACTTTCCAAGTATTAGTAGCCATATTTTAAATTCAACATTTGCATAACTTCATAACTCTGAATATTCTTATATGTTGTGTCCTAAAGGAAAAGGCATGCTGTCGCAAAAGGTTAGCGCCTACATTTTGCGACCAAGACGGGGTTTCCGGGTACTCCCGTAAAGCCCAGCTCATTGGCTATCTTGACCCCGATTGGTGCTTATTTGACAAAGAAGGCGTCGCTCTCTGACTAAATATGGTGTCCTATAGGATATACTACACCCCTAATGAAATAGTGAAGTCTTGTTACCTTCTAGAATCTCTGAGGAATAGAGACGAACGTGATTTGACTCGTTCAAACAACGTTTAGGGTGAGATTTTCACCGATTCCTTTCTTTGCGAATTGAACGAGTGGAAATACAAAATCGATTGTGTGTGCTAAATGGACCTTTTTAGGATATGAAAAAGGATTTTATCTAACAAAACGACATTTCATGTTATCTCTGGGACCCTTTGGATGATAAATCAGAGCAAGATTTCAGAATGTAAGTACACATTTCACCTTCAGAGGTGAATTTAGCATGTGAATTTATCATGTTGAAAAAAGTGTTTTGTTGTTAGGAGCTCTCCTCAAACAATAGCATGGCATTTTTTCGCAGTAATAGCTACTGTAAATTGGACAGTGCAGTTATATTAACAAGAATTTAAGCTTTCAGACAATATAAGACACTTATATATACCGATATTTGTGGTTTCTCTAAAATCTGCGATCTTGACATAACGCGCTGCACGATTTACAACTGTCCCGTTAACGGGACTCCTATCCCTGACTTGCATAGTTAAATAAAGGTTACACACACACACACACCACACTGACCAAAAATGTATTTTGTTAGCATTTACGTATGTCCCCATTACCAGTAAAACATAATCAAATCCTAATTCTTCACATAATAGTTTAACGCGTTCATAAATTTTTTACGTAATTATTACACATTGATTACACTATCACTCGTATTTCATATGTCACAACGATTCGACGATACGTATGCTATGATGCTGCTAAAGTTGTCTCTCACACCTACAGTGCTGGTCATAAAAAAAGCTAGCTAGCTCATGGATGCAAACAATGTTCTTCCCCAAAAACATAGCAGAACGACATCTGTTTCAGTAGCTATAGTTAGCTAGCTATATAGATCTATATGTGTGTGTATATATAGCTAGGTGTCATCATCTAAAATAACCCTAATTTATAAGACAGTTCTTATTTGATTAATGTTGGTCGGACCCATCTATGTGAAGCTAGCCACAATAAGGATTAGCCACAACAGTGGACTTTCCGGGTTATCCTTTAAAATAAAAGTATTTCATAGTTCTACTATTTGTATTAATTTGCATCACTGTCATACTTTTATTTTGAAGGTAAACCGCAAATTCCACTATTGTGCCTAATCCTTATTGTGGCTAGCTTCACAACACATAACCCGGTCCCGTCGAGCCTCACTAGCCAGATGAAGCTAGCTGGCTGCTTATAATGTTAGCTTTGGGCAACAGGGTTAAGTAGCTGGCTAGCTATTTTCATGAACTGAAGTTCAATTTCAATAGGCGAACAACAAGTGGCAACCTAACTAATACGTACTCACAAGGATTCCTAAATCATTGCTAAGAATAATGAGAATCACATAAATTTCTACTGGTCATTGTTTTCTTGCTGGTTGTATTGGTGCTAGCTAGGTGCCAAGCTAAAGCTAGCTACCCCAGAAGTTGCGGTCAAAATAAATTATGCTTTATTACCAATGCGGTATTGAAAACACATAGTTCGTGGCCGGTGTTTGCTTGTTTGCAGACTTTTTTGTACAGCTTTGACAGTGCTACTGTATATTTTTTGGCACGCAAAGACACTAACGGCGTTCCATAGTATGTATGTCTTGAAGCAGTGACGCTATTACTGTGTAACTCCGGTAGGGCAACATCTGAAAAATAGAGCACTTGGTAGTGTGTACCGGTGCTCGACCAGTTGGCGAAAGCCAACATCACCCACGACAGAGAACGGATGATTGTCAAGGGCAATGAATTCCATTATCTTGGCTTTAATGGATTTCGCCTTTGAGTTGTCTCGCTGAAATGTTCTTACTCTTTCAAATGACTGCTTGATCCACACAGCAGACATTGTGGGCTAAGTTAGGAACGCTGTGTTGCACAAGTAGCACAAAAGTTTACGTGCCGTCATTACGTCATGTACCTACGTTATATAGGTAAGTACGTCAGATTTGACATCGGTTTTGCACATCGGCGTTAAACTAGACATCGGGCCCCTACCGATGTTGGAATTTTTAGCTAATATCGTCCGATTCCGATATGTTCACCGATATATTGTGCATCCCTACTTATAATAATACATGGGACTTATATAGTGCTTTTCAACAACCCAAAGTCACTTTACAATTGTAGAAATGAAAAGAAAAACCAAAAAAACGACTAAACAAAAACATGAATAAAGAGAGGGGTGGGCTCAAATAAGGGTTAGGGTAAGGGGTAGGGTAAGGGGTGGGGTAAGGGGTAGGGTAAGGGTTAGGGGTAGGGTAAGGGGTAGGGTTAGGGGTAGGGTAAGGGGTAGGGTTAAGGGTAGGGTTAGGGTAAGGGGTAGGGTCAGGGTAGGGGTAGGGTAAGGGGTAGGGTAAGGGGTAGGGGTAGGGTAAGGGGTAAGGTAAGGGTAAGGGTAAGGGGTAGGGTAAGGGTTAGGGTTAGGGTAAGGGGTAGGGTAAGGGTTAGGGTTAGGGTAAGGGGTAGGGTAAGGGTTAGGGTTAGGGTAAGGGTAAGGGGTTAGGGTAAGGGGTAGGGTAAGGGGTAGGTGATGCTCAGTAAGGTGAAGAGAAGATTGTCTCTAAATGATGTCTCTCTCCCAGTCCTATCTGAGGGTGGGGTCAGAAATCAGGTGGAGCGTTTCCCTGTTTAGATTAATGAGATCTTTACAGTTCTGACTGACTATCTCCAGCTGCATGGATACCCCCTTCATTCTAAACAAACATCTGAACTGCTGAAAATAGCCGACGGGACGTTTCCTGGATGTCATGGTGGTGCTAACTGGTGCCTGAACAATCCTTCCCTCTGTTTCCGAGGCGGAATGCGATATCCGAGGCATGGCGTAGGAACTACATTCAGGACTTCACAGTGCGGGGAGACCCGACTCCCGCAGATTTCTCTTTAACTGTTCCGTTGGGAAAGCAGGGACTGTAAACAGATAATGGCGCTCAAGCAGAATGGACCGGAAGTGGGAGGTCTCGTTAGTCCAGACCTTTTGCTGGGGAGCTCTGGGTGCCAATCTTAGGAAAGTTGTGTGGGAGTTAGTTAGTGGGCGTTTTTTGCTTTAATGTCACTGTCCAATAGGATTCCAGCCCCAGCCTTGCCAATGTAGAGCACTGTACACAATTGGCTGAACTGGACAGGGCCAACAGTTGGCTTTTTAGCTGCCACTAGTAATACTGTCAAAACCGATTGAGTAGTTGCTTTCAAAATGTGTGAGAATATCCAGTTCATATGTCAATGTTCACTAGGATGTAGTTACTATGTCTGCAGTGAAATGCCCCTCATATCTCTTTTCTAGCCTAAAATATTACTTTAGGCACACACTGGCCCTCTCACTCTATCTGTCTCTCTCTCTTACACACACACCCACACGTGTCTATAATTTATGGCTGCCGGGTCCTTGATCAATTGATAGCAGGGAATCCTTCGGTAAATAGAGTTTTAGACACATTGCCAATAGACCTGGGCTATTGATTGGAGTGTAAATTAAAAACTTAATCAGGTCTCTGAGATAAGATTTATCTCCGCCCCAAGCAAATTACAGGGCTGACTGGGAGACAGGGAGTCAGGGAGTCAGGCAAAGAGCACTGCCCTCCCAGAGGGTGCCAGAGCTGGGGACAAACCACCAGGCTACAGACTCCCCTCTGATGCTCCTCCCTCCCGCTGCCTATTGAACCAAGTTCAAGTCTTTCTCTTGATCTCCATCTGTGGCACATTCATCTCTCCCTTCCTCCTCCCTTCCTCCTCCCTTCTTCCATGACTGTAGACACCAGGGTATCTTTAGCATGCTGGAATAATGGATGTACATTTCACTGCCAGTGTTTTCTGAAGTTGGAAAAAGACTTAGAGAAACACAATCAATGTTTTTCTGGTTAGCAGTCGTTGCCTCTCTTTCCAAATTCCCTCTCTAAAACACTAATTTCCTGTCTTAGATTAAATTTGTCAATCATTAAACCAGGCTTTATTTCTTCAATAATATTCTCATCTTGATGAGGTCATTTTACACCACAGTAAATGAATGCACCTTCATACACGCTACCAGCCCACCCATACACACATGCTGTGTGGGGTCTATATTTTATATGTATTAAGACAAGCCTATGGATTGCACATTGATTAGATAATAGACTTTTACAATGATTGCTGAGGGAAATGTTCTCTCTCTACCTGCCTTCATTATTAATATTGGGGAATATCTCCCTAGGTATCATTTCATCTGGGGAAAGAATGAGCGCTCTAGTCCTTTTTTGACCCCAGACAGAGAAAGGAGGAGTGTGACTGTTCAGAGCAGGCATCACAGACACGTTCACTAAGGAGACGTCTATCAAGCTTTACAGATCTTTTTTTCATTCATTAAAACATACTGTGTGATTAGTTCCAGTATGAGCCTCCTCTCCGGGATTAGAGCGCTGCCATTATCTCTCTGATGATGGGCATCATATACATCAGCCAGTAGAATGATATTAAACCTGAGAGAGAGAGAGAGAGAGAGAGAGAGAGAGAGAGAGCGCTGATATAGAGACATACTCACTTGAAAGGCCACCGGTGTCCATCAGCAGGCAACCAACAAATAAAGAGAGGGATGGAACCTGGCATGAAGGAAGTGTAGGAAAAGGGCGAGGAAGAGGCTCAGAGTGACGGTCTCAGGTGCCCATCACACCTACACAAATCTGTTCTGTTAGTGCAGTATGGATAGTGTGGTGTGAATGGTTGAGTGATAGAGGTCCTATAAGAGCCAAAGTGGAGTCTGTGGATAAATAATGGTGGAGGTGTCGTGGCCACCCTCTCTCTCTCCGCTCTCTCGCTGGGTCTAGGAGGAGGCTGAGGGAGTCAGTAATAGGCTCTTTGTCTGATAAGCCCTGAAAATACTCGTTTAGTTAGTGAAAGTGCAGGGGGATCCTGGCCTGATAAACCCGCTGTTTCCCCCTGTAATACCCAACAGCTAAAATCAATAGGCGGGATAATTCTGCCGCTAGTCTCCCGTCTCCTTTATCTTCAGCTTTCCTCAACCTGTGTACATGGAGGGTAGGGGTTAGCTAGTGTGTGCTTGGATGTATGTGTGTGTCCGTGTCTATCCGTTTATAGTGGGTTATGGTGGTGGCATTGATGTCATTAGTCCACTAACACCCAATATTGGCCTCGTTCCATTGACTTTAAATGGCCTATATCTCTGTCTTTCCCTCTTCTATGTGTTTTAAGGCCTTACTAAAATGTGCCAGTTTCCCCTCCTCTCTGCACTGTTTCCCATACGCCTCTGGAGAAGTGCACCTGACCAGCCACAGACTAGGAGGGTAAGGGGTTGATGAGCTGGGTCTAGCTTCCTGGAGAGGGTGCAGCGGGAGCTGGGAACAGCTCTTAGGTCAGGTGGAGGGGTGTGTACATCTGAGAGGAGGAAGTCCCTGTCAGCACTTTTTCCAATCGAGTAAGAACCCTGTGCTCTCTGTCAACACAGGGTTAGTGCCCCGACACAGGTGTTGGTTTGGGCTCTCACACAGTCAGGGCACAGTCAGAGCCTCACACACACACACAGACACAGGTAGGGGAGGAGATCATTAAGATGGGAGATAGGTCCAGGTCAGGACCTGGGTGTCAGGGTGAAGACCTGTCATATGGTCAGTAGTGCTTAGTCACTACACTTAGGGATGCCAAGCCAGGTGAGTGTGTAGTATTCAGCCCTCTGATATTGGGTAGTGTAGTCCTCCACTCCCAGAACCAATATGGCCGATCATCTCACCTCCCCATTTCCCCACCCCTCATGGGGCTGTGTTATCACCCTCTGCCATGCTCTCTCTCTCTCTCTCTCTCTCTCTCTCTCTCTCTCTCTCTCTCTCTCTCTCTCTCTCTCTCTCTCTCTCTCTCTCTCTCTCTCTCTCTCTCTCTCTCTCTCTCTCTCTCTCTCTCTCTCTCTCTCTCTCTGTAGTTTCAGTGTAATCTCTATGTCCGTCAGACTGGGAGGGTAAAATATGGCCCCAGGTATTAGCAGACAGGGAGGTTAACCCGTGACACTGTTACCCAAAGTGCAGTGTATTAAAAAGCAGTCAGGGCCCCAGATCACAGTATATCACAGGGGAAAGGCAGCGATAAGGCCTGCCTGCCCACCCGCAGATCAATGAAGGTTACTGACATCATATCACAAAGTGAAAGTGAGTGCTGCACCCCCAGCTATTTATCTGCTGTGAATCAGATGGGGTGGAGGTGTGGGAGAGAGGGGGTAGAGACATGACAACACTCTCTGCTGCTGGGGGCTCAGTCCCCTCCGCTCCTCTCCTCTCCTCCCTCATTCCTGCTTCCTCCCACGTCTGTGGCTGGCTGCCAAGGCTCCCTGATGGCGGAGAGATGGAGAGAGGGATGGATGGCGAGGTGGATAGAGGGAGAGATGGCTAAATGACCCAGATGGAGCCAGAGGGATTGGCATTGACGGCTTCCTCTGATACCTCAGCATGGCCAAGCTGTGCACTGACATGATTTCCCTCTTTCTCTCTCGCCATTTCTCTCCCTTCCCTACTGTGTCAATACAAGTCGTTCTGTTTGGGGTTTGGAGAGATATTTTCAAGGCCCTTATTTAGCTATCGAATGGCTGCATTTTTTAATAGAGTATTTTGATCATTGTTGTAGATATTGAACTGAGGTCCCTGTAATCTCACACCACCTGAGGCGGCAACACAACTATGGAACTTGTTTTGTTATGGAGTAGGTTGTCAGGAGAGGGGGTTTTATCGGATCTATATGCCGAATCTATATGATCAGACAGATTGGTGACCTCGGACCCTGGGCCTCTTTATCCTTCATCTCTGACCCTCTTCTCTCTATGTGTCTTTGTCTCCCATGTCCTCTGCTTGATTTATATACTAGGAGATTACATTAGCATAACGTCCCCCTTCCTCACACACACTGCCTCACCTTTTACTGTGTGAGATTGTGTGTGTGTGTGTGTGTGTCTGGTATTGAACCGTTCCATTGTGTGTGTGTTTGTGTATACCCTTGTGTGTGTGTGTGTGTCTGCATGCGTTCATGCTTACAAGTAGTGTATGAGTTCCATTTATCAGCTGCCTGGGGCACAATGTGGAGGATTTCCCCCAATGGGTTTATGTGTAACTGCTCTGTCAATACATGCTTGTCAAGGCTGGGGAGAGCGCAGGGAAAAAAGGCCCCTCACTCCAACGCACTGAAGCCACTTATTGAGCAGCCAATAGCTATTTACCTCCTGACAGAGGCAGGCTGAGAGGGGCCCAGGCCGGACAGGGAGACTCGACAGCTCAGTCCCTGCTCTCAGTGCCTCTTTGCTGGGGAAGCCTGCTCTGAAACAGGCCCGTTCAGGGCCAGGAACCAGAACCTGTGGGCCAGGACCTCTTCAGAGCGGAGGAAGAGAAGGAGGAGGGTGTGTGTTGGACTGTTAGTGTGAAGCAGGTTGTCTCCTCAGTCAGAGCTCCTGGTCTTTGCAGGCCCTGGCTTTGTCTCCAGCCTGCTGCTGTAAAGCCCTACTTCCTCTCTGGAATCTCTATGTTGACAGAGAGCATCTGGGCTCTGGGAGAGCTTCCAGCCCGCTGGTCCTCCAGTCTCCACACACTACTGCTTCCAGTTTGGAGTTCCCCTCTAGGTACTCCTCACTCCCTGGGCTTGATTCTGATGTTGGCCTGTATCTGCACCCTATGCCCCCTCCTTCTATCCCTCCAGACACCTAAAGCTGGCGCTTTTTATCAATGGGTGTTTTGATGGGTGTTTCTTTTAAGCTCCCCTACTTTGATTCGACAAAGAAAAGAATGTTGTCAAGGAGTTGTTCTTCTCCTCCTCTCCTTTTGTTTTCGTAGAACTTCTCGCTCTGGTGAAATTCCCCCTCTTTTGTGGGCTGTGTGGATCTGTGTAGCTCGGCGCTGGGGTTTGGGTCGCCTGTCAGGACACGTCGTGTGTACCTGAGTTACAGGGGGAGAGTTAACCCCTGCAATGCCACAGTACACTGAGGCTGACTCCTCCTGACACCCTCCTAACACACAGGCAGACAACCCCATGGCAGAGAGCCCCGTCGTCCACCCACCACCCTCAGCTGCAGAGGTTCCCTCTCCTTGCCAAATCCGTAATGTATTTTATGTTTATTAAGTTGAAATGAGACGTTAATTCCACACAAAAAAAGTCATGCTAGAGCAGCATCTTAAGATGGCCCGCTGTTAAAGAACAGCTGTCCAAACACAGAGAGGTGGAAAAAGAACAAGAAAAACACATTATATAAACGTTTGACAACAGTTGCTCTGTAATCTGGTATTACTTCCACAAGCAAAGGAGAGGCCGGAGTCGGGCCAAAGTGAACTTGGATACTGTTGTGTCAGGAGGGAGCCGAATGCTTTCTAGCCCAATATGTGAGGGGCTACAGACTCATCTTAATCCAGAAGGCTTGTGCTTAATCGCTTTTGATGTGCATGTGAACACAAACAGGTTCAGAATTCCAGCCCTCGCCATGTCAAGTTCAGAGGGCTAGGACCAGGCTGGGGAGGGGAGGGGGCTACGGGAGGGTTATATGTCCAGACTGAATCACATCCGGCTGTGATTGGGAGTCCCATAGGGCGGCGCACAATTGGCCCAGTGTCGTCCGGGTTTGGCTGGGGTAGGCCGTCATTGTAAATAAGAATTTGTTCTTAACTGACTTGCCTAGTTAAATAAAGGTTAAATAAAAAAACAAAAAAACATATTAGGAGGTGTTGATGAGAGACAGTGGGAGTGGCTTCAGCTTACACTAATTGGCTGGCAGGCTTGTCTATACTGCCTGGGGCAAGAGTCGAGTCCCCCCCAATGTGTCCTCCAAATGTCTCCCTCCCATGTCCCAGATCATGGGAAGGTGATGGTGTGTACAGTATGTGAGCTGGCAGGTTTACTTTAATATTTTTTCAAATGTTGTATATTTTTTTACCCCTTTTTCTCCCCAATTTCGTGATATCCAATTGGTAGTTACAGTCTTGTCCCATCGCTGCAACTCCCGTACGGACTCGGGACAGGCGAAGGTCGAGAGCCATGCGTCCTCCGAAACATGACCCTGCCAAGCTGCACTGCTTCTTGACACAGCACCCGATTAACCCGGAAGCCAGCCACACTAATGTGTCGGCGGAAACACCGTACCCCTGGCGACCGTGTCAGCGTGCATTGCACTCTAGTGTGCGATGGAACAAGAACATCCCTGCCATCCAAACCCCTCCCCTAACCCGGACGACGCTGGGCCAAATGTGCGCCGCACCATGGGTCCAGAACCTGGACTCGAACCAGGATCTTTAGTGGCACAGCTAGACCACTGCGCCACTCGTGAGGCCGCTGAGCTGGCAGGTTTTTAAGGGTAATTCCAGTGAAAGAGAGATGCTGAAGTGAACAGAGAATGGTCTGTCTCCTGGGCCTGTCGTGACGTGGCGGACATCATACCATTCTCCTGTAGAGCTGTGTCTAGTCTAAGCCCTGTCTGTTAGAAACTCATGTACTCATTACAGGACTGTAGTCAGGCGTACAGGCCTCCTCCATGGAGCAGGAACACCATCTGCCTCTAGTTGTCTAGTTCTGTGGTTAGGACCTTGTTGTTGTGGACGTGTAAAAGAGGCTGGCCAGAGACTTGCTGTCCAGCCCATTGCAGACTAGGGAGGTTGGTGGGTTGGCTCGGAAGGATTGGCCAGTCCTGTGCAGCCAGGCACTTTTCAAGAGTGACTGAGCACAAAGATGGAAGGAGTGGGGAGAGAGGGGGGTGGAGGGATAGGCTTGGAGAGAGAGAGGAGAGAGAGAGCGAGAGAGAGAGAGAGAGAGAGAGAGAGAGGTGGGGGGAGTGTGGGGAGAAAGAAGGGGGGAAGGATTAACAAGTAAGGAGAAGTCCTGACTTGGCAAGGGTGATTGTAGTACACACACACACACACACACACACACCCACCTCCTCTGGGTTGGCACATAGACATGCAGGCTATGCCAGTGCAGGGCTGTGGCGTATGGATCACGCGTGCGCTCCTTCCTCAGTCTTCCCAGTCAGTGTGCCGTGGAGCGGCTTCAGGTGCGGTTACCGTTGGCAGCAGATCTCCAGGCCTAGGGCAATAAACAGGGGAGTAGGCAGGAGGCCAGATGCAACTCTACAAACTTTTAACCTCTCCCTCAACTAATCCCTCCCTACACTAGCAACTCTCTCTTGTTCTTTCTTCTTATTCTCTCTCCTTCATCCCCGCTCTTAATTTCTCCTCCCACACCCTCCTCTCCTTCTCTATCCCTCTCTCTCTCCCCTAGTCCCCCTCTCCTTTTAAGTGAAGTCAGTGAGCTGACCTTTAAATAAGGGCTGGAACACTACAGCTGTTACCAACTTCAAAAGGCCGCTCGTTCAGAGTGGAGCCCGAACGGGGGTGAGGGGGGGAGGGAGGAATAATGTGCCTATTAAAACTTACTTAAATCCCCTTTTACTCCTGTGGCTCTCTGGGCCTAGCTAGTCTGACTACAGACAGGCCAGCCATGTCTCCCCTTCAGCCTAGCAGAAGAAAGAGAGACAACACAAAGATACTGTTCACATTGTTCACTCTCTCTCCCTCTCTCTCTCTCCGATGTATGTGATCTTCCCACGATGCAGTGCTCTAACAGAGAGGTCACCTCAGAGACGCCTTCGCGCCCACTGGTCGTGTTTCATCAGCAGGTCACTTCACCGCTCTGCAAATGGGGCCTCACACATAACTGATTATAAACTACTGATCAGCTCACTGCTGGCGCCGTAGTAAAGCCCTTTGTAGGCGTTAAAAAATATTTCACTTGGAAGAAGGTGGCTTAATGTAACATTTTAATCAAAGCATGGTCAGTGTTTCAGTGTACGGTATGTACCAAGGTTGAATATGAATGAATGTGTGATGCAGTATGAATGAATGTGTGATGCCGTTTGAATGAATGTGTGATATGAGCAGGTTTTGCACCATCCATCACCATGGAACATGAAGTAGAGCTGCTGAGAACAGAAACAGCCAGGTCTGAATCAAATCTGAATCACCTTTATTTCTGGAGCCTGAAAAAAAATGGTTCCCCATTTTATCCAAACTCATCCAACGCTGCTCCGTTACATAAAGACATGAGTCCAATTACAAACTTTCCGGCATTATTACTACTCAATCCTCCCCCTTCCTCCCTCTTCTCTCTCTTTCTCTCCCTTGGAGAGCTGAGCAGCCCCAGTGGACTGCATGGTCTTCTCTTCCTTAATACGAATGCCAAGCCATATCAGAGCCCTCCCTCCCCTCCTCCCTCCCCTCCCTTCAACTGGGCTTCATCACGCATGGGGAACATAGTAAAGTAAACTGTGAGAGAGGGGCCTATAACTCGCACACTGCAGCCTTATTTCTGTAGATGAGCTACGGCTACACTGGGCTCAGAGAGGCCCATCCTGGGGCACATTTACACTCCGACTAAAACACGTAAAAGTCAGCAGCACAGAGAAGAACAAAACGGCAAACTTTAAAGGCGTATTATGCCTGTCTGTCTGTAGATAGTTTCAACTGAGAACACGTTCTTGCTGTCCCCCTCGCCCCTCTTGGCCTTCTCAGAACACGAGCAGCTGATTTAAATATAAGTAACAAAACAAGATCAGGGGACAGCAGAGGTGGAACTGCTTAATGAATTAATTTTGCACCCAAATTAGTAGAAACCCACTCCGTTGTGGATGTGCGAAGCTTATCGTTTGAATCAGGGCTGATTTGTGCAGAGATTTAATGCTGGTATGAATAGGAATAGACTGAGATTTAATGCTGGTATGAATAGGAATAGACTGAGATTTAATGCTGGTATGAATAGGAATAGACTGAGATTTAATGCTGGTATGAATAGGAATAGACTGCTTCTTGTGCGCTTTAGGAGAGTCGTGTAACATTCATCTAGGACACTAACTCATTCCTGTGCTACTACTCTTTTAGTTAACCACATGCTTTGAGCCTAGCTTGATTTAGACAATAGTAGATAGTTAGTCATTATAATTTTTTCACAGATTTCCACTAAACCTTGTTTCAGGGGTGGTAGGTAGCCTAGTGGTTGGAGAGTTGGACTTGTAACCGAAAGGTTGCAAGATCAAATCCCTGAGCTGACAAGGTAAAACTCTGTCGTTCTGCCCCTGAACAAGGCAGTTAACATACTGTTCCTAGACTGTCATTGAAAATAAGAATTTGTTCTTAACTGACTTGCCTAGTTAAATAAAGGTACAAAATATATATATACGTAAGTAAAAAATAAACTTGTTTCATGATGTGAGTGTTAAGGTGTAGTAGTAAACCTTGTACAGTATGTCTGTCCCATGTATGCGTGCATATTTATGTCACACCAATAATTATTTGCCACAGTAAGGTTCTGTCGTCTCTCTGGTCCACGCTAAGGTGTCATTATGAACATGGCTGTCCAGCCTCCTCCCTGTCTCTCTGACTCTGTGCTGCTCACACTGTCTTCCTCAGCTCTCAATGCTTAATTACAGATCTCACAATGATGATGTCATGGCTGTGGTGTCTCCTGACACTCTCGGGGCCCATTGACAGGGCTGGTGTGGATTGTCCCCTCCCATAGCCTCTGTAGGTTTACCCTTGACTCCCCCCTCTTTTGTCTCACCCCTATCCCTCCTCTAACTGCCCTACAGGGCCTCTTGTATCAGACTCATTGTCTTACGACTGTTATCCTTCTATACCTCTTCCCCTTCCATACCTCTTCCCCTTCTACCCATTCTCTCTTACCCCAGGTGTCCCCCTCTCTCTCCTAGTGTTCCTAATGTCCCTCCCCCCTCCCCCCTGATGTTTAGTGTGCGCCTATGTGATTATTTGTTCTGTGGACGTGGTTATTTAACTTCCCTGCTGAACAAGTAGATAAGGAGCTCTACAACTGTTTTGACAAGAAGGGACTTGTGCCAAAAAAAGAGGGATAAAAAAGTGTGCGTCTCTCGGTCTTGTTAACCGCATAATTTCCCACCATCCTCTCTGAGTTTGGAATGTTTACAGGTTACACACTGTTGAGATGTAAATGTATATAAAAGGGCGAGGAAAGATGTTGATTTCTTCTTGTTGGTGGAAGTGTTTGAATTGTGTAGTCGAACCAGACGGTGTGAGGACTGCATTCCCAGGTTACTGAACGGAGTGAATGAACGGTGCTAAGAAACGGATGTATACAGGCACTTGAATTCCTCCCGCTACACCTGAGAGGTGAGGTAGATGGTGACTGCAGGCCAAGAGATTGTTGATTGCAAATCTGTGTGGCTGTGATGTCTCCTGCTGCACTCTTCCACCTGGGGAATGTGTTACCTAATGGGCCACCAAACTGCCCCAAAAACACATCTCTTATCCTAGATATTAGATGACCTTGCTGGAAAAGAAAAGAGGAATCCATCATGAGGAATAAGACCTGTGTAGAAAAACAGGATTGAAGCCTTTTTTCTTTTTCTGAGGAAAAGAATGGTAGGTAATGTTATCTTGTTCACAGTTACAAGAATCCTGCGCGCCGAGGCTATGGGTTTCCAGTTTCTAATATGTATATAAAGTTTCACTGCACAATGGATCTTTTGTGTAGTGCAAACTGAACCCCCCACCCCCTCCTCCCTCCTCTTGTAAAATAAATGCATTCATGTGCTTGTGGGGCTGCAAGGACTCCGGTTTCTGCTATCTTTGTGTTCCGTGTCGTCACTCGCCCCCACATCTCGCACAGGCAGGCGCTCTGCCAGTGCCGCTTCCAGCCACGGATTAGGGAGAATCCGGGAAACAACGGGGTCCTGACAAAACGGCAGCATGACAGGTAACCGAAGTTGCACAGGGGAGAGAGGAGGCAGACGATAATTACAGAGCTTTTTGTTTTCTGGGCACTTTTAGCTGGCTACTTAAGTGCCTGATCCCAAATCTGTGCCTTGTAATTACAGTAGTGGGCCCCATTAGGGCAGAGGTCTTGGGGGGGATTATGCTCCTTCTCTTCTTTCCTTTGTGTGTCTACGTGGGTTTGAGAGAGAGTATGTAGTGTAGTGTGTGTGTGTGTATGCAGGCACATTTGTGTCCGTGGTGTCATTGTGGTGTCTATCTGGCTGGCTGGTCAGGCTCCAAGCTTCCACTCATACAGTCTGTTCACTTCTTGGTCATGATGAGGCTGTGCAGCTCTGTTCTGAGCATGTGTGTGTAGTACAGCAGGGAGCCCCTCTCTTCCTGCGTCACACAGCCACAGAGCCAGGCAGAGGAGCAGGAAGAGATGGGCCTCCCCCAGACTGATCCCCCTGTGTCCACACAGACACAGACCCAGCTCACACACGCAGTCTGATACCAGCCACTCTGACTACTGCCACTGTCTCTCTTCCATTCTTCCTTCCTCCTCCTTTCTCTTCCCTTCTCTATCTTCCTCCCCCACCTCTCTCTCCTCCCTCCCTCACTCTTTCTTTCTTTCCCTCTCTCTTTCTCCTCCCCCCACTCTCTGCTATCTCCTCCTCATCCTCCTCTCCCTCTCCGTGCTGATGTGGGGAGATTTGTGGTGATTATGACAGGGCTGTCACAGTGATGAGCGGGCGGCGTGGCGTGTGTCATGTCGACTTGACGGGCCCTTTTGGTGTCACGTCTGTGGAGACGTGGTGGCGACGGGCAGGGCCGGAACAGAGCCACCAGATTAATGGAGGAGCGCCAGCAAGGCCTCTTACGGAGGGATTTGTAGTCAGCCAGAGATCAGGGGGCAAAGCCTGGCATTGTCTTTAGCACATTAAAGGAGCAAGCAGCGGGCATGAGTAGGCAAACAAACAAGACAGAGGGACTAAACCACTGGGCACCAAATGTGGGTCAGGCTGAAAAGGACATCGCTGCCTCCACCCTCCACCCTCTGGGCCCAGGACAGTAACATGGGCTGCCATGCTGTGTGAGATCCATCCCAACAAGCCAACGTGAGATAGATCCTGCCTCTTTAAGCTGCTAGCTTTCTTAATAGATTCTTAAGCACTGGCTTTAGTGCATGTTAAACCAGGATTACCCAATCAATTATGGCCTGTACCAACTAGGATTACTTAAAACACTACATTTTTCTTGTTTAGAGGCTAAAAGCAGGGCAAACTAAGGGGAGCGGCGCTGCCGTTGAGAAGAAGAGCAGTCTACCAGGGGTCACAGTGACCCCAAACACGGGGTGCCACGAGGCGGGGGACAACACTCCAGTGGCATCATGGGTAGTGGACGGTCCAGATGGCTGCACATCGGCTCATCTGAAGATTTGTAGAGCCCAAAACTTTAGCATACTTAAGACCTGGGAAAAGGGAAAATGGGAGAAATGTTTACTTAGAGGACACAAAATGACACTCACTTTTGGTTTGACACAGAGGACTCCAGTGACATGGATCCTAGTAGTTGTGAAGAAAGAAGTCAGGTACTTGCAGCGTGTTTAAGGTGGTGCCAGGCCATGAGAAGCTGTGTGAATGGTTGGAGTGTTTTGAGTGGGTGTGGAGAGCTGTGGGGGTGAAAGGGAAAAGTAATAAATATACATGGTCATAAGCTCTTCATCCATCTAGTCTTTCACTGAAGAACAGTGAGCTGGGCTGGAGCTATCCTTCCTGGAACCTGATATGGGAGGTGTGTGAGTGTATGTTTGTGTATCTTTGTAAGTGTGTGTGTGTGTGTGTGTGTATAGCTTCAATCCGGATCCACCCCAGCTCTGAGAATACACACCCGGCCTTCCACTGAACTCTGCTTTTGTTTACATTTTAATCACAATTAACAGCTGTAGCCTGCTGTACAATGCCTAGCTAGCAAGTATGGACATATACTTGCTGAACCAGATTTCTCTGCTCAAGTGTGTCTGTGTGTTTGTTTGCTCTCTCCAATGTGAACTACCACACACTCTTTACATTCTGCTAGCGCTAACGCACTGAAGCCCGCCCTGTGTAGTCCTATTGTCCTAAGGTGGCTCAATATTGGCTCACTAGCTGTCCATCATGTTAGGTCCTCTGTCTCTCATCACAGAGTGTTAGACTCTTGTCTGTAGTGAAGAGTCCCCTTTAGAGAGGCTGTGCTGGGCCTGGATGTCATCTTAACCTCTTCAGAGGGGTCAGTCCCTTTAAAGAGACAGAGCTCAATACCATGGACGAATCCTGCTAGATCTCACTCACAACTCTACCTCCCTCACATTCCCTCACTCGTTCACTTTTCCCCACATTGTCAGTCAGTGGCGAGTGACTGGTGACTAACAGGCCTCTTCTGAGAAGTCAGCTGTCTTAGAGGAAAGAAAGAGTGAGCTGTCTTTAAGGAAGTAAAGAGTTGCCCAGCACTCAGTCAGGCCTAATAGGAATGTGTTATTGATGCTGGAGGTGGATGGAGCTGGGGCCCGGGCGGTGAGTAGGCTGTGTCAGGAGGTGAAAGGTGGTGAAAGGGACTGGACCCCTCCACACGGTCCACTGTAGAGGGACAAAGGCCAGGCAGACAGGCCAGGTGTCCTGTTACCCTGTTGGGGCTGAGTGAGGCCTGAGGCTGGGCCTGTGTCTATAAAACATTTATACATACGCATAAAGCGTATTGTATTATTTCTCTGTGTTCATAATTACTGAGGTTAATTTGATCTGAACTAGAATGGTGTTTAATGGTACTCTAGTTTCCCTTACACAGTTGTCAGTTTTTATCAAGTGAAAAGAGAGAGCCAAAAGGAAAGAAAAAATCCCAACGGAATCCAAAACTGGTGAGAACAGCAGAAAAACCAAACAAAAAATGTGACTCTGTTTGTCCCAATTTTTAAATGAATCCTACTTAATTAAGAAGCAATGAGAGGCCACAGATAGCATTCCTTAATTAGCTTAAGCTGGCTGTTGTAACCAGATCCAGTGCATTAATGACAACAAAGGCCCTGTGAAAAGCATCATTGTTCTCTAGATAATTGTCCTTTTAGTTAACGCGGCCAGGAAAAGGCTGTCCTTGTTAGGGGAGTTGGCTGGGGCTGTGGACAGCCGGAGGGGGGAGGCAGGGATGGGACTGGGACTGGAACTGGCCCTGTGCCCGTCGTGACAAGCCCACTTGTGCCCTCTGCTGAAATCCCCTTGGCATGCAGTGGAATTAGCCTTCCCTGGGGTGAGGCAGAGGGGCCTTAATTATATACCCTGCATCTTAATGAATGAAGAGGGATCAATAAAATAAGGCAGATGTATACAAACAGCATGCTGATTATGCTGCCTAATGACGCCTCGTGTTGCCGGCAGAAGAGACCTGGGAGGAGAGGGGGAACGAGAAGGGGGGGAAGTCAAGGTGCCAAAACCAGAGATGAGAATGGGTATGCATAGAAATCTATTTGAACAATGTCAA
The DNA here is from genome assembly GCA_030435695.1 of Brachymystax lenok tsinlingensis. NCBI lineage: Eukaryota > Metazoa > Chordata > Actinopteri > Salmoniformes > Salmonidae > Brachymystax > Brachymystax lenok. The sequence continues at coordinate 31,024,014 of CM059819.1, read as the reverse complement.
TATTCTAGTCTAAATGTTTACCTACCTAGAAACAATGGATGTGAGAGGTGTTTGGCTTCTGAACTTACAGTGTTTCATTAGCTAGTTAGTTCCTGGATCAGATCTTATCTGGCTGGAGTTTTATATTTCTCTGGCAGAAAGGGGAGCAGCACAGGGAATGTCAGGACAGACAGACAGAGACAGAGACAGAGATAGATGGGGGTTGTAAGGGACATAAGGGTTGGGTGTACAGGGGTGAAGGTGGGTGTAAGGGGGTGTAGGGCCAGGGTGGGGAGGCTGGTTGGTTTGGTTCACCTGTTTGGAGCTCGGCCTGCGCCTCTGAGGTCTCCATTGTATCAAGCCAGCCAGAGCTGTTAGAAACTCTATACCTGCCTTTAAGCAGAGAGGGAGGGCAGCCAAGAATGAACTGCTGCTTCATCCTGGCAGCCAACGACCATGCTGTCTGCCTCCATTCATGGTGAACATGAGAGAGGAGGGAGTGAGTGAGTGAGTGAGTGAGTGAGTGAGTGAGTGAGTGAGTGAGTGAGGGAGGGAGGGAAGGGGAGAAAAAGTGAAACAGTGGAAAGGAGGGAAAACAGTGGATTAGTTGAGGGAGGAATTATGTATCTTTGTCTGGGGGCTCATTGTATCTGGTCAGGTTCTTCCAGGAAGAAAGACAGTGTTCTGAAGTAAAATAGATAAAACGCACGTCTGCACTTCCTCATAGAGAGAAGTGGCGGCTGGCGTTGGGGAGTGGTGTCCGATTACACAACGTTTCACATTTTAGCACCACTGTCTCTTTTCGCTTTGTCTATGTAAAACTCTCTGTTACAAAACGACATTTAAGGGTATTTTGTCCTCTTGTCTTTGTGGATGCCTGGAAAGAGAACCACTGGATCATGGCCCGACGCCAGCAGCAGTCTGCTATAGTTACAGAGACTAGCTATATCATCAGATGTTTGTCAGTGGGAGTGGAGAAAATCCCAGATTTGTGACAGGATGGCCATCCTCTGTCTGATAGACAGCAAGGTTGACTGTGTCAGGCTGCATTACAGTAATGAAACAGAAACTGGTTCCATCTCCAGCCAATGACAGCCTCCCTCTATGTAATGCATCAGATGCTTTATAGCACCTGTGTCCGAGCAGGCTGAGGGTTTGATTACGCCCTCACAGTGAAACCCTAGCACACCTCCAGAGGCCAGGACCGTCCAAGGAGAGACCAGAGAACAGGTGGTGACCTCGCGCGGCCCAGGAGTATATTATTGACCAGGTTCGAGTGGCAGGATTGATTGCTTTATTGTATTGCCATGAACCTCAGTGGCCGGAGACCTCTGGTTAACCCTGGCCGCAGCGCAGCGCAACAGTGACCCTCACCTTAGCTAAAGAGTTATGTGGCTTTGACCTGATCCCTGATTGGGAGGGGGTTGACCTGCCCAGCCAGACGCTGGCCTGAGTGGACAGCTAATGTTGCCTACTCCTCATCTCTTCTCCCTGTGTCAGGCCAGCCTGCTGGGTAATTTAGAGGCTGGGGTTGGCCGGAGCCGCCCTGCCACAGGACTGCCCATGTGACCTGAATCCAGACCCTCCAGACCCCAGAGATGACCTGGAGCTGTTCATCATGTCAGCAGAATGGGAGAGGGATCGAGACCAGGGACAAAATGCTAATTCATCTCCACCAAATTACACCAAAAACGCTGCAGAATCAATACATCTCCATCACCCATCCTCACCTCAGCCCTAATGGTCAAGCAGACGGCCGGGGCTCTCTCTTAGTGAAGGAGATTTATAGTCCTTACACCAAGCCATGGTGCTAAAAAGCCCATTTATCATGAAATATGGACGAGATGGGGTATAGAGACAGCTTCACTGTGGTTTCACTAAACCCAGTAGAACTGAACCCCACGCCCTCTCTGTTGCATTCAACCACAGGAAAATGAGCTGCAGGCCTAGTTTTACGGGGGTAGAGGCCATAGTGGCTAACCTCTCACCCCACATACAAGGAAATAGGGGAGGCTGCACAGGGGGTGCTCCTCTTGCTTAAATACAGCCCCCCTCCTTTCCCCCTTCCCTGTCTCACCCCTTATCTGACAGACAGACAGGTTCTCCTGCTATGGCTCCATACTTTTAGCTGTCAGTCCATGCTCCTCATCAAGGGGCTCCAGACAAGCACAGCAGAAGGATAAAACATGCACTAAACAAGCTTGGTAAACAGTTGTTTCTGCTACATGTTTCTCCCCTCTCTCTACCTTTATTCGCTATCTTTGTTGTATTTGTTCGTTTCTTCAGTGGCAGCTTCCCAAGGTTTCCATCAAAGGGACGTCGAGAGAGAGAAGGATGCTAGCTTAAATGTTTGACTAACGGAGTCTTATTTTAACGATCTGAGAGACATCCGATCCCAGCTCCTCTACAGTACCTGCGAACAGCAACATGGCTCTTTCTCTCTCCCCTGTTTGCAATGCAGATGTATTTCTCATCACAATGTTTATTCTCCCTGATAAACGGGAGGCAGGGATGGCGAGAGGAGGAGGGGGCTGTTTGAAGTGGATTCCTCTAGTCCTCTTCAAAGACAGATTTGAAGGCCACATCTCCTCTGTAGAGGGGGGATCTCCTCAGAGCTGGGCCCGGGTTCTGGAAAGACTCTGCTTGTTGATGCGCTTCATCCAGCTTTGCTGCTTTTCCCAATGGGAACGTCCAGAAGGCCCCAGAGAGTTGAACAATCACCTCTGTCCATAATCAGCCTTTATCAATCCCACTTCAGGCTATATATAGACCAGGCCTATTTACTGACTGGTATATTTGGATCATTAAGGAGATTTCTCTATCATCGTGTAGGAGCACGTTGTTGTCTTCTATTGTTTTCATCAGCTTCCAGATGATGGTACAGAAGTTATATGATGGCTGAGCCTCCGAATGAAAGTGGGTGATGGAGGCCCAGCTCCCTGTAATGTAATGGCTGGGCCCAGGAAGTGTGTGTGTGAGTGGTGTGTCTGTGTGGAGGCCAGCCTGGATCCTGAGACAGCAGGCAGGAGGAAGGAGTCAGGAGGTAGGGTAGGGTGTGTTTATTTTTACAGGCGCTCCCCACATACCTGCCCATAGAGGGGAATGCACCGCTGCCACGCCCACGCAACGCAACTGCAGGCGCTATCTACTGCTAATTACCAATAATCATATCGTGGTGGCAGGACAAACAGGTGTTACCTATGTGCTCTGAGTGTCAAAACCCCCTCCAACTCCCCTCCACATCTTTCTCTCTAAGTCCAAGAACAGAACTCCACAGCATAACGTATTAAAGAAGCACGCAATAGGCATTAAGCTGCTCTCTGTAAAGCCTAGGGTTTTTGATGTCTCTGCAGAAAGCACCTCCCTCCCTCTGACCCAATTAACACTCAGCCCCCATTACATTGATTGGGAGGGGTGTAGTATTGGATAGGTGAGCCATGAGAAATGGAAAATGTTGAGCTGGAGCTTTCTTTCCTAGCAGTCGAGTGTTGAGAAAGTGCAAGCGGAGCGAATGCTGCTGCTGTTAGCCGTTGAGTGTGTGTAGGTGGTAGACTGGGCGTGGGTGGGTGTGTGTGTCGTTGTGACAGGGCTCAGTACGGGGTCTTTCATGTGGTTTCAGGGGGCTAATACCATGAGGCACACGCCACCCCTTAGCTCTTGTCTACTGGGGCCTTGAGTGTGGCAGTACTCTTTGTCCCCCCACGTGCAGACCCCACCCCTCCTCAACCCTCCACCCCTCTATAGCCAGTCAAAGGGCAAACCGCCACCCCACCCCCCCTAAAGGTGCACCTGGCATTATAGAGTCCAGTCCAATTAGGACTCCCCAATTACAGGTCCTGGGCCAATTACTCACCCTCTCATCTTACACTGCCCCCTTCCCCCTCGCCCTCCCCCTCACAGCTCTAATATTAGGGCATCTGTCAGGGATGGAGCTGAACGTCCTATTAGAGAGCAGGGGTGGGGGTGGGGGTGGGGGGGTGATGTTCTTAACAGCACGGCAGGAGAAAGAATGTTCTCTGCTCCTGTGTATATTGTGTAGAGGTAATGGTGGAGATGTAAATACCTATAACAGAACATGAATCACGCTGCAGGTCCCATCGACAAACCCCAACACGCACATACATTGTAAAAAGAAATTTAAGCTGTCAAGTTGTAATTTGTTGTGAGACTTAACTTGAACTTCAAGGGCAAGACAGTTGGCCTTGCAGTACTTTTCACCTCTGTGACTATGTACACTGAGTGTACAAAATGTACTTTCCCCGACATAGACTGACCAGGTGAATCCAGGTGAAAGCTATGATCCCTTATTGATGCAACCTGTTAAATCCACTTCAATCAGTGTAGATGAAGGGGAGGAGACAGGTTAAAGAAGGATTTTTAAGCCTTGAGACATTGTGTATGTGTGCCATTCAGAGGGTGAATTGGCAAGACAAAAGATTTAAGTGCCTTTGAATGGGGTATGGTAGTAGGAGCCAGGCGCACCTGTTTGTGTCAAGAACTGCAACGCTGCTGGGTTGTTAATGCTCAACAGTTTCCTGTGTGTATCAAGAATGGTCCACCACCCAAAGGACATCCAGCCAACTTGACACAGCTGCGCTTCTGAGGGCAAAAGGGGTTTCAACTCAATATTAGGAAGTTCCTAATGTTTTGTACACTCTGTGTGTGTGTGTGTGTGTGTGTGTGTGTGTGTGTGTGTGTGTGTGTGTGTGTGTGTGTGTGTGTGTGTGTGTGTGTGTGTGTGTGTGTGTGTGTGTGTGTGTGTGTGTGTGTGTGTGTGTGTGTGTGTGTGTGTGTGCGTGCGTGAGTGGTAGCACTGTATTGTATGTTCGTACTTGTGGCCCCTTGCCAATTTCTTGCTGGCAGTTGTAGTGTCTCCTGCCTATGCCCAGTGCACTGGCACTCCCGCCTGAGTGGAAACTCACAGCTCCAGAGAGGGATTTCATTCACAATATGGCAGTATATCTGGCTGCTCTCCCTGACCACACACACACACACACACACACACACACACACACACACACACACACACACACACACACACACACACACACAGCGTGTGAGTAGTGGAGACCTGGCAGCTGTGCTGTCCTCTATGTGTGACATATTATCTCATCGTATGGGGGATTGAATAGAGCAGTCCAAAGGCCCAGGGTTAAGATTCAGAGTGCTTTGGTTGTGATCTCTCAGCCTGGTGTTTCCTTTAGTATTCAGATAGCACTCTCCCCAGAGCTAGAGCTTGTTTATCTTGTTAGCCGGCATGCTCTTTCAATGTCAAAACAATGACATCATTAATTAAACGTGTATTAAATGCGCCGTTTTCAAGGTCCACTAGGCAGTGCTGATTCTACTGCTTCTGAGCCGTGCACATTCTCCCCAGATTCTGCCCTGCATTTCTTACATGGGGAGTTATGTGAGTAACAGTAGTCAGTACTCAGTGATATTTTTGTTGGTTTAGTTTAGTTTTTAGCCGTACTCTCTCAGCGTGGGTTATCTCTGCTGGTATCATGGACTTCTGTTTGGTGTCTCTGGTCACTGATCTGATGCCCATCTCCTTCTGTCGTAATAGTGTGTGGGTGTGTGTGGGTGTGTGTGTGTGGGGCGTGCATGTACCCATATTTAGATATGAGATATGTCAACATTGCAAACACCTTAGTTTGCTCACTCTGGCCACACAATAAAGAAGAACTTCAGCCAAACTAGCTGCATGTACACAGAACAGCCACCCCCACCTGGAGTGAGTGAGTGAGCCTGTTTGGTAACAGAACCAACAGTCACCAACCCCCACAGATACAGTTAGCCTAGCTAGAACAGCGCTACAGTTAGCCTAGCTATGGCTTACTCCGACCTGATCCTGTTTCCCTGGGGGCTGTTCCATCAGCTGGGTTTAGGTTGATGGACAGCTGTTTATCTGAGCTTGGTGAATGGGGCCAGTATGTCTCTCTCTCTCTCTCTCTCTCTCTCTCTCTCTCTCTCTCTCTCTCTCTCTCTCTCTCTCTCTCTCTCTCTCTCTCTCTCTCTCTCTCTCTCTCTCTCTCTGACTTTACTTGGTGTACCTCTGCCAATGATAACTGTGAGGGCGTGGTCTGATTTGTCTGTTTGCTCTAAATATGTTTGTCGTTTCCTTTAATGTAGGTGTGTTAGCATTACTCCATTCCCTCATTGGCCTGTGAGCAAGACTCTGGGAGACCCTGGGTAATGAAGGAGACCCTGGGAGACCCTGGGTGATGAAGGAGACCCTGGGGGACTCTGGGCGATGAAGGAGACCCTGGGAGACCCTGGTTGATGAGGGAGACCCTGGGTGATGAAGGAGTGTGTGTGTGTGTGCGTGTGTATATGAGAGAGAGAGAGAGAGAGAGAGAGAGAGAGAGAGAGAGAGAGAGAGAGAGGAGCAGTAAGCCTTCAGGCCTCTCCCCATGTCTCCCTCTCCCTGAAAGATGCATCTTTCATTGGTTTGTAGCCCCTGATCCTGCAGCTAATTACTCAGCAATGTAAATTACAGTAGGGCTGAACTGAGCCCTGGCCCCTACTGGCCCTGTCCATCAGTTCCCTCTCTCCTCTCTTTTCCCCTCCCAGCCCTTCTCCCATCCCTCCACCCTCCCCTGTAGCTCCCAGCTAAACAGAACAAGCCACATCTTAGTATACACCCCTCTCTGAGGGAACCCGGGAATAAATCCCTAGCAGATGATATTTTCTTTACTCTCTCTCTCCTTCTCTTTCTCCCTCTCCCTCTCTCCATCTGAACTGCTTACCCCCTGCACCGCATGTGAAGTTCAGAGTGAAAACATCTTTGGTTAATATTTAACTGTTAGGTCCTGGGGTAGACGGGTGGAGTGCGGGCGAGACTAGGCTAGTTGGACACACACACACACACAAACGCACACACAGAGGCTCAGTGAAGATGTGTGCCTGTTCTCTGAGGAATGTGTGGGTTCTCTTCCAGCCTTTGACCTTCAGACCCCAGGCTGACACGTGACTGAGATTCTTCCGCTCTGTAGAGGGCTGCAGGACACACACACAGACACAACACACACACACACTTTTATCTAGCCTGTCTGAAATAGAAGCCAGTCACTCGGGAGCAGTAGTAATATCCTGCACTGTGCCCACAGCCCTCCCCAATGAGATAAGACTCAAACCACGAACAAATAAAGAGCATTGAATTGGCTATAGGTGGAGGACCAGTGACTGTTCTAAGATGGAGGCTGGTGTTGGGGCTGTAGTTATCCCTGTGGAGTGTGGGTGCTGTAGTGTTTCTCTCCCTGGCTCGGCTAGCTGTGCTCGGCGGGCCGCCCAGCTGGGAGCCAGATGTGGCAGGCTTGTCATATGGTGCTGGAAGGCAGGAGATAAGAGATGCAGGGCCCAGTCTCTGGTTCGGGTCTGCTCCGCAGCGGTTCAACTAGATGTTGCGGTCGGTACGATCTGAACTTTGACAGGTTGTGTCATGCTTAATGCCTCACTTCCCAAATACAGCTCAGTATGGCTGATTTATATCTAACAGGTGCTGCAGTGGGCAGGCAGTGCAGGGAGCGGGATGAGAGGAGCGGTGGAGAGCGAGAGGAGAGGACGGCATGTGGCCATTTCATTAAGGTGGGAGAGCCAAGGGGAACAAGGGCTACAGTGTGTGTATGGAGACTAGGGGCAGCACTCTGCTCTTTCTCAAACACAGCCACAGTCCACGGCCCCTCAGCTGGGCCTGCCTGGCTGGTTGTCACTCCACCCACCGCCTAGATCAGGCCCGACGAAGAGAGGGAGAGGAGGAAGAGGGGACTCACAAACACTTGTCATGCTTCTACAATATCAGGCTGTTTTTCTTCCTGTCTCTCTGTTTCCTCTATCTCTGTTTCCCTCCCCCTTCTCTCTCTCTAACTCGCTCTCCATTTCCTCCCTCTCTCTCTGCCCCCTCTCTCTCTGTTTCCCCCTCCCCTCTCTCTCCCCCTCTCTCTGTACCCACCCAGAAAGGCTGAGGGACTGTAAGTGCATTTCCAGCCCAGGCATCAATCTCTGAGCCCTGGCAGCCATCACAATGCCCGGCTTGTCTGTGAGAGTTGACGTGCCAACAACTTTGATCGTCTTATGTTTTGCAGTGCGGTGTCGGCTTTCCCCCCCAGCCGCCTATCAGAGCCCTGTGGTGTCTTCCTCACCCCTTCTCACCCCCCACTGTCTCCCTGCTAGAGGGATCATTACTGAGAGACGCCCTCACTCTCTCCCTCTCCCTCTCTTCCTCCCTCCCAGCTCCAGTAGCAGTCCCAGGGGTCCGTTCTCCTCCGGTCCTGATACATAGATGGATAGTACCCCAGGACCAGACCAGAGCAGAGCAGAACAGGCATCCCAGGCCGTTAGGACATTAGCCAGATGAGACTGGTCCATTGTTTAGTGTTTGGTTTTATGAGCGGGTCATTCTGTCTCTGCTGTTGGCAGTCAGTTGTTCCCACCCTGGGTATAGTGAGTCAGGTCCCTCAGGAGGTCTGGGGCTCAGCGATGTCCTGGCCTGGACTGCAGTGGACTGCTGGGCCTGTCTGTCTGGGAAACTCCTCAGCCATCTTGAACACATCCCAGCTACATGGTTTGGTATGGTTACATTAGGAACGGTTGTGAATGAGTTTAGTTCTGCTTTACTCCTTGAATTGTTTTCGCATAGCTGCAGTTTTCCGCAGAGACGGAAATGTAGTTTGATGTTCTAACACTCCTGAACGCAGAGCGTCGAGGCTTCTTTCAGCGCCGCCCTCCAGGCCACCTTGTTACACACTTAACCACTTGTTTTCTCTTTGTGTGTTTCTTCCCTCTTCCTGTTGACAGTTCCTCATCGCTGCTCTGCTCTGAAGGAATGCACGTCACCTCTCAAAGTTTACCTTGGCTTCTGTCCTTGTAGACCGTGGGGAAGGTTCTGAACGTTTTGTAACACGATGATTGCATAAAGATATGATTTATGAGTGTTCTGTGTATAAACCGCCACACTGTTAACGATGAAGTGTACCATCTGTAGGTAGACAGGTGCTGAATGGCCTTGACTCTCCAGAGACATATAGTCCCAATGCAGCTTCTCGTTGTTCTAAGTGCTGTATCCTCCCTCCCCAAACATTCATCATTTAAATGGAACGAGACAAGAAAATGGCAGATAGTATTCACCCAAAAGTCCCAGTTGAAAATGGATCCGGATATGACGACTGTAATTTCAGCTGTCATCTCCTCTTTATTTATGTCTCCAGTGAGAATGAGCCTGGGTAGCCTCACTAGCCTGGGAAGCTGCATAGCTCCATGTAAAAATAGCCTGTCACTAAGTGTGAGCACGGGTACCTAATTGGAGCTGTAGTCCAGTGTTGTATGAGAATAGCCAGGCCTTACGCGCCAGTGGGATCACTAGTGCATCTCTTTAATTCTCCCTGGCAGTCCCGGCCAACTCCCACTGCTGAGTTATTCTTTCAAAATGGAGCGGCCTTCACATTTCTGGCTAACTCTGGGTCTGTTCTCTCGTCTTTGTTTTCTCCAAATGCCCGGACGTTGAGTGTCCCAACACTCCTCCTTCGCTTCCTTCTATTTAAGCACAGGACACATTATTCCTTGAACTTTATTAACGCTCCATAATTCTTTAAAGGAGGGGAAAGCTGCAGAAATTAGTTCTCCCTCGAGGTTTATTGTTTAAAACAAGCACAGCTCTTTCCCAGCATAAGAGCTTCAGCTATGCAGTAAGGAATTCAGGCCTGGCCTCATAAAATAAGTATTTGTGTACCAGAAAGTTTTTCGTTTTTTCTTTCCAAATCTTTGTCATTAATGACTTTAGCAAATGTGTAGTGTAGAGTGAATGGAGAGGCTGTGCAGGGTCTTCAAAGGAACCCTCTAATTATTTATCCAGGATATCCCGCTCTAGAATTAGAGGCTGGGTCACCATTGGCTTTCATGCCTTTTTTCTGCAAAGAAATCATTTCCACAGAATGGTTTCACTGGGACACCCCCTAATCCCTACTCTGCTTTCTCTCTGTCTCTGTGCGTGTGTGTGTGTGTGTGTGTGGTGTGTGTGTGTGTGTGTGTGTGTGTGTGTGTGTGTGTGTGTGTGTGTGTGTGTGTGTGTGTGTGTGTGTGTGTGTGTGTGTGTGTGTGTGTGTGTGTGTGTGTGTGTGTGTGTGTGTGTGTGTGTGTGTGTGTGTGTCAGTGCTAGGGTGCATGACTACGTGTCTTTCATTCTGATGTGTGGAAAGAGATCGTAGTTTAAGTGTCCATTCCTTAGACATCATTCTCCACACGTTAGGTCCAGGTCTCAGCTCTCACCCCCAGACAGCTGTCACCCACTCAGGTTTCTTGGTCATTTTGCCTTCACATGCCATCTAAAGGGTTATCTTATCACCCTCCTCAGGTTTAAACTCTTTAACAAAACACTGGGCCTAACCCGAACCCTCAGTCTGTCTGGTGGCACTGCTTTAGCCATTGTCTGCTGGGCCTGGAAGGTCTATGTAACCCTCCAGCTTCCCCCTGATATCCCTAAATACCCCTGTGGGTGGACCAGATCTGAGCTTCCCTGGCCTTCATATAGCTGGCTTATTGTCACAGCTTAACCACTTGTGCCTATGTAATATACTAAAAAGTATGAGGCCTTGCCCACTTGTTTTGCTCAAAGCCCCTCAACAGTCTTTACCTGTGTTTGTGTGTGTGTGTGTGTGTGTGTGTGTGTGTGTGTGTGTGTGTGTGTGTGTGTGTGTGTGTGTGTGTGTGTGTGTGTGTGTGTGTGTGTGTGTGTGTGTGTGTGTGTGTGTGTGTGTACATGGATGTGTTGGCGTGTGTTCCGTGCCCCTTCAGGGTGTTCCAGAAAGAGAGTGTGTCCCTTTAAGAATGCTCTTCTGAGAATATTTGTCTAATTCCAAGTGCCAGTGTGATCCCTGTGTTTTACCAGGTGCAGGCCTGGGTCATTACTAAGGTATTTGTTTTCCAGATTACATGGAGTGGCCAGGATTAGAGGTGCGTTATCCCTGTCCCCCTCTGCCTGTCAGGCCCTGATCCCCAGTGTGGGGCCTGGCTGCCTGTGTCCTCCCTCAGTCACACTGGAGGCTAGGCTAGGCTACGCCTGGCTCCTGGTGCCGTTAGGGATCTGTCACGCCACAGCTCAGAATAACCGACCTCCCAGACTGGGCCACTGTTGGCTGTAAGGCTGGTAGAGGAGGAGGAAGGACCGGAGCTCTCCCTGTCAACAGAGGCTGGGTATGCTGATCAGACGTTCACCCAGCCGTCCTTAATGGGACTAGAAGTAGTGTGGTAATGACTTTTCCTTGTCCACCCCTATCCCCTCAATCCCTGGGGCTTAGGATGGTCCGGACAGGACAGGGGAGCTGGGTGGGAGGTAGAGGAGTGGTAGGGGCCTGGGGCGTAGCGGGGGTCAAGAAGTCTAGTCCCAGTCTCCAGTAGCTGGACAGCTGAAGTCCTCTCCAAAACGTTTGCATAGTGCCTTGCGATTATGATAATAAACAGTTTTATCATCGGCCTCCCAATCAATAATGTGGCTTCTTAAGGTTTAATATTTCAATGGTATTGATCATCTTAACAACCGTGTTTGCGGTCGGCTTGCCTTTACTGCTGGCCTGCACAAAAAATGTGAGTGTGTGTGTTATGATCTAGTTGAGCAGCAGTTTTTCTGCAGCTTTTCCTATGACTGTTTAGCATGTAAAGACACCCTCAGACCAGCGCCTCACCTCATAGAACAACTATGTGGGATCCTCTCTCATTCCATTCAGCCCTGCTCTATACATGGCTGCCTATCGTTTACAAGCGTCTAAGCGCCCATAACATTAAAACAGTCCTGCGCTTCTCGCGGTCAGTCCTCTTCCCCCCCTTCCACCCTCATCCTGTTGCAACCAAATGAAATGGACTGAGTGAAAACAGAGAAGTTGAAGGCTCTAAAAGCCCTGTAGTTAGCACATTCAACTTCCACCCTCTCTGGAGAGAAGGCCTGCTTCCTTCATATATAAACAGGGGGAGATTTGATCATTATTGAAAATGAATAGAAGGCCTTGGGCCTGGCAGACTTTTAGACCTTGGGCCTGATCAGAAACATCTCCCCCTTTCCCTGCTGACCTTTGGTTGGAAAGGGAATCTCTTCTAAGCTGATCTACCCAGGAATGGGTAGTCATGATGTCGTCTGATTGATTAGTGCCAGACTAACCTTTCCACTGGGCTCTGGAATGCCCCCTGTGTCCCTGTGCATTCCACACTCAGCCCAGTGACAAAATGTTCACAGCATGCTATGGAATAGGAGTACTTTTTATGCAAGACCATCACTAATCAGTCAACTTAGCCTGCTTGTCTGTCTGAACTGGGGCAGAGAGGGTGGAAGTGTAATTAACTGATCAGCCTGGTGTTTGTGAGCCTCTGTTAGCAGGTAAAGGAGAGCCTACACACACACACATGCTCCTGCTAACTCAGGACCCCCCCTGCTGTGTTGTGGCGCATACTGTGCCTGCTCTGTGCACCAGGTGGCCTGGGGCCGAACGTAGGTTTTTGCGGTGTGAGCATGATCGCCCATCTCTGATTATACATCAATACCTTTATCCCAGAGATAATTTATGCATTTACTGAACACAAAGCTTTATCTAAACGAACCACTGGGGACAGCGCATGGAAATAACACAGCGCCGACTTCCACTATGGTTTGTTAAAAAAGAAAGATAGCTCGCGGCTGCTGTAACAAGAAGTTATTTTTGTAGTTATTAAAACAGTGTCTTCTCTGTTACATTTTTTACCTGACACTTTGCAGAAACTCGCATGCTACTCCGGAATCTGGAGTCTAAGGTCACAGATAAGTTAAAAATGACTGTGATTGCATACAATGTTAAAACGGAAGAGTGGCTTTTGTGCAAATGGATCGCTTAACAAAAACAACACAGCGAGGAAAACCAATGTCTAGCAGTATGCATGTTTAATCTGAATGTATTCAGTCTGCTCCCTCTCCCCCTCTCTGTGGTGTGAGTGAGATGATGTGAGGTTTCTCTCATTTGTACTCCCAGTCTGCCACAGCTCAACGGCCCCCCCATGCTGCCTGCTAATTGGCAGGAGACTGGGAGCTTCCTGCTGTGTGTTCGCTGCTTCCCCTCACTTTGCCACCCCACCAGCTCTTTCTCCACAACTGAGTAATTAACCCACAGCTAATGAACTACTTCTAATTACACACCACGCTGTTTCCATCGCACCCTCCAAAAGTGAGGAGACACTCTGCCGCCACATTCCAATCCCTTCTGGAAGGCTTTGAACCTACCTGCTCTCTGATTGGTGCGCTTGTTCAGACTGTCAGGAGCTATATCACAGCCCTGCCACTTTGTTCAAATCAGTTCGCCTCTGTTGTGCAACACGGAATGGATTAAGAGAATCTGATGATGTTGCGTAAACGATAACAGCATTTTCAAGGTTCTATTTCGAGTCCATGAACAAAGTAGGCAATTGATACTACACATTCAATTTGTTCATACTTTCTCTGGCCAAAGAAAATCAGTGTAAGAGCTGAATGGTAACAGGCATTAATGCTGTGATACAGAACTGCCTGCAGTACACCAGTACACCTCCAGGGTGCTTTACTGTGCCATATAGTAGTCAGCAGGGCCATTTTTGTCCCAATCTTAATCTCATTCCAGAATTTTGTCAGGAAATGTTTTGTAACTGCAGTGATGCATGCTGGGAATTGTAGTTTGGCCCACATCCTCTCCTCAGAGCCTGGGACCTGAAAGTGTAGTGGTTGTGGCATGACAGATGCAGCATGCCTCAGATAGCCCTGTTATCAGCTCCTTGATGTACAGTACTCCCAGCCACACTACACTGATCCCATCCTCCCTCCTCACCCACCAATATACTCCCCTCTCTCCTACCCAGCCAGAGCCCCAGCCTCAGCCTCGGTCTTGACACAGCCACGGCTATTTCTGTTCCGCAGACTGATAGCTCCAACTGAAGATCATTGATTTTACGGGAAGCCCTGTTTACAGACTGAGTGCCATCGACCTGAGGTTACTTTTTGCCTCCTGAAGTAGGAGCAGCACTGGAGCATCCTTGTGTCTGTATTATACACTCACAGAGAGGAGGAGGAGAGGGAGGAAGTTTACAGTACACAGAGAAAAGACAAACACTGGCCTGATTTGAAACACTTTGATGTACTGTGTTAGGAATCATACTTAATTAGCACTGTAACATATTTTGTTAATTGTGTAAAAACTAATTGGCCTAGATGTTAGTACTGTATATAGTAGAGAAAATTGGTCTGGGGGTGATAGGGACAGCCGGTGCCGAGGCAGCGAGAAGGAGAGAAGCAGCCTGTGCCTCAATGTAGTCCCTTAGGAAGATCCCACCATCTAAGGCTTAGGGATAAGGGTAATACAGGGGCCTTATGTTGGGCATTACCATGGACTTAAGGTAAAGAGTGAGATGTATGCATACATACATTGTTGATTAATTGGGGCAAGCCTTGGAGAAGAGCCCCTGTTCATTCTGCCTGAGGACTACAATGGTTCCCCCATCGATAAGCACGTCCCCTGTGCAACATCAAAGGCCCTCCCTGATTTATCAATAAGAAGCCTTCCTTCCCACATTTTCCTGTAACTTGCTTAGCATTTACACCATTGATTTTCCAATAAGCACCCAGACCCTGCGGTGGCTGGCCAGGCCGAGGCTCTGTGAGATGGCTCAGATTCAAACACAGACAGCCCTCCTGAAGGACAATGGTAGATGAATTGGGGGAGTGGCTTTTGGGGGTTCATGAGGTGAATGTGGGGTGGGGGCTATTTTAATTTTTTTAAAGGTCTCCCCTCAGCTAGCAAGGCTGGGGTCTAGGTGTAGATGGAAGGGGGTAAGGTGGGGTTCAGGTCCAAGCCCGATGGGGATGTTCTCAGCTGGGGCTGGGCCAGAGTTAATTCCCCAGGAGACCCTGGTTCTCCCTGGTCCTCTGGAGGCCTGGCCCCCAGGCAGGTGATTGTGCATGCTTATAATCAGATGGATCCTTAGCCTTTAATTCCTCCCTGGCTTGGCCGGTAAATCCCACATAATGAAAGGGCCCATAAATAAAAACTTATCTCATTTTCCATCCCTGCAAAATGACAACCAGACCCACTCTCTGACAGGGTTCGTTAGGACCTGGGCCCTTTCAATAGGCTCAACCTTATCTGCTTTGTTAGGGTGGGGGAGGAGAACATAATGCTTTTTATGCCTCTAAGTCAGAGACAGGAGAAAAGAGCGTCTGGCATTTGACTTCTGTAGAAGAGGTGTGAGGATGGGTGGGAGGACTGCCCCCTATGGCCAGGCCCTGTGTAGTTGTATGGACATGCTGCCTCCCTCCCTTTTTTACCAGAGTCCAGGAATCCATGCTTTTCTTCCCTCTGATTATCTCTTATTGTGAGTTGAGGCTTGTTTTGGCTGCTTATTGTTTGTCTCTCAGCCCAGTGGACCCGGTGAGGGAGGGAGTGAGAGAGAGCGAGAGAGAGAGGGAGGGAGGGAGGGAGAGAGGGGGAGAACACAAGGACAGGGTTGGAAAGCACAGGCTATGGCAGGAATGCTGTTGTTTTCCTTTAGCAGCAGCTCAGATACCAATATGCAAAGGAAAATTCCAAGTAATTTGCATAGTACAGTACCTAACCTTGGGCGTTAATGTTAACATACTGTACTGCAGGCAGTACTACCTTTACTGGCATGATTCATCCTTTTAATGTGTGGTTATTACAGCACAGAGACACTTTGCCCCATACTTCCCTCTTCGCCCTTCCAGCGCTCCTGTCCGTCAGTCCATCTCCCTCATTTAGTGCCTTTGAAAGATTCAAGCTTTTCCTGCTCTAAACAGGTGTCGCTTAGCGAGCAGACCTCCTGAAGACAAACAGGGAGATAGCTTTGTATCAGCCAGCCCATCTGCGACTCTCCGACTCCAGACAATCCCATTGCACATCAGTAACCACCACAGGTTATTGAATTAGACCATCTTGATTTTAAAGAGCAATCCTGTTTTCTAGTAAGCAGTGGACACGCTGAGCTGGCTCAGGCCACGGCTCAGCCTCCATCACTGGCCAGGGGTCATCCTCCTCTCCTCTCCCACTCTAATTGCTTTAGACACATTAGAAGGACGTGATGCTAATAGATGCATAGTGCACACACATACAGTTATACAGTAGCTACATGCTAGCACCGCTGTTTAGACTCCTAGAGCCATGGAGGGATATTGGACAAAGGACTGGAGAAATGTAGTGAATGAGGGATGTAAAGTAGTAGTTTGGGCTGGTGTGCTGTGTGTTTTTCCACCCCACCCCTCTGTGGGCTAGCTAGGCGCCCCATGTAGCAGGCAGTGATGTGGGCACAGTGTTCGGGGCCTGGTCAGGACAGGCAGTGATGTGGGCACAGTGTTCGGGGCCTGGTCAGGACAGGCAGTGATGTGGGCACAGTTTTCGGGGCCTGGTCAGGACAGGCAGTGATGTGGGCACAGTGTTCGGGGCCTGGTCAGGACAGGCAGGGGAATCTGAAGGAGGGGTGGATGGAACAACAGATTACTGGAAAAGGCGTGAAGGAGATCCATGTTCAGACAGGATGGGTGCTCGTCTCATTGCTACTTCTTCTCATTAGACAAATCACCCACTGGAAAGTTTGTTTCTTTTTTTGTAGTTAGCTGCAAAATATGATCTAGGTGTCCTTTGTTTAATGAATAAATGAGTTGTTTTATTTGTCTGTTAGACAAGGCATGTATTAAAAAATAAATAATCATTTGCTGTGGTTTTGTCTACCTCAGTCCATTTGGGTGAAATGTCTGCAGAGCGCCTAGTGTTCTCTTATTAATGGAGCAGATAGTAAATGCAGACTGGCCTGGTTACTATCCCCTCTCTCAATATTGCAACCAGCTACAAATCATGTCTGTCTGGATCAAGTAATCCTCTTAATAAGCCTACTATCTTTCATGCTGAATGCAAAGCAGCAGAGAGGTCATCAGTGTGGATCTGTCTGTGTGGATCTGCCTGTGTGGAGTACAAACCATAAAAGCAGGTGGACATGGGCTGACACAAAAGGGTTGACTACCTTCACTGTTTTCGGTGGAAGATCCTCCAACTACTACACCCGCCTTGCCTTCATTACACTCAGATAATGCCGTTAAACATACAATATGGGGTTTCTTATCAAACCAATTATGTACTTACACCTGATTAGAATCCACTCCTCTAGTCAGGGCAGACGGTCATAATTAGCAAATCCAGTCAAAATGCAAAGGTGCATGCTAAAAGACTTGGCCCATTGTTTGAGTAGCATAAGTGCATATAGGGTGGAGTGGGGGGGGTGGGTTCTATCAGACATTAATGAAGAGCGAGGCAGACATTATCAATCTCTCCAGTGTGGGCCAGCCCTCTCTAGTTAATATGGTAGGGGGTGGGGGTAGAGACACACTGTCTGATCACAGCTAGAATTTGCATCCCTAAGTAAATAAGTAAATAAATCAAGTGGCGGCAGCGAATGTGCTAATCACCTGGGACATGGCGGCTGGGCTGAGCATGGTGCCGGGAAACTTTGCTCATGTAATATTCAGTACTGGCTGGGTTAAAGGGCAGGCCAGAGTTATTGGTTTCAGCCCGGTCGCCCCCCTTTAATCAATGCTGCCTGCATCCTTTTAATACAATTATTAGCTCAGCAGTATCTCGCGCTATCATTTTATCTCCTCGCCACTCTAAATTGCAGCCTGTGTATTGCTGGGCCACTGGTGCTCAGGGCATGGCCAGCTCCTGAAAGCACAGCTCCCATTTATTATTTCAGAGGCAGAGGATGGCTGGAGTGTTTGAAACCAGGCTGACCGAGGAGGTGGATGCCAGATCTAAACACAGCTGCATTTCAGTCCCAACCCAGCTGGTGTATTTTGGGCTTTGCTGAAAACATAGCCTTTTTTCCTCTCCTCCTCTTTGAGAGAGTGTGTATGCGAGGATACAAGTAATTACCTGCGTTGCATACTGCATTGTGTGCACTCAACGAGAGAGGAGTGGGTGATGTGTTTTTCTATGCATGATTTCTCTTATTTCAGTAGGAAGGGAGAGGGCTGTAAAATGGCTGTGAAGTTATCAGCAGTACCCTTCACTTCTTCTCTAGTTATGTAAATGTATCATGTCCTGATGGGTGGTTTCTCTGTGTCGGTGTCTAATTATCGCACAATGAATCTATTTTATCCATTAAGTTAGGCCTGTTTCTCCCTCTTTCTGACTGGAAGTTAATTAAAAAACGGATGTAGGATTTGGAGAATGTAAGATTAGGGGTGTTGTTTGGAAGGTGAAGATAAAAGATGATAAAATCCTGAAATGGCAGGAAGATGAATCATGGGACGACTTATTAGTGCTCGTCTCAGGTATTGTGTTTAAGTACCTAATCTAGCATAATGAGCCCTCTGTCATTTACCTAATTAGATCTCACACTTTTGGCTCTCACCCGATGCACTATACATTAAATGTGTTCTTCTCGCCTGGATTCTATAGATAGATGTTCCTTTGATGAAGGTGCTTTTTATCCCCCCTTACGTGATGAGAGCATTAGGGGAGGGGAAAATATGGAAGTACTTAGGATAAGAACAATGCTATGGGTTATGATTATGAAAGGAGTTCATACAAGCTCAGGAAGAGAGAGTGCATATGTATGTGTCCTTCTTGATAACCATGGTCCTTTCATATATGCATTACTATTAGAGTCTATTACCAATCTCCCTCTCTCTCTTCTCTTTCTGTGTCTTCAGGCCTGGATGCGATGAACACCTCATGTAGGCATCAGCATGGACAGCTGTGAGTCTCCCGTGGTTTCTGGGACAGACGATGGGCTCGGCTCCTCCACCACCTCCCAGCAACAGCAGCAGCAGCATTACCCTCTGCAGACCTGGAACGATCACTCTAACTCGCAGGTCCCTCCCAGCAGCCAGCCCTCTTCCCTGGAGCCCCTGTCTCTCTCTGCACCATACCCCTCTCTGAGAGAGCCACAGCAGCAGCAGCAGCATCCCACCCGGACCCCACCCCTGGCCCACAGCGATAGCTCCGCCTCAGGCCAGCTGCACCCCAGAAGAGAGGAGCTCAACGAGGAGCAGGAGGGAGTGAGCTGCGGAGAGGAAGAAGAAGAATTGGAGGACTTGGATGAGATGGAGATCGACAGCTGTTTCCCAAGTCTGCAGCCCTTCCCCGGAGTACCCATAGCTCCTGGAGGAGGGGGCATGCCCACGCTGCTACGCCAGCAGCCCAACCGACGAAGGGGTGTGGCGGAGAGTGGGAGTGAGGAAGGAGAGGAGGAGGAAGAAGAGGAGAGCAGTGATGTGGAGAACCTGGCTGGAGAGATAGTCTACCAGCCGGACGGCTCGGCCTACATTGTTGAGAGTCTCAGCCAGCTGATCCAAAGCGGAGGGGGTGCGTTGCCCGGCCTGCTCCCCACAAACTCTCTCCCTGTGGCGGGGAAGCCGGGGGAACCTGCTGGGACCTCATCCTCGGTGTACCCTCAGATCATCAACACGTTCCACATAGCCTCGTCGTTCGGGAAGTGGTTCGGTTCCTCAGACCAAGGTTTCCCCAATACCTCAACCCTGGCAGGCCTCAGTCCTGTCCTGCACAGTTTCCGAGTCTTCGATGTGCGGCACAAAAGCAACAAGGATTACCTGAACAGCGACGGGTCTGCCAAGAAGTCCTGCGTATCCAAAGATGTTCCCAACAACGTGGATTTCTCCAAATTTGATGGGCTGGCCCTCTATGGCAAGGGAAAGCCCATCCTCATGTGTTTTCTCTGCAAACTGTCCTTCGGCTACCCGCGGTCTTTCGCCACTCATGCCGTCCACGACCACCGCATGACCCTGTGTGAGGACGAGAGGCGGCTGCTGGGGGACAATAAGGCGTCTGCCATCATCCAGGGCATTGGGAAGGACAAAGAGCCCCTCATCAGCTTCCTGGAACCAAAAAACAAGAGTTCTCCTGTGCCGGCGCCCCCCACCATGGTCCCCATGAACTCTGGCCAGAGCTTCTACGGCACGTTTAGTGGGGTCCACCTGGAGGCAGGGAGCAACAGTGGGGGCAGCGAGGCCCTCCTGAACAAAGACTCTGACTCCTCCGGCTTCCAGCAGCAGCAAGGCTCCCTCCTCTCTCTGGGGGGGCTGGGCAACCCCAAAGCACCTGCTCTTACCTCAACCCCAGGCCCTGCCAAAGACTCCAACGCCCTGCCCAAGCAGGGAGGGAGAACAGAGGGGCCTGCTGGGAAAGAGGGGATCCGCAGGCGGGAGCACGGGGACAAGGAGGGGCGAGAAGGCAAGGTACGCTTGGCTAGCCAGGAGGGGGGCTCGGAAGAAGAGGAGGAACTGTTATTAGAGGAAGAGGAAGACGAGGTGGAGGAAGAAAGAACTCCGCTGTCCTGTGTTGGTAACAGTAGCAGTGGTGGCGGAAAAGTGGGGGAACCGGCTGTCTCAAACCAAAGCATTTCCAAATCTCCTTTATTAATGCCTAGTAGCGCTCTCCAGCCCACTGCCTGCCCATCTGCAGCCAGCCCCACGCTCAACAACAAAGCCCCAGCTTCCACTTCTTCTTCCTCTGTCAGGGAAGAGGACGGTGGGGGGAGGACCTCGGAGCTCCCTCTGAGCTTTAACTGCCAGGGGCCCACTGTCCCCATGGCGATGGCAGCTGCAGCCAGCAGAGGGAGCGAGGACGTCGCCGCGGGAACCTCCTCACCTCTGGCCACTAACGCCGCTGCCGCCGAAAGTGCCAATCGAGATAGTGCCACAGCTCCTGAACCAAATGATTGCCCGGCAGAGGGAGAGGAGGACAGCGGAGCCCTTCTGCACCATCACCACCTACACCATCACCACCACCACCTCCACCCCTCAGCCCACACCCACTCTCACCCACACCCCCACCCAGGGGGGTCCTGTGAAATGGGCGGTGGCGGTGAGTGCCCTCAGAACCACGGGCCTGGAGGAAGTGGGGTGGAATGCCCCAAATGCGACACCGTCCTGGGCTCCTCGCGGTCCCTGGGCGGACACATGACCATGATGCACTCGCGCAACTCATGCAAGACACTCAAGTGTCCCAAGTGCAACTGGCATTACAAGTACCAGCAGACCCTGGAGGCACACATGAAGGAGAAGCACCCAGACTCCGGTGGCTCCTGTGTGTACTGCAGCAGTGGCCAGAGCCACCCGCGTCTGGCCCGAGGAGAGAGCTACACCTGCGGATACAAGCCCTTCCGCTGCGAGGTCAGTACTTCAACCTAGTCAGTTGAAGATCCAACCTAGTCAGTTGAAGTACTGACCTCAGCCTAATGACTAGTATACTGACAGGTGGTAGGACTTTGAATAAAACTTTAGCACAATAAAAAATATGAAATATGTTGACATGTTGACTGATATGACATATCAATCAACATGTCATGATATGATTTATATTTCATGGACTATAAGTTAGAGGCAACAGAGATTTCCACTTTACAACATGAGCAAAAATGAACATCCTCTCTGTGTTTTCTAGGTGTGTAACTACTCGACCACCACCAAGGGCAACCTGAGCATCCACATGCAGTCGGACAAGCATCTGAACAACATGCAGACCCTGCAGAACGGAGGCTCCATCCCCTCTGCTGAGCAGCAGGTGTTTGGCCAGCACCCTGGAGGGGTAGGAGTGGTGACCGTGCCCTCTGTGACCCAGGCCAGCACACACCACCCGCCCCACCACCACCACCCCACCCAGTCCTCCGCCCACATGGCGGGGGCCCTGCGGTTCCCCCCTCGCCCACCAAGCCAAAAAGCAAGCCCACATGGCGTTGCGAGGTGTGCGACTACGAGACCAATGTGGCGCGGAACCTACGCATCCACATGACCAGCGAGAAGCACATGCACAACATGATGCTGCTGCAGCAGAATGTGACCCAGATGCAGCATGGTCGGCTGGGCCTGGGGGCCATGCCCTCTCCCTCCGAGGCTGAGCTCTACCAGTACTACCTGACCCAGAACATGAGCCTGCCCCCAGGCCTCAAGATGGACCCGGCTGGAGCTGAGGCCCAGTTCCTGCTGGGAGGCTTCCACCTGGACCCCAACATGGCTGCCTTGGCCCCCCAACTAGGTGAGCTCCCTCAGTCCGCCTCTGCAACAGTGGAACAGTGGGAGCCATTCTGGCTCTTCCCTCAGTACTGCCTCAGGTCACCACAGAGAAGGCAAACTGCGGTTCAGTACGAGTTCACAAGGGGTGGGATCGCTCTCACTGCTGCCAGCTGTTTATTTTTAAACATGAAACACACAGTTATAAACAGTATGTGACTAAATGGAAGATTCAGCTTTGATTTAAAAAAAAAATGCTTCACTTTTTAACCCATTTAGACATAGGCTAATTGTGTTCATTTATTTACTGAATGTGTGTAGCGTGGCCAGTAAATGAATGCATGAATGGTAAGTAATTTTATATTTACATTCAATGATTTATAGTTTAGTTATCCCCATGAGAAACAGCAGAGCAGCCTTTTCTCTGAACCAACATGCAGGCAAAGGGTTAACCAGGGAACACATTAGCCCTCCCTCCCTCCCTCACTCTCACACACACTGTATACACACAATCCTATCTTTCATGTTGGCAGCTCTCTCTTTCTGTTTCTGTTGCCCTAAGGTACACCTGCCCTACTGAACTTAACATCATTCGCCCTTTTTCCAAGCAAAGAGCCCCATTGAGAGATAAAGATAAAAGAGGGGAGGTGAAACAACGGCAATGTATAAAACCCAAGATTTCTAGAGGGTGGACCTAACTCACAACAATCCCTTTCTGTCTTTGTGTAAAAGACGACTTGTTAGTTGTTACCATATGACAGTTTCTCTCTCACCAATGTGCCAGGCACCATGACTTGAATCGATATCTTCCCAGTAAAAGAGAGGATACTCTCCAGACGGTGGCCTTGGTATTGGGATAGTGTTTCACTCCGGCTCGGCTGAGAAGAGTGGACCTTTAAGGCTAGTGAAGCTATTGGTGGAGCTTCAGTTAGGGACTTTTTGGGTTGGTTTTAGAGAAAGCTGACCCTGGTTAAAAAACAACCCAAGCCATTAGAGTTATGAGAGCTTTTTTGTCTCCATCAGTTATTAAGCGGTGTAGGTAGAACTTCTCTGAAAGCTCCTATATAGCCTCAAATATGCCCCCAAAACTCCCACATCCACACTTCACTTCACTTCATTACACACCTAGGAGTTTAGTTTACATTTCCAGTCTGTCACTCTATCTGGGTCACACTGACTGGGAAAGTCCCCCTGTGATACCTTGTTTTCCTCACAATAGGCGGTGTGACAGAGGGAGGGAGAGATAGAGAGAGAGAGCAACAGAGCAGCTCAGTGAGCCTTCCTCTTGTTTGCCCATGTCCACCAGGCCTCCACTCCTCTGAACATCAGCGTTTTCATGTCATTATTTCCGAACTGCCACTGAACTCCGCCACTGGAGCTCTCTTTTTTTCCGCCAACATTGTAATTGCAGCTATAAATTTTATCTTGGTCAAAGAAGGGAGGAGTAGAGGGCCCAGTATGGGTAATTCAGCGGCATAGCTGAGTGTTTGGCGTGCCAGTTACAACCCCACAGTTTGTACAGACTTGTCTCCAACTGTCGCCGGTTCAAAGACACTAACAAGAAATGATTGCTGTGACTAATTTTTTATCCCCTCTCTTGCCATCTGGTTCATTTTCCTGCGAGGGAACGTTTAATAAGCATGTTACAGGGAGGCAATGATGAGGCATTACTCTCAGCCCTAAAACGACCACAGTGTCATCCCGAGCCACACACATTTTGATTGACTGTACACACTGATACACTCCATCACAGACACACAACTCTGCCGTCATAACTCTGTCTGTGCAGCTCAAGGACAGATAGTATCCGTCTGTACCTCCCTCCCTTTAGTCCTCTTTTCCACTGTGTATTTCTGACTTTTGAGGACATTGTTAGACAGAGAAGGCGATGACAAATCCTGACCTCACATGATCTCACCCTCTTGGTAATCCTTATCCCCAGGACTGAGCTGCTGCAGATACAGAGAGAGGGGGAGAGAGAAGGGGGAGAGAGGGGGCTTAGCTATTGTGTGCTCTACTTTGTTGTCTAGTATACTACCTGAATGCTGCAGCATCTAGGTAGAGCTCTCTGAAAATCTAGCAAAGCTGGTCCACCACTAATCTTTTGGAAGTTCCACCAAGCCCTGTAGAGACACGTTAGTATATTTACAGCCTGGACTTGGACTCTGCTTATGTCAAATAATAGCGTTTCCAAGATTTCCCAATGATCTGTGTTTATCTCAAGCCTTTTAATGTTTTTTGAAAGTTAAAATATTTCCACAGCGTCCTGCCTCCCTTTCCCTAAACATTGATACGGACTGACAACGTCTCAGTCAAAATATTATAGGTTATGTTTAACAGAGGCCTGCTTACATCTAAAACACATGTAGGGACCGCAGACTGAACCTATTCTCACACAGCTGTGAAGGCAGAGGTAATCACTGTGTCTGTGTCGGAGCATGGAGTCTACAGTCGAAAAGAATGTGAGAGCCACACAGGAATGAGAGAATAAAGATGAGGAAAGGAGAGGAAAAGATAGAGATAGGGGTAGTAACTAGTGAGGGGACTGGGAGAGAGAGAGAGAGAGAGATAGAGATAGAGAGAGAGAGAGAGAGAAGGGGGGGACTGGCTGCAGAGGTGGATCTGTGAGTGATTTCAGAGGGCTTCACAGAGGTCTCCCTCTCCCGGCTATAAAAACTCAGGTAATGGAGAAAAGTCCGAGAGCAGACTGCGTACTGCAGCAATAAATAAAAAGAGGCTGCTGGAATTAATTTAGTGTAAAGCCAGGCGGGGTCAGCCAGTGCGCTCAGTCTGGGCAGTGATAGATTAAAGATCAGCGAGCAAAAACTCCCCAGCCACTCTTACCTCATTTTTACCGCCTTTTCGTTTTTTCCCTCCTCCTCCTCCTCCTCCTCCTCCTCCTCCTCCTCCTCCTCCTCCTCAGACTGTAGATATGGTTGTTTCTGTTGTTGGATCTGGATGCGTGTGTTGTTATTTTACTTGCCCCCCTTCGCTCAGTACCGAGTAGGATTAATCTGGTAGGTGTCTGTATCGATTTAGCAGCTATGCGGAGTCGAAAGAGGCAGGAGAATCCAAAGAGAAAAGTGGATTTTTTTGTATTATTATTCTGTGAACAAGGGCACTGGATTTGATTTACAGTAATGTATGCTTGGGAACTCTTTAGTTCTCTTGTAATGATAGAATAACTTTATTTTTCTGCGGAGCTCACGGCTTCTGGAGTTGATTTAGTGCCGGGCCGTGAAAGTGCACCAGTCCAAACAGGACTGTGTGTAAATCCTTACTCTGGCGGTGCAACATTTCTGCACCCTGCGAAAAAGTCCAGACTTTCTTTCTCTCGGCTCAAAGGAAGGATAATCTTGATTTAATCAAATTAGATACATAAATACACACATGCACATTATCCTCAGAGGGGTATTGGAACTAGAGAGCAAATCCACTTTGACTGCAGAGACAAACATGGCTCTTTGTTGAAAGTTGAACCGTACACCTTTCACTTTTCCTAAGACATTTTCCATGCTGAGGGAGGCTCAAAGAACTGAGAGCCCCTTTGGAAAACCCCATGCTTCCACCCCTCTAAGAAACTAAATAACTCCTTATGTCCAGAAAAGTACATGTAACACAAAGTGAAGTAGATTGATGGCTAGATAGGAATAATCTCTGAAAGCTGTACTTAGAATTCAGAGCTTGTGAAATTTGAAAATAACCAACTGACCATGTGCGTGTAACCAACTAAGCACTCACTCTCTCTCTCTCTCTCTCTCTCTCTCTCTCTCTCTCTCTCTCTCTCTCTCTCTCTCTCTCTCTCTCTCTCTCTCTCTCTCTCTCTCTCTCTCTCTCTCTCTCTCTCTCTCTCTCTCTCTCTCTCTCTCTCTCTCTCTCTCTCTCTCTCTCTCTCTCTCCCACACAAAATTTCTTTCTCTCTTCCCTCCTCTCCTTCTTTCTCTCTTTCCGTCCCTGGTGCTCAGTAGGTGGGGAGATCCCCATGGACGTGCGGCTGG
Organism: Brachymystax lenok tsinlingensis; assembly: GCA_030435695.1. Classification (NCBI taxonomy): domain Eukaryota; kingdom Metazoa; phylum Chordata; class Actinopteri; order Salmoniformes; family Salmonidae; genus Brachymystax; species Brachymystax lenok. The sequence continues at coordinate 30,998,022 of CM059819.1, read as the reverse complement.
GTGGCGTTGGTGGTCAGTTGGTGTCTGAGGAGCTGATGACCCTGGGGGAGAGCTTGTCGCAGACCAGTGACCCCTCCCTCAAGCTGTTCCAGTGTGCCGTGTGCAACCGCTTCACCACCGACAACCTGGACGTGCTGGGCATGCACATGGGTGCTGAGCGCAGCCTGCCCGAGGAGGAGTGGCGCGCCGTGGTGGGCGACTCGCACCAGTGCAAGCTGTGCCGTTACACCACACAGCTGAAGGCCAACTTCCAACTGCACTGCAAGACCGACAAGCATGTGCAGAAGTACCAGCTGGTGGCCCACATCAAGGAGGGGGGCAAGGGCAACGAGTGGCGCTTGAAGTGCGTGGCCATCGGCAACCCGGTGCACTTGAAGTGCAACGCCTGCGACTACTACACTAACAGCCTGGAGAAGCTACGCATGCATACCATCAACTCCCGCCACGAGGCCAGCCTCAAGCTGTACAAGGTACGTGCCTCACATTCACCTTTCATCCCTTCTTTCACCCTACCGTTCTCCCCTTCCACCGTTCCACCTTCTTCTCTTCTTCCTTCCTAACGTTACATTCCTCCACGGTATTCCACTGCAGATCCCTGGATTCTGCTCCGCTACTCGCCTCTTCCACCAGTCATGAATGATGGCCCTGTTGTCTAACCCTTCTGTTCACAGGGCCCATACAGAGGAGTGGGGGGGCTAGAACATGGCAGGTGGATCCGGGTAAGGAGGATAAGGGGTGAAATCACTAGGAGAGGGATGAAGAAGTGTGAGGAGACAGAGGTTTGGTGTTAATACTCCTCGGAGCGGGAAAGGCAGAATCGTTCTCGACAGCCGTATTGATTTCCGCTGGACTTGGAGCTTCACCTTCTCCTCTAATCATTCCATAATAGCCAATGGATGAACACTCTCCGAACAAATGGCCATAAATCTAACAGGCCTGATTCCACTTAGGCACCTATCCTGTGTGTCTGCGGCTAGGCTAGGGCTACTCTGTGTTTAACCCAACCTGGCATGGCTACATAGACGGCTAACACAATCACGCACACACACTAAGACGTAAACAAACACATACCATTCACCACGCATTCACACACCCACAGAACTGTAGCTCATCACACTGCTCTGTCCCCAAACACACTGTGCCTTTATTTACACAAAGACTCCACTCCATTCTCAAGTGTTAGGCTATTGGAAAGTAAATGGGCAAAACAAACAATATATTCTACTGGTTTTATGCGAGCTTAACTCTTATTTTCTGTCATTTTGCAGTATAACTGCTCTTGGCAAATAGTGTAATATAGGAGGGTGAAAAATGAGGAGACATGATTGTGTTTTTAATCACCTTAAAAAACTAGGGTAGAATAGACCAATTGAAAACCCTCTCCAAATACCTGTCTCTCTGGCCCTACTGAAAGCCCCCTGCTTTATGAATGGTTCCTGGGATCCGCTGATGTTTTTATTGCAGGTTTCCTGTCTGCAAGCCCTTTGTAGTGAGAGATCCTACAGTAACGGAGACAAATGTTTTTTCAACACTTAGGGGAGGTGTGAGGCTCTGCTCCCAGGTCGACCATTAGGAGGGCCGGAGGGAGCAGGCCGTGTTTGACGCTCGGTCAGGGTAGGGTAGGGGCCCGGCTGCCGTCCCAGCAGCCTCTGGGCCTGGAGAGAGACAGAGAGCAGGGTTATAGTGGAGCAGGACTGGAGCAGTGTCTCCACCACTCATGCCCAGACACGTCGCCAGGATATTTACAAATACCACACTGATTAAAATATGTAACACAATCTGTAGGACACGTTGGGCTTGGCCTGTGGAGGTAGAGAGGCTGAGAGGGGCCTCCTAGTGCCCCAGGCTGGGTTCATCGTCACTGGGCAGGGCTGGGGTAACCCTGGGTGTTCTTTTTGCCACTGAGACAGACGGGGCACTCTGCCCACATGCCAGTGGGAATGTCTCACACTTGCCTGAAATAGATGGGCCCTGACATCCTGCACTCACACCTAAGGTGGAAAATAATGTTTTGTCTGAAAGGAGAGGGAAGAGTTTATATTACATTGTCTGTCTGTCTGCCTTCCACTTTATCATGTGCCAAAATGGTGAAAGGAACAGGAACCTTCCCCTAACTTTGCTTTACTGTAGAAAGTTGCCATACTGTATATGGTAATACGACTGGGGAGGAATAAATATGCACAGTGTCTTGCAAAAGTATTCATCCCCCTTGGCGTTTGTCCTATTTTGTTGCATTACAATCTGTAATTTAAATGGATTTTTATTTGGATTTAATGTAATCTACATACACAAAATAGTCCAAATTGGTGAAGTAAAATGAAAAAAATGACTGGTGCATGCATATATATTCACACCCTTTGCTATGAAGCCCCTAAATAAGATCTGACGCAACCAGTTACCTTCAGAAGTCACATAATTAGTTAAATAAAGTCCACCTGTGTGCAATCTAAGTGTCACATGATCCGTCACATGATTTCAGTATATATACACTTTTTCTGAAAGGCCACAGAGTCTGCAACACCACTAAGCAAGAGGTCTCCAAACAGGTCAGGGACAAAGTTATGGAGAACTACAGATCAGGGTTGGGTTATAAAAAGATATCAGAAACATCCCATGGAGCACCATTTAAATCCATTATAATTTTTTTTAAAGAATATGGCACCACAACAAACCTGCCAAGAGAGGGCCGCCCACCAAAACTCACAGACCAGGCAAGGAGGGCATTAATCAGAGAGGCAACAAAGAGACCAAAGATAACCCTGATGGAGCTGCAAAGCTCCACAGTGGAGATTGGAGTATCTGTCCATAGGACCACTTTAAGCAGTACACTCCACAGAGCTGGGCTTTATGGAAGAGTGGCCAGAAAAACGCCATTGCTTAATGAAAAAAAGAAGCAAACACATTTGGTGTTCGCCAAAAGGCATGTGGGAGACTCCCCAAACATATGAAAGAAGGTTCTCTGGTCAGATGAGACTAAAATGTAGTTTTTTGGCCATCAAGGAAAACACTATGTCTGGCGCAAACCCAGCACCTCTCATCACCCCGAGAACACCATCCCCACAGTGAAGCATGGTGGTGGCAACATCAAGCTGTGGGGATGTTTTTCATCGGCCGGGACTGGGAATTGAAGGAATGATGGATGGTGCTAAATACAGGGAAATTCTTGAGGGAAACCTGTTTCAGTCTTCCAGAGATTTTAGACTGGGACAGAGGTTCACCTTCCAGCAGGACAATGATCCTAAGCATACTGCTAAAGCAACACTTAAGTGGTTTAAGGGGAAACATTTAAATGTCTTGGAATGGCCTAGTCAAAGCCCAGACCTCAATCCAATTGAGAATCTGTGGTATGACTTAAAGATTGCTGTACACCAGCGAAAATCATCCAACTTGAAGGAGCTGAATCAGTTTTACCTTGAAGAATGGGCAAATATCCCAGTGGCTAGATGTGCCAAGCTTATAGAGACATACCCCAAGAGACTTGCAGCTGTAATTGCTGCAAAAGATGGTTCTACAAAGTATTGACTTTGGGGGGGTGAATAGTTATGCACGCTCTATATATTTATTTATTTTTTTGTCTTATTCCTTCTTTGTTTCACAATAAAAATCTTCTAAGTGGTAGGCATGTTGTGTAAATCAATTGATACAAACCCCCCAAAATATTTTAATTCCAGGTTGTAAGGCAACAAAATAGGAAAAATGCCAAGGGGGGTGAATACTTTCGCAAAGCCACTGTACAACACAATCTAGCATGATCATTTTCCACCACTTAAGCCTCTTAAGATGGCTCCATACTTCTTAAAGCCAATTGGTCTCCAGAGAAAGGGAAGTATCTGCCCAGGAATGACCTGTGCTCTCACCCCTGGAACACAGAGCCCTGCTGGCCCTCACTAAGCAGGCAGCTCCCATCACTCCAGACATGTGTAGTGGCGAAAAAATGTGACAATAATTATTACTGCATTTCATCAGCCACAAATGTGATTAGTGGATGATAAGTAAATGGTTCTGAGTCCTAGCTCACTGCAGCACGGGTTGCCTCCCCACTTGACAATGTCACAACCTTTGTGACGTGTTGGATTTCCAGTCCTTGTAGAGTAGAGTGAATGACAACCAGCCAGGCAGGCAGAACCCCACAGCACAGCATGCCCTTGAACTCAGCCACAGCCTCAGCCTTCGGCTCAGCCTGGCAGATTATGCAAGGATGAAGAAAGGAAAAAAAATAAAATAATTTCTTCCTCCCAAAAGAAATGTAATGCAAATAGCAGCATTTTTGTACCTTTTGGGGGAGAAAATAAATCATCAAGTCAGCATAAACAGGCTGTAAGATGTGGGAGATCCTTGGGACACTTCACCCAAATCAAACTGGTTTGCATTAAACAGGCCCTTTGTGTCCACGGCTCCATATAAATTGGAGCCTGTAATTACTGGAATTAAAAAGGAAGGTTTAAACTGAGGGCTAAGCTGGATGGGATAATTTGAGAGTCTGTGGTATGTGGCCCATATTAGGACTTTCTAAAAATATCCCCCCACCACCCCACGTATTGGAATGTTCCCGAAAGCCCACGGAAAACTTGAGCGAAGCGTCCTCACCGCACGGACCACCACGCAGTGGGGTTGATGCTGCAGTCTCTTCCTGACTCCCTTGTGCTGGGTTTGGAGACACTCAATCTGGAGCCCCACTTTGGCTGCAGTTGACACACCCCTCTGCTCTTAAATGAACTTTCACCTTCCCTTCACGTCTCCCCACTCACTGTCGGCTTTGTAGTGGCAGTAGTGATGTCATGATGGTCACCCATAAGCGCAAGCAGATGGCCCTACACTACAATATGCAGGTCACCCCAAAGTTAAGCTCTCTTTTATTGGAAGTTTCAGCTCCCCCACTCTCCCTAGAGACACTTTGGCCTGGAGAAATCCAACTTCTACTCCTGATTTACAGTTATTCACAGTTACCTTACGGTAGTAGTAGTAACACATCCCTCCAAACGTCTCTGACAGAGACTCATTCAGGTTTATTAAGCGTTCCCAGCAGGCCTCAGGTGCTTGTCTGTAGGACGCGTAAGAGTGGAGGGGAGAGGAGGCTGGGAGCCGGCCAGCTCCCTCCCAGTCCCAGGCCTGAGCTGCTGTACTCTGCCTCACTCTGCTTCTGCCCACACAGGATGGGTGGAGCCTGGGCCGGCCAGGCCTCTGCTTCCAGGCAGGAGTTTGGGGAAAGGGGAGGAGCATGGAGGGCTAGCTGGCTACCTTCCTTGTCTCGGGGGCCGGTGCGATCTGCGGTAATTGAGATTGATTGGATGTTATTTTTCCCCTTGCAAATGTAGTCCATTAGCTTGGCACATGCATAATCAGTTTAGAGCGCAGTTAGCTGAATGTAATCATGTTCCTCGGTGTCTGCTCGCACAAAATCCACTCCAGATGCCGCTTGGCCGCGGAAAGAGAGGAAGAAAGTGCCGTCACTATCACATGGGGAATCTTTAACCAAGAAAGCCCCGACACCCCTCCCTCTGTCCTGGCCCCGCTCTATTAAACACACAACTGTACAAACTCTCCCATAGACACACACACAAACACAGACTGTGCACGGCGATTGCCTCCCTTACCCCTGAAAACAGGCCTTCAGAACATATCACGTTCTCAAGTCTTAGTTGCTAAGACTAACGTGGTGCTGACTGGGACCCAAGCCCGGCCCACTAACCAGCGCCAAGCATCTGCATCTTGGACGCCTCTCCTCCTTATTTTCCCCTCCAGTGCAATCCAACTGGGTAACTGAGCGGTTAGGAAAGAACATGTCTGAAAAAGCATAATAGGAGCAAAATGTGTGTAATGTAAATGAAGGGATTAGCTGCTACATGGAAATACATTAAGGTGTTTCAGTGAGGATCCTACTCAGCACAAGTACTCTGCTCCTCTGCCCCAGACTGCACACTGACCTGCCCCATTAATGATCATAATTATCAGGATTGATTCCAAATCCTCCTGGCCATCAGAGGAGAGGGGAAACCATCATCATCGTAACGAATAAGTAATGGTTTCGCTCCAGAAAGGATTGTTTTTTATTATCAAATAAAAGCGGAGAGAGTAATTTGGAGTTAAAGTCACGGGGGAGCATTTAATCGCTGTTGGGATCCGATCCGTCATGGCCCTTTCATCTGCCAGCCGATCAGTACAACCTCAGCCCCATCAGGAGACAGACAGACACTCACCACCACCACCAGACAGCAGTTAGAGGAGGGGGAGACAGACAGACAGAGAGAGAGAGGGGGAGGGGGGAGGGAGATAGAGAGAGGCTCGTTTAGACAGAGATACTCTGCTAATTATCATGGCTGGCCTGTGATTGTTCAGTAATAGTGCTCAGTGGGAAAGGTTGCAGCGGTTCCAGGAAGAGCTCGGATTTACTGGTACTACCGCTCTAATAAAGCGCTCGCTGCACATCCTGGGAGACAGCCCATTCCCCTATACACACACACACACACACATACACATGCACACGCTCCCCCTTTACAGCAATCACCTTTACAGAGGGGGAATAGCTATACGTGTCTGTACAGATCACATTCGTTAGTACATAGTGCAGGTCATATGATATTGTGTAGCTCAGTACAAGTGGGTGGTAGCCGGCGTAATGTAAAGCTTAGGAAGTGTTTAAATAGTGTGTGGGGCCTCCTTACACTCCCTCAGTCAACACAGCAATGATCCAGAACCCCCTTCCCACCTCCCTCTATCTATAGCCTGCCTGCAGGGTGGTGAACTCTGGGATGCATTGCCTGAACAGGACCCAATCACTCCAGAGGGTGGGTGGGACCACAGGGCTCTCTCTGAGGAATAGAGCTCAGAGGATCAGTCTATGATTGGCTGTAGTGGTTGCCAGTCAGGCTGTGAGGGGTGTGGTATCAGAGAGGGAGGGTTCAGGACTCAGTGTTTGGCAGTGTGTTGGAATTTCACAAGTCCTCCAGCTCCCACCTCGGAGAAGGCCAGGCGCTGACCCGTGGCCCAGCTGCCGCACTGCTGCTGCTGATTGGGAGTGCATCTGCCCCTCCGTGGGTGTTTCGAGGGCCAGCACAGAGAGAGAGGGAGGGAGAGAGACGCCCAAGCAGGGTAGGCCAGCTTTATTTTAGCCTTTTTCACAAGCTGTTTACCTAGATTGACTAATAGAATGGCTAAATGGGCCCTGGCCTGTACTCCCTCCCTCCTCACTGTGTGTCTGGTTAGAGATAGGAACGTGTCCAGCACTGCGTCATATCTCTGCAGGCCCACAGAGGGAGGGCCAGAGGGGGGAGGAGTGGGATGTTATGTTTCTGGTTCAGTCGGGAGTTGGAGTTCCTTGGTTATTGTGTTAATGGTTGTTTGTTTTGACTTAAGTTTTTTTCTTTGGGCAGCCGGACAAGAGCAACTGAGCACGCTCCTGCCGGTGTGCAAGGAAGCCGTTGATCCTATTATCTGTTGCCTGATCAGCAGAGAAGGCAGATTGGCGGCTGAAGGGGAGGACTCAAGGAGAGGAGGACTAGAGCAGCTCAGTGCTCAGTGTATACTAGAGGGGGGAGTTTTAGGAGGTATGTTTGGTGTTGTCAGTGTAGGACCTAGATCTACAGGTCTAACCCTCCCTCCTCCTCCCTCCCTTCCACCTACAAACAGGACTTACTGACACCCCTATCACACACCAACACACCCACATCCCTCTCTCTTTCACTCTCCCTCTGTCTCATTCTTTTTCCTTTTTTTCCAGTCTGTTTCTCTCCTCCCCCCCCTTCCATTCCTCTCCATTCTTTGTCTCCTGAAAATTAATAAACAAGGCAAATACCCGTCACCCACAAATCAAACCAGTACAGATTGTAGGCCAGTGGGGGGTCTCGGTCTCGTATGGGGCTCTGCTTAAGGTTAAATATCTTTAATCCAACCAGGCTGGAAAACTAAATATTCTCCCTAGCCAAATCCTCTTTCTGCGCCCCCCAACACCCCCACCCCTCCTCATACTCCTCCCTCCCTCCTCTCTTTCTCTATTCTCCCCTTAGTCTTCTCTCTCTTTATAGTTGCTCACTCTTCACTTTGGAGCAAGACATTTGTTGTTTATGCTCTGGTTAATTTATTCACTCAACAGGGTTTCATAAAACAGCGTATAAAGGATCAACACAGGGTCTCACCATAAAAATAGAGCAAACAAATCGAACTTTTCGAAGGCTGCGTTTCTCCTCAACTCCCCTAGTCATGACGGACCAACCATAAGACTAAGAGGTGTACTTTTCAACTTGATGAGAGGAGGAACTATTGAGAGCGCAATTACATCTTACAGAATCAACTTCCAGTGCCTGACCAGAGGGTCTCTTTCTCTATCATCTAATCAGTGTTTTACCCAGCCACTGCCAGCCTCAATCTTGTAAAGATGATATTACCGACGTATTAGCCAAAGTCCTATCTCTGGCCCCCCTCAGCCCCCCCACACACCATTTCCCATCCCAGAGATAACAGGGAGATTGCATCCCTTTCCTTGTCTTCAAAAAGACCAGATAAGAGACACATTTTATCAGCAGGCTCTATAATTTGGTGTTAACTTTGCACGTATTTGCAAGTCAAAGTGCAGTGAAATGACAGGCCAGGTGGATGGTGTCTCTCTGTCTATCATGTCTCTCCTCTCCAGTCTCTCCTGGGGCCATCTGGCTGGCCAGTCCGTAGCCAGGACGACCAGGAGAGTAAGTGCAGTCGATGGGCAGGTAAACGCTGCCTTGAAGAGGCCTGGACCGGAGCTCCTCTGGATCTGTGTGGCTCCTAAGCTGAGGGCATGGAGAGAGAGGCAGGCTGGCTTACCGGCTCACCGCCATCAATACATCAGTGGCTTAGCGACCAGATTAACAGCCTGCAAGTGGTCAGGGCCACAAAACTGCTCCACTCGCCTCTCTATTCAGTGGGCTGTGGGGCAGGCAGGGGGGTGAGGGGGAGTAGGGAGAGGGGGGATCTCAGTCATCAGGATGAGCACACAGGGACCCAAGTCTGTTTAGGTTTGGGCTGCCGAGGAGAGTCTGGGGACAGATAAATAACAGGAGTACAATGGAAATGTGGACCTAGCTGTTAGAATTTCACTCCCATTACCTTGTAACGCTCCACTAGTGAGTTTAAATGGGTATTTGATGGGTTAAGTCTAATGCTGGTGGTATTGAAGTTGCTAACTAGTGTTACCGCAAATGCTAAATAGCGTTAGTGCAATGACTGGAAGTATATTTTATCTGCTAGCATGCTAGTAGATGCCATACACTTTGGTAAATGCTAGCATGCTAGTCTGTACCATAGACTTCCAGTCATTGCGCTAACGCTAGTTAGTATTGACTCTCGAAACTATCTCTAACTTCCTTCATACTAAAAGCAGAGACTTAAACATTTTATGAGTTCATCTTACTCTGGGGCAGTAGATAAAGGGCTTATTGCCAAAATCCCAAAGTGTTCCTTTAATATTTAGAACAAGTCTAACATTAAACAATTCTCTCTATGGACATTTTTTCTTTAAAGATGGGAACTCACCGAGCAAACCCCATAGCCCAAACACTATTGCTGGGGAGATTTGAACTCCTAACCTAGAGATCCTCAAGGCCTTAGTTCCATAGTGTGGGGATAAGAAAGTCAACCCCACCCTCCCCCATGGCGATGGCTGTCCATCCAAGTGGCGTATGTTTGGCCTAATTGCCGTGTGCTGGAGTCCAGGGTTAGGACTGGGAGCTGTAAATCTATCAGTGTTATGGGGGCAATGTTTTCTCCAGATGTAGACGAAAGATTTCATCCCTTTGTAATTAAGCAGTGCAGCCCAGGGTGTCATATGGTTTTTATTGGGGCACTCTGGGAAAAATCATTTCGCACCTTGTTTTCTCATCATGCCCTTTATTCTTGTATAAAAGGAGGGATAGAAGGGAGAGAGGAGATTTTTAAGAAGGAAAGGAAGGAAAATAAAATCGGTTTGAATTCCTATATGGAAATGACTGGGTATTGATTTAGGAGACAGAGATGGGAAGGGGAGGGGGCAGCACAGGGGCCAATCAGAGACTTTCTCAGACAGAAAACAGTAAGAGGAAATTAAAAGATTCAATTAGAATACAGAGAATTTCCCCAAATGTTATCGTTTCCTCCTGGTGTCTCTGTTTCCACCTGTGCTCTACTTTAAACTCATTAAAGGAATGAGAGAGAGAGAGAGAGAGAGAGAGAGAGAGGGGAAGTGCACAGAGTTACGGGTTAGGGACAAGAACACTGTTCAACTTCTCAAGGACAGCGCTAGTTTATAGCTTTCACATTCCCTCATAACAAACTGATGCCTGGAATAAAGAACACTGAACACGATTGTCCCTCACTCCCTATAAGCCCCACCCCCTTGCCATCATCACCAGTCACCCCCACCTCACCCTTTTTCGTTTATGTGGCAAACTTAGGGGTCAAACTTTCTGAGGTTAGTGTTTTTTTTACTAGTCACAGCTGGTGAAAGTGCGATAGAGAGGGATTGGGCCTTATAAATAAGTGGTTTCACACATTTGTGTTTTATAAAGCACTTTTCAATCGCTGGGTGATTTACGGAGCTGTGCTGTCCTGTCGGAGGGCCTCTTTCTCCCTCTGTTCCCTGTGAGCACAGATCAGAAATACAGACAGCAGAGGAAGTCTTCACCACAGCCTCTCAGCTCATCTCAGCTCCCTCCCAGATCCCAGGACCGCTTCCAAATCACTGAGAACTATTCTTCATCTCCTTCCTCGCCAGGTCACCACGCCAGGCCCACAAACCCCACTTTATAACACCACCACATTCAATCAACACCAGACCTAAAATTAGGGCCCGTTGAATCATTCAAACGTGGATCCTTCTTTCAAATGGCTTATCTCTGTCACTACTTAGGAATGTCCTTAATTTATGCTTGAATGGTTGGAATGGTCTTGTTGGAGTAATTAGAACCATAAGGACTGTCTGTGCTACTGTATAAATGGGGTCTCTTGGAGCCAGTATATTTATGTGCCATGAGAGTCGATTGCTAAATCTGGTTTGCAAATTATTATTCAAAATCATCAATATATTAATTTAAGCAACTGAACAGAGAGTCTAGTTTAATGAGTTATATGAACCAGGCTTTATTAAATATTTGTTTATGTTGCACAGGAGAGTAGTGGATATTAATTCTTGCAGTGGCATGTCCCAATGGGCCCAGATCTCCACGAACACAATCCCTGCATTTGTTCTCCACTGTTCTTCTGATGCACCTCCTGTGTCTCCAGACTACTCTTCCCAACATCATTTCACAGATGAGTTATGAGAGCACCGGTCTGTGTTGGAGATGATTCCCTCCATATTGCCAGCTAATATCCCCCTCCTTTAAGTCAGGATCCAGTTACTGGCCTCCATGGTCCCTGCAGGAACGGCCTTTGTTCCTGAATGGCTGGGAACAGGAACCCCTCTCTCTACATTAGATGTTTTTCCTTCTTTATGAAAAGAAATGTAGCCCCTTTTTATTCTTCTTAGACAAATCTGACAGGGTTTCTTCTCAGTTCTTCCATTTCATAGTGCTGCAATAGGCACCTTTGAACTTTAGAAAATATGAAATGTCAAAATGACGGGAGTTTATGGGATCAAAACAGAATATCAGATTGAATAAAGTCGGGATTCTAGGAGTGACGAGACAAATTATTACAAATCCCTCAGTACATGAAACAACCCTCCAAAAACCTGATCGTTCTCAGGACCTGCTGTCTGTACAGTGATTTCCTGCTGGAGAGTGGGTTTTAACACACCTCGTCTCTTTCACTCCAAATGGGGCTTATCATTCAATTTTCCTCAATTTCCGGCTATTTCTGGCCTCATTTTCAGTTTGCTCTATCATGGTGGACTCACTGACAAAGAACAGGTTGGAACAATTTGTGACATCCCTCTAGAATCACTTTTGATCATTGGCATTCTTTGATTGGTCACCATTAGCTGATACTATATATACTGTAAGCTTCATGGCCTCAGAGGCCACTTATATACACAGCATATTACACATGTAGAGTAAATGACAATGGAAATATGGCGTGTCTGAGTTTTGAAGTTCATTTGGAGGATATACCAGTAAATTCTAGGGATAGATTACTGTAGATTACTACCTGCAAGTCATGCAGTTTGGTGTGAAAGCCGCCCTGCCCATACATCTGGAGGGGCGTTTAGTGCCTTTCAAAGAAGAGCCCCAGCAACAGAGTATTCCCCGTATTCAACTTAACTTTTAAATCATTAAACATGATGAAGCCATCTCCGCAAAGTCAGGGGTTTATATACGAAAATCAAACGCCATCTGCCATCTCTGATCAGAGACAACAGCCTTCAGGCCGGGGTTACGAAGGCACAACAGGAAAAGCCATTAACTGCCAATCACTGTATCGATCGACAAGCCAGTCCACCACTACCATCACCCCCCCACCCCACCCCATACACACACACACACACACACTCACAGACTCACACATATAAGCACTTACTGTATACAAACACACACTCAGTCACATAACAAACTTCCCTCGTCCTGCCTGGTTGGTTAGATCAGTCTGAAATGTGGAGGTTAGGCTACTCATCAGAGGAAAGTACACTCCTTTCCCCACCTCTCTCTCCTCTCCCTTGCTCTCTGCCTAAGCGTTACCTTTAAAATGATCTAAAGATCGTCTTGCTGCTACCTTCCACGTAAGACGAAGGTTCTCTCTTTACCTTGGCTCTGTTGTCTATGTTGTCTGATATTTTCAATTTAAAACACAACCCTGCCATCTCCCTATCTAAAACTCCCCCCCAAATGTATTCTGCCACCAGGTCTAAGTGAGCACAGACACTCCACCACTCATCCGTTTCCCTCAACATTTTTGGAGTCCGACATCAGATAAAAAGGGAAAACTAATAGTCAGCCAAGGACAAAAGAGGAAAAAAGGGGGGGATTGATTTTTTACTCCATTTCCAATGGTGTCGTTAGGACTAAGGGTCATTAGAAGAATATTTACCTACTTCCCAGCTTAATAGAGATGCTGTGTATCAGGGAGTGAGAGGGAGCAGAGGTCAGGGCTGGGGGGAGCAATTAAAGTGTATGGATCCAGGAGCCCAGGGCCCGACCCATTGTGTGTGCTGCAGGCACCAACTGATAGGTGAGCTATAAGTAAGGGAAATGCATATTGAACATGGCTTTATAAATTGAACATGGCTTTATAAATGGCATATTGAACATGGCTTTATAAATGTATTGAGCCATGCTACAAATGAACTGGAACTGCATTAGGGACAGACGCATGCACACACTATCTTTAATTTTGTACACATAATGCACTCATTCAGTGTTTTGCACTGTTATTGTTATTTTTGCTTACCTACGTCAGTACTCTTAAGATTTCAAAGTAGCCCGAATATCTAATGTTCTTTCTTATTTATTTCCTCGTATCTCTTTCTCGCTCCCATTTGAACGGTCTTCCCTCTGGCCACACAATAGCCAGATCCAGGGCAGGCATCAGGCATGATGAATGTGGCCCGGGGCCTATGCCCTCGCTCTTCCTCTGTGGTGGCCTCATCGACACATCAGCCTGGGAGGGAGAGAGAGAGAGAGAATGAGAGGGAGTGCGGGAAAGAGGGAGGGCGAGATACAAACCAGACTAGCCATTTTCCTCGTCCTGCTCATAAATATTTGTGCGGCTGATTTATAAACAGCGGAGCGAGAGACAAGATCAAAGTGAACTGTAACGGTTATATAAAACCAGGGCTTTTCACGACACTGCCCTACAACACACCATGCTTATACCTATTAAAGCAAAGCCATATATCACACGCCATATTGGCAAGACTGTTGAGTGGCCCTGTGCGGTTTAAAGCTTGGTGTTGCCCCTGCTATGACTCTAGGTCTCACAGCGCTAGACTGCGAGCTGCTCACACTACTAAAAGGCTATAGGTATGTGCTATTGCAAGCACTCTACTGCACTTCGCCTGTAAACTCTGTCTGAGTTCAGTGGGAAGTTTGATATTTTGTAAATGTCTGTAGCCAGTAAATGATATGCTGCCGTGTAATATAGCAGTTTAACAAGAGGAGTCAGTGTGTCCTACGGAAGAGGGGGAGTAGACAGCTGCACAGGCTGGTTCATGCAGCCAGCCGGTCAGCCAACACAAAGGCCATGCCATCTCCAGAAGAGGGAGGACGGGTGGGGGGAAAGGGGAGGGGGTTCAGGGTCAGCTCTGTCGCGGGACAGCTTTATGGGTCCAAGCCTGGACAGAGATAGAGAGAGAGACTGAGATCCGCAGTATCATACACAGCAACACCCCCTAGACCCGCTGGCCAGGGAGCAGAGTGGAGTAGGGCAGGCATTCCACACCTACAGACAGTGTTTACCTCCCTGGCCCTGGTCTGACTCAGCCCCCCCAGGGAGTGAGGGAGTGTGGGGGTAGGAGAGGAGAGGCACTGCTCTCTCTCTCTCTGCTGACCCCAGCCCTCTCCCAGATGAATAACAGCAGAGGCTGGCAGATGCAGGGAGGGCCGCGAGGACGGCTGCTAGTTGACCTCTGTGGGAGGGAGAGCAGGGTGGGTAATGGGAGAGAAAGAAAGTCTTTCTCAACGGAGATTCCCCCCTTTGTCCTAAAAATAGCTGAATAAACAGGGGATCCATCACCAGGACATGTGCCCATGCAGCCAGGCAGGGTGACAGTGGTGGTGATAGGCTTCAAGGGGAGGGTGACTGCTAAACAGCCTGTCTGTCTGAGGACATCTGGCCCCCTGGCTCACAGGGAACATGGTGACACTGTTTTCACTGCACCTTATCCCTTACTTAACACATAGCCAGCCTTTCTATTTTTTTATTTAACTAGGCAAGTCAGTTAAGAACAAATTATTATTTACAATGACAGCCTAATGGGGAACAGTGGCTTAACTGCTTTGTTCATGGGCAGAACAACATATTTTTACCTTGTCAGTAACCTTTCGGTTACTGGCCCAGCGCTGTAACCACTAGGCTACCTACCACCCTCTATCTCTCTCATGTGTGAACACTCACTCACAGACAGAATAGCTCTGCCCATGTTCTTTACCCACTGGGCTTTGTCTGTGTATTATAGTAGCTACTATGATGTGAGAGGGTTTTATACTGTATGTGTGTGTTTGGTTGTATAACTGTTTACTACCAACAGTTCAAACTGGAGGAACCGGTTCTTTTAGTGGAAACCTCCAAGTGAGGACATGTTTGATAGGAAAATCACAGCAGTGCTGCTGTGGACATGGAGGACAGAGCCCGTGAGTGAAAATTCTATTATAGTTACGCCTTGTATTTAAGCAGAAGATTGAGGGTATTGCAGGGTCTGCCCAGGTAGGCCAGTGTTCTCTGTTCTGCATAGGGGGGGGGGTGCGTGTGTGTGAACACTATGCGCCTGTGCGTGCGTGAGAGAGAATGGATAGCAGACAGCTTCTCCCCAGTGTTTCTGACTCCAGTATGGTGAGAGTTGAGTTCAAAGCCCTGCTGGAACATCACAGGGCTGAAGCTGAGTGAGGCTGAGTGAGGCAGAGTGAGTCAGACGAGCCAGCCCGTGGTCTGGGAAGGGTTACTGAATTATTACTGATGGTTTCAGGGTAACTGTCTGACCGCAGATCTGGCGAATATTAATCATTTATTTGATTGTCTGCATGTGCTGATTAATCAATCTGAGGGGAGATCTGCAGGATTAACTAGCCCATTATTCCTTTATAAGAACAGATAAGAGATAAGACTTTAAAATATCATGTTCCATTTATCATTTATTTTTAGTCCCCTGCTGATGAGGGAGAAATAAAAACTGAGGTGAGATTGGGCAGAACAGCAACAGAGGGGAAGTGCTGGGGGAAGAGGGGGAGGGGAAAGAGAGAGGGAGAGGGGCTTTTAGATCTAACCAGGAGAGGGAAAACGGCAGATTTAACTATGGCAGAAACATACTCTAGAGACCTCATGGAGGCATAGACCAATAGATGCGCTTTCATTAAAAGAGCCAGTGAGAGAGGTGGGAGAGAGAGAGAGAGAAAGGGAGGAGAAACAACAGGACCAGGAAGTTGATGGGCAAGTGATTGCTCTCTCCACCTGGAGCAGACTGTCTGCCTGCCTGTCTGTCTGGGAAAAGGGCGGAGTGCTGCTGCAGTGGACTCTTGCCCTGCTCTCTCCTCTAGGTAAATTCAGTTCTCTTTCTGAGTGTAGCTTAATCCAACAATGGCAGAATTCCTGGGTGCAGCCCCACCCACGCCATATCCACCCTATAAATGCTCAATCCGCCGACTGTTTGTGTTATGTCATGTAATTCCTTTGATTCCGACATACCTCTGTTTGTAAATACAAGAGGCACTCAAAGGGCTGTGGTTACTTTACAAGTATGGCGCCCCCGGCGCTTTGGTGGAGAATAGTGGGAGGGAGAGCCAGAGAAAGGGATAGGGAGAGGGGGTTAGAAACTGTATATACTTCCCGTGGCTCCTCTGCCAAGCCCACTCCCTCCAGCCTCTGGTTGCACAGTCATGCAGTCAGTCAGGCAGAGAGGCAGAGAGGCAGGAAGGCAGGCAGAGGCAACAGGGCAGAAAGCTGAGAGGGAGGAGGAGTATGTCCTCACTCATGGCTGAACACGGCTCCTTAATTATGCGCTTTTCAGCAGGTTTTACCTTTAACACTTTCCTCCCGGGGTCGAGATTAGTGCTCACCATGCTTGATTTACTGCACAATAACTGAACAAGAGGTTTACCTAATCAATAAACAGGAAGAGGAGAAAGTGGTAGCCTTTGAGGTATAGTTTGTGACTTTGTGCACCAGTAAGCAAGGTGTATAGGTGGACAGGGCAGCGGGACTGTGATGCCAGCCTGCCCGATGCCTGAGCGGTACGTTGAGCTCACCGCTTAGCTGTGCCTGCTCCTCTAGCGTCTCTCCTCGCCACAGTCACTGGAGTGGAAAACAGCAGGGGAGGTCAACAACAAGGGAGGTCACAAGTTGTCCTATAAAAAGGGTTTCATGCGATCTTACAACCTACGTGAGGAATTTACATTAAAAAGGATACAAAGCTTTCCTGTGCGATGGGGAGCAGGAGGTTGCTGTGCCCTGTTAAATATCCCAAACATTTAATGGGCAGCCATCTCCAACGACCTCCATGATGACACTGGGGCTAATGGCGTGAGCTCGCTGTGGTTATTTTGGGAAGCTCCAATGCCCAGCCAGGCCGGCAGAGGTCTTTCAGCACTAGGCTCCTCTGTTCTGGAAAAGCTTCTGCCAGCGTGACTAAAGCAGTAGGCTGCCTCCAATTAGACCGGGCTGTGTTGGATTTTTGTGATGACGACCATATCTCAGCTGTAATTATGCTGCGCTGGGAATGATGAGGGTTTAGGTTATTGATCCTCCATTGATCACCCTGATCAATGAGCACTTTGTTTGTCTTTTTATGGAAAGTGAGGTTATGTTTTTTCTATGTCTAATGAGCAGGCTGGGCAGAATGACCCTATAAAGCCAGAATGGCTTTTTGTGTTAGCAGGGCCCTGGTGTATTCAACGATATTATGGGATAGAGGGGTTAGACCTTCACAGAGCACCACTTTTCCACACAAGTGCGCACACTCCCGTTGGACATGGGTTAGAGGCTACAGGAGGTCTTATGAAGAACTCATTTCAAAGTCATGTCTAGTCGGGGGGGCAGGAGAAGTAAGGCTTCCGGGCATGCTGTTTTCATCAGATAGTAGCTCTACTGAAAGAGAACAGGACTCATTATATGAACATTGAATGAGTATCAGGTGATTAGGAAAATAATTAGTTTTTATTGTATGAAGATGCACACAGGTGGTAACGACATGTAGTGTTTTCAACACTAGAACACCCTATTTGAGTGTTGTATGCTTATCTTAGCTATTATTAGGTTCTATCTCAAAGTAGTTAGATAAGGTGTAAAGAGGAAGTCTTGGACAGTGATGTGTAGAAGAGGTGCAGGGTTGAAGTTCTATCGGCCTCATAGTAGATGTTGGCATGGACAGGTTGGTGGGTGTACGGAGCTGGAACTCTCAGCAGTAGTTTCCCTCCACCAACAGGGTACTTCAACCTCCGTACATAACATCACAGTCCAAGCCTTCCTCTTTACACTAGCACCTTATCTAACTGCTCCGCCCCCATTCGTTCGTTTGCATTTCAGGAAGGGGACCACTCGACGGCCTTGTTGCTCCTTTTGTCAGCTGGCTGCTGCTAATGAAAGATGTCCCCTTAACACTGGGTTAGATATTGACTCTGGCTCAGTCCCATCATTGGTGTCTTAATTAGCTCGCCAGTGTAGAGAGGTAGCTAGGGTAGGGCACTGAAGAGGGGCAGGCTAGGGCAAGGCGGAGCGAGTGAAACACTTCCTCTATAGAGGTTTCAAACCCACACTCCAACTACTTCATAGTGCATTTTATATAAAGAAGAACAGGAAAGTAATGAGAGAAAACACACAGCATTACACTCTCACTGCCTTATTGCATAGCCCGAAGCAGCAACCAATTATGTGGTAATGAAATATTTACTCAGCCAAACTGGGAATGCCAGAGGTGAAAGCTAGATAATACAAGCCTGGAGGAGATTGTATTCTGTATCGCTCCTCCCGTTACGTCAGCATCTCTCATCTCAGCCAGCCAGGCTGGGTGGAACAGGAGGAGAGAAACTAATGACACCACCAAGCCCAGAGGCTAAAGTATAGGGTCAGAGTTACAGCCCAGCCCTATGGACACCTTTCCTCCTCTATCGTTTCCCCTCTCCTCCTCTTCTCTGACAAGATACACTGGCTCATCTAGGGGCTTTGTTTGCGTCATGGTAGCTAGAGAGGTTGTTAGAGAAAAGGAAGGGCAGCCATCTTGGTGACACTTTGACAGACAGTGTGGTATGACTGAGAGGTCCAGTTCGACCCCAGGGGTGCAGCACTGGGTCTGGTGACGCATCTGTCGTCTGTCCCAGTCACAAAGGGGTCGCAGCGGATCTGAGCGGGGGCGACTAGGACGTTTGTTGTCATAGGCTAATGGCGTTTTGGTAATGTTCTGGCTCTGAATAAAATTTTCACTGACTGCATTAATCATCCCAAGTGTCGTTTGTCTGTACCCCTCACCCCATCACCCCCAAGCCCCTACTGCTTCTCTGTTACCGTACACCCCCACTCGTTCCCCATCCACCTAACAAGCAGCCTGTGGCCCACACCTCCAGCCGGCCCACAAGGCCATCCTGCAATTGTTTGGCTGGCAAGTGACAAATGGGGTACTGTGGGTGTCAGGGTCTTCGTCACCTGTGTGGTCGCCAAGCCAGGGCTGCCTCTACCTCAGCCTCCGTAACAGGCAAACCCACAATGAAACCAAGTACTCTCATGTACAGCAACAGTAAGTCCGTCATCTGTCTCATTTAGCACCCACGCACGTAAGAAACCCTAGACATCCCTATTCAGCTAGTCAATGCATTGCCATTCAAGAGCGCTAGTCCTAGCACAATGTGTTGCAATGCATTCCTCAGATTCCCTGCTGACTTGCATGGAAGTCGCAGATATTTTGAAGGATTTCATTTTATATGTGGCTCTAGGCCTCTTTAGTGTAGCGTTTTAGCAGTGTGTTTGAAGTGCCTCTAAGGTTTGTAAAATAAACATTTGCCTCAAGCAGGGAGGAGAATATCATCGCAGAGACTATATCCAAACCCCTCCCTATCCCCCAGCCCAGTGCAGAGTAGCCGGCTTACCATGCTAACCATGGCTGGGCTTTAAGCCTTGCCTACAGGCCAAGTGCTAGCTGGGAGGCTGAGTGGTTTGGGTACATGCTGCTGTCAGAATCCTACGTGGTGCTGTCAGCAGGGTTTGTTTGGGAAGGGGGTCAGATAATGTAAGGGAGGAGGGGGGTTCTGGGTTGTGGCTGCCAAGTGCAGGTGTGGATTTTCCACAGACCTGCTTGTTCTCTCTCCCTCCCGTGAAAACGTCCATGTGGCCTGACCTGCATAGGGCTCATAGGAGGTGGCTGGTGAGACAATATCTCATCACTGGATAGAACAGGCATATAATATAACACCACTCCACACCACCCCAGCCTAGACTACTGTACTAGGCCTCAACTCTGACCAGCTGGCTCACTTACCAGACTCTCCCAGACACACCAACCAGACTATTGTTTTCCCTCATCCTGAAAGCCCTTATTTCTCATTAGGATAGATATGACATGTGTTAGTAAACCCTTGATGCCTCCTGATGTCTAGTCTTTATTCAAAGAGAAGACGAGACAACATCAGGGCCTTTGAAATGCATGTGAACATCTCTACTGCCTGGGTTTGACGGAGTCTGTCTCCTGTTTGGAGCTGTAATGAGAACCAGAGAAACACATTCTTCCTCAGTCAGTCCTGTCCTAATAATTACCATCACCACTGTCCAAAATGGAGGGTTGTTTTGTTGACGAGGCAGTGGGAGGCAGAGGGTAGCTGGGAAGAGCAGCACAAGGGCAGGTCCAGAGTTGCCCTCTTGATGTTCCAGATGGCATGGAGCCGGTGCAGATGTCATTGAGTGGTTGGAACAGCTGTTTGCTTCGTGCCCCGTGGCACAACACAGCTGTCGCCTCCTGCAGGCAGAGTTATTGTACTGCAGCGTCGGCTCTGCTCTCTGCTCGGCTCGCCCAGGCTAGCATTCATAAAAGCACCAGGAGGCTAAACTGTTAATTAGCTGCTCAGAGAGAAGGGCAACGACTCACTATTAATTTGCCATACTTTTTTTCCCGTATTATTCCGGTGCTTGACATCATTTCCTGCCCGTCTCAGCGTCATTTGCAGTGTCGCAAAATTAGGGGCCCGTCTCATTAAGAGGGGGGAAATGTGTTTATCTGGCTGAGATTAGAAGTGCACATAATGTATGTATGGCCATGCTTATCCAAATATTGTTAATGAGAGGGACCCAGGATGCCGGTGTGGGTCTCCGGTGGGCATAGGCCCAGGCTCGTTATCACCGTGCTGGGCATTGATCTCTCCCCGCTCAGCCTCCTCCTCCTCTCTTAGAGCAGAGTGACTCACTCATGAATTATATGAACACATTGATTAGCTGATTGAGAGCCATTGTTTTGAGCCCAGGGTCAATATTGAAGAAGGGATTACCCAACTCTTGTTTTCGCCCTGTGTATGTGAGAATGTATTATTCGGCTGTTTGTCACTACACCCGCCCCCTCCTCGCTCCCCAGCCACACAAAGAGACATGCTACCGCAGCATACACAATCAACATGGGCCAAATGACTGGCTGCATTGATTGCCTTCCCTCTGCAATTATGTTCCCATTGTTTACTTTCCAGCGTCTTACTTATTAAAAAGAATTTAACAATTATTGCTTTATTTAATGTTAAAGTTAGGCTGAGTGGCTGCCTGAGGCCGAGGCCCAGCCCGCAGCAGTATTGTATTAAGGCACTGTGCTCCAAGCGGCCCGTGTTTACCTATTGCCCAGCCTATAGAGAGCTACTGTCATCCATCTTTACCTCGCTGCCCTCCCCGATGACAAAGAGGCCTCCTCTCTCTCTTAAACAAATATGCAGCCTATTGTTTATTCATTTGTAGCAGTTGATCATCGCCCCACTGGCAGTAGGGAGAGTCACTAATTGTCTGGTGTGCTTTTAGACAAAGGGGGAGAGCCCAGGGTTGGGCAGAGAGGGATTAGGGAGAGAGAGGAGAGAGGGGAAGGGGAGGTGGACAGGAAGCAGTAGGTATGCAGTTTGGGGCGGATACATGCAGTCCCCCCAGCCACAGCACAACGTCTGGGCATGTCACCGCTCGCAGTGGCTAATTCGAACCAGCCGCTGAACTTGGCACCCGCAGCGGCTTCTGTGGTCGTGGCTGCTGTTCCTGCTGCTGCCGGCGGAGTGGGAATCACAGGCAAAGCTGCAAGCACTCAGACTCCAGCCGCTCTCCCTATCTTCTCTCTGCTAAACAGCCTACCTTCCTTCCAGGGGATTCCCAGAGCCCATCTTTACAAGACCCCAGCCTCCTGTACCCCACACAACCCACCAAGTCACACACACCAGCCCAGGGCTACCTGTGCCAGCACACGGCACAGTCACTCACACGCTGAGATATAAGACAGGAGTGGTGTTTTTTTCTACACCCAGCCCATAGTGGGTTTTTCAGCCCATCTTTTTTGTGTCTTTTCACAGTGAAATACAATGACCTCATCGGATGTAATTGCCGCCATGACATCAGTGTGTGTGAATAACATAGGTGCTACTTGACATTATTCATCAACATGCCTTGTGCTTGGAACCAGCTCATAATTTTGCCCCTCGGTCAATGGAGAAACCATGACTACTGGCGCTATGTAATCACCGGATATGGTATCCTCATTGATATGCTAAAGAGTAAGGATTGGGTTTAAATGGCAGCACACTGTGGCCTGTAGGTTCTATGTCCTCTCCCTGTCTCTGTCCCATGTTCGCCTCCTGTCACCAGCGCTCACACACACACTCAGTGCCATCCGGAAAGCGTCCAGCTTTACCTTTAAGCACTGAGAATCACTGGGATAATTGCAAAGCAATACACAGCCAGACACTCACTGGCTCGTTCACACAGGGAATTTGGCAGCTCTCGCTGAATTGATAGCCATTTAGCCCATGGATAGTCATCTGTTTTAATGCATTAATTTTGTATTAACAGCACTGCCAAATGTAATGGTGGAAATTGGGGTATGATCATAATGGAGAGTGTGTGCGTGCCTGTCTCTCTGTGTGTGTGTGTGTGTGTGTGTGTGTGTGTGTGTGTGTGTGTGTGTGTGTGTGTGTGTGTGTGTGTGTGTGTGTGTGTGTGTGTGTGTGTGTGTGTGTGCGTGCGCGCGCGCGCGCCTTAGTTTGCACGTGTGTGTTTATGTGTGTGCATGTATTATACTGCTCCATTGGGGGCCATTCTGTGGAATTACCGGTTTGTGTTGGCACTCTAGCTGCCTTCCACCCTTCCAGTAATACCCACGTCCATGTCACGTTGGCTCTCCTCTCCTCTCCCAGCTACTGTTTTGGTTAAAGGTGTATTTTTACATCCCATTGAAGTGGATGGAAATGTAGATGTATGCAGCACTCTGGGTGGGTGTTGTAACTGATCTGTCCCTATATTGCCCACTGAGAGGCCAGGGTGCAGTGTTAAGTTGCCAGAGAGATGATGTGGTGGCGCCCACACCGCCCCTGTCCCTCTCTACCTGTACGAGCACAGAGCCCTGCTTCAACCCCCACAGAGAGAGGAGGCAGAGTACAGAGGCCTGGCTACAGAACAGCACAAACATTCTGCCTCCCTCGCCCCATCCTTCTCCAGCACTCCGGGCTCCCACTCTCTTATCCATGCTCGGCTAAAACTCCTGTCTCCTGTACGGCTGTCGTAAATTCCCAGCCAATTAAATGGAACTGAAGAGAAATTGAAGCCATGCGGCCTGTTGAGGAGGGGCCGACAGCCATCCTCCAGCCTCCACCCAGCTCTGTAGCTCAGCTCCTCTCAGGGCCTCAGTGGGGTGTTTGGTGCTTGGTGCTCAGGGGCCCCAGTGCAGGGCAGCCCAGGCAGCCTCCTCTCCTCTCCTTTGGAGCGGCCAGGCCAGCTCCTCCCAGCTCTCTCTCCCAACATGACTTTTTAATTAAACCGCTGAATTCCTGCACTCCAGTTGGAGGTGATTTATCAGCTAGGGGCTTCATTGCAGGATCATAGGAAACAGACACAGGCCCTGTCTAATGCATTACTGTGTTTCACATCCAACATTTGTGTGTACGTGTGTGTGTGCTCCTAGATAGGATCACTAGACTCTCTCACATCTATAATGTTGATGGAATCCTGTGTGTTTGTGAGCGTGCGCATGCATGGGGGTGTATCAGAGAGCCCCTGTTCCCATGGGTAGTGTTTAATCCTGTCTCTCATATAGAGCTCCCACCTACAACTCCTACAACTGGTCAGATGGAACGGTCCGGGGAGGGGGGGTGCACTGCTGTGTTGGCCCTCTACTGACCAGGCTCCATATCTCTAACAACAGTCCTCCACCACCTCCATACTCTGTTTGGTACGGCCCTGTGCTGAGTAAGTGTGGTTGTTAACACACTTACAGGTGTCTGTGGTCTGTAAGAGGTGGCGATACAGACGGGATGAGGTCTGGTTTGGACTGAGTCGGGCCCTGCCTACAGCCCAGTCAGTTTTGAGGTGATATACGGCCTGTTCTAGGCCAGGCAGTCTCAGGTTCACTCCTGCATAAATCCTGCACTTTTTATGGGAAGCTGTAAAACTCCCAGGATTTTTTCCCTACCTCCTGAAACTAACTTTGAAGTTTAGGTCAGGTGTCATCTTTTTTTTTGTGTGAACTCACTGTCTCCTTGTAGATTTTTGCAGCCTTTAGTCATAATGCAGTCCCTCTCGCTCCATTTTTTTTGTTCGACATCTGCTATGACTAAAAACAGTGTGCCATTTCTCAGCTCAGCAATCACACAATGGATGTGGTGTTATCTACGAGTAAATCTGTCTGTCAGATTTCTCTGTACCTGAGCTCTGATGCAATATGTGTGGACGGAAGAGAAGGAGGGGGGAAGAGGAGGAGAAAGGAGAAAGGAGGGATACAGCTCGCACGAGCAGAATATCCAGCAGCACCTATTCAATGACATCATGGAGGGCTTCAAACGAGGCGACGAGGGAGAGCACAGAGAGAGAGACAGACCCTTTTAGAGTCACCTAATAACTCTATTACACAGAGCTGTGAGGCTTGCAAAAAAATAAAAACTCCCTTCCTTTTCCTGGAAGCAGTGTCCTAATGTACGTTAAGGTGTAGAAGTGAGAAATATAAAACCAAGGAGAATGGAATACAATTGCCCAGAAAAGCCCATAGCGATATTACAATATTACCAGAAAATGAAACATTAGAAAAAAAAGGACGGGAGCATTTCTGGGAACGTAATATTGTTATGATTTCTTCTCAGCCCAGGCTGTCAACACCTGATTCAGATGTAATGTGGTTAAAAATGTAATGTTTCCATTGCTTTTGCATTTCCCAGCCATCTAAACATGTTGCCTCACTGCAGGGCAAGCCGGTTCAGGCTCCTCTTAATTAATCCATTTGTTTTTCCCAACCTTTGTCTGAGTGTGGGGGTGTCCTGCACGGGAGATTAAGAGAGTAGTGGTGGGAGGCAGATACAGGATGCATACAGGATAACAGCCATTTTTTCCTCTCTCTCAGCATGAAGCCACACATTCAAAACGAAAACAAATAAAACGATACGGAAATGTAGCAATCTTTCTTATAATGTGCTTGTGCTTGCATTGTGAATTAAAGTATTTTTTTTATCATAGCATTTTCAGTTTTCACATGATATGCCAAATTGCAGTAGCAATTGTCTTGGTTAGAATTAATAATTACCTATCAAATGCATCCAATAGTATCTCCTCCTCTAAGCTCCACGTGCCATATTTACATGGAAAACCCAGCCATTGTTACAATTTTTACATGTATTTATTTTCCTGGCAGTTTTTAATGGAGCATTAATGATGTTTATTTGGATTCATTATCTGATCTAGTCCCCATCTGGCAGTGAAGTGGTTGTTGTTTTCAGTCCATTCACCCACTCAGGCACTGAATCTCACAAGAGACTTGGCCATGAAGATTAGAATATAAAAAATATATTGTAATGATTGACATTGATTGCAGCCCCAGAAATCCACAGCTAGACTCCAGAGTGGGCCGTATGAACAGAACATGACAGGCATGAGAAGCAGTGAGAACAGTGGCCATACTCTGGCCCTTCCATTGTAAACATGAAATGATCAGGACCCTGCTTTATAGGATAATTATCAATACCTCTACCGATCCCCTAGCCAGGGCCATATTGTGTTGGTATTGTGCCATTGATTAGGCCTTGTAGGGGGTAATTAGTGTGTGGGTCCGTGGTGCAGTGGGGTGTGGTGTTGGGAGAGATGGTGTCACTGTGGGGTGTGGGGCATGTTGTGTGTCATTATTGGGTGTGTGTCGGGTGTGGGGTACAGTGGAGTTGGAGTGTCAGTGTGGGGCACTTAGAGGAAATGATGGGGTTGATAGGTCAATACTGTGGAGTCGCTGTCCCCTGAAGGTCACTACCCTGTTGAGGAATGTTCTAGCTCGTTTCAGAATGTCCCCTCCCCTCTCTCTCTCTCTCTCTCTCTCTCTCTCTCTCTCTCTCTCTCTCTCTCCCTCTCTCTCCCTGGCGCTTGCTGTGATAGGGAGGATTTCACTGGCCCTGATCAATATTTAGCATCCCATGCATGAAACAGGCAGATGTTTGGAGTTTCCTTCTCAGAGACGGAAGGCTTCTCTTGAGTGAAAGGGATCAATGCTCCCTT
The DNA here is from genome assembly GCA_030435695.1 of Brachymystax lenok tsinlingensis. Classification (NCBI taxonomy): domain Eukaryota; kingdom Metazoa; phylum Chordata; class Actinopteri; order Salmoniformes; family Salmonidae; genus Brachymystax; species Brachymystax lenok. The sequence continues at coordinate 30,971,757 of CM059819.1, read as the reverse complement.
CCGTCTGCCAGGGCTGTGGTCCTGTGGTCCTCTGAGGGGTGCGTGATGTGTGCCTCTCGCCCGCGCCTGGGCCCCTGAGACCAGCCCGGCTCCCACCCCTCTCTTCTCCTGTCCTGTTAGTCCACAGACACACAGCCAGACACAGAGAGAGATATAGGGCTCAGTCCAAACAGAACAGTGTGGAAGAGGGCTGGGTGTTAAACAACAGGGCCGTGATTGGTAATTGATTTGTTCATTTGCAAACTGTGTGAGTGAAAGTGAGTCAGTGGTGCCTGGCTAGTTGTCTGCCGTCAGTTAAAAGCCCCTTCTCTCCCTCTCCTCTCTCCCTCTCCTCTCTCTCTCTCTCTCTCGCTCTCCTCCCACAGCACCTGCAGCATCAGGAGAACGCGGTGGAGGGAGATGCCTGCTACTACCACTGTGTGCTGTGTAACTACTCCACCAAGGCCAAGCTCAACCTGGTCCAGCATGTGCGCTCCATGAAGCACCAGCGCAGCGAGAGCCTGAGGAAGCTCCAGCGCCTGCAGAAGGGCCTGCCTGAGGATGAGGAGGAGCTCAGCGCCATCTTCACCATCCGCAAGTGTCCGTCTGCTGATACAGGTAAGATACAGAGGACTTACTCTCCATTATATTTTACAATGGGATACAGACACACTCACTAGCTACTGGCTATACCTGTAGCTACTTCATAATACTTCACACAGGGACTAAAGTGGGCTTTATTTTATGTCCTCTGCGGTATAGATATGAGCAGCAGTGTTTATGTTAATAATCAAAGATAATATGATTACTTTCATGGAACCAGCCACATTTAGACAGTGACTGTGCTGCTGTTGCTGTTGTTATTTTTCCCTGCAAGGGAAATGTAATCAAAAACATACTGATAAACTGATTTTAAAAAGTAGCAGTGGTTGAAATGTGAGGAAGTCTGTGCAATGACATTGATATAAGCAGGTAACACTATGATAAAATGGTGCACAATTTATTTTCTGTGGCACCTCAGATTCAAAATACAGCGTGCTTTAGATTGTTTTACCTTTGCTCGCACAAAGTGCATATCTACCAGGAAACCACCGGCCCTCTGTAACTCCTCCCAGACAGGTAGAAGGCAGGAAGTAGCTATGGTGCCTCCATTCTGTCAGGCACAAACCCTACACTCTACGTTTATTTATATATTTAAAAAATAGGCTCAGTTCAGAATAGTGCATTTATTCAGAATGTATATTCACATCTTTTTTTCCTAGTCAAAACTAAATTAACTGTAACTAATTATTTCTGAATGCAGCGTTTTTTCCTATATATGCACAATTCAGTTGGATGCTTTCTGAGAAATAATAAAGATCATTCTGAGATCAGGACTGGCCGTGCCTGCAGTTTATAGAGGCTACAGGGCCTTGTTGTACAGCCAATAAAGACACATTCAGACATGCCATCAGGCCAGAGGTAGGAGGAGCAAAGCAGCAACAACAGATACAGCAGCAGCATCAAAAGGCTCGAACAAAAGCCAGGATTGGTCGTTTGTTAGGGGCCGATAAAAAAGAGTGAGCTGCGGTCCATTAGCACTGTGTCTTAGCACAGATTTGGTTTTCTAATCACTTTAACTTCTGCACCCTGACAAAGGGCCTCCATTGTGTGTCCCCCGCAGAGTGCCGTCACTGCCCTCCCTCACACTCACTCTGTGTGTTGTTATGTAAAAAAAAGTCTGGGCCTCTGAAAACGCTTTGTTCCAAGGAGGCAGGGATAATGAAGCCAGCGGCCGGGAAATTGCGCAAAAGGCAGTCACAGATCTGAGGCAAATCATTAGAGAACACATTTAGACGAGCAATTAAGGACAATTAAGCTTTCTGCTCACTGCACTCCAAATATGTTAATGACTACAGTACAGTGGACAAGTGAACATGTAAAAGCAAGAGGAAGCCCACTTAGGTTAAAAGGGTGGGGGGTTGGGGATTTTGTGTTAGAGGAAGGAGGGGGACTGTGGTGTGGTTCACAAACAAGTCTAATTTTCTCTTTTTTTGCTTGAGGTTCTGTTTATTTATATATCTTCTTTCCTAACCTTTGATGTGCGTTAATGGATAACCACGTTTGTAAGAAACTGAGTGAGGCTAGCTGTAAGTTAGGTAATGGGCTCAAGCACGGGGGTGGGGTGGGCAGAGCAACACACACACACACACTGTACACGTACGCTGGGGGTGCTCTCTCCAGCCCCCCTTCGGAGATACATCAAACTACAGTCTTCCAGACCACATTGTCCCACAGTAAACACACGACAAACACTACAAGATGGTGGATAAAAAACGTTCTACTGTGTGATAATTGTTTAGGCCGCTAGTGGGGTTTAGTTCAAGGTGTGTACTTTGAAGATGACTCGATTGCCTTGCTGTCAGGTCCTTCAGTTGATTAATTTAATCACCTCATCTTTTCCCGAAAGTAATTCAGCTACTTTTGACCTGAGAGGTTAAGAAATAGAACGGGAGGGTTGTTAGGAATTAGATCATTAGGTTTGGCTGATTGTAACACACTGATGAAAGGCAAGGGGAGTTCATTGTAAACGTATCACAAGGTCAAAGGGTGGAATTGCTCATGTGTATAGGGTGTTGTATTATCAAGACATCCAGAGATCATTATGATCCGGTAATTTAACCGTACGCATAGAGATCTCCTCATGTCTCTCCCAGTCCCTATCCTGTGTTAGTGACTCTGTTAGCGGCTATGCACCATGCTAAGGTCCATCGTTATTATGCTCCTGAACAGTCTGGCATTCTGGGACTTTAGAAATCCAGCGGATCCTTTAATAGCCTGTGACTTGATGTTTACCAAACGGAGCTCTGCGAGGCTCAGCGCTGAAGGCCTGATTGATTGTGCTACAGAGTCAGGCTCTGCTCGCTCCCGCCTTACAGGCCAGCGGACGCTCTCTGCCAGGAAAAGACTGGGCGCAGACCAAGAGCGTCTGGAACGGCTGCCACATCCCCTTTAAGAGCCAGGGCAAAGTTTCCCCTCTCTCCTTCGCCCTTTCTTTTTCCTTTATATATAGTTTTTAAAGGTCCGTTAAATGAAATGAAGTGTGTAATAAAGAATGTCAGCCTTTTCTCGCTCTCCTACCCCCCCTTCGAGCATCTTGATCGAATTACGCTGATAATGAACATACCTTTTCATCAGCGAGAATGAACTGTTGTGAATTCCTAGACTCCACCCCCCTTCTGCCAAACTACCGCTTCACCTCCTAATGCCTTGTCCCAGCACCAGTGAATGACCCAGTCCCCTCCCCCCCTTTAGAGCTGAACCATTCCCTCCTGGTGTAATGTTTAATTTCCTCCCCGCTAGATCTTCGGAGGCGCAGGACCCTTTCTTGTAGTCGAGGCACAGTTGCTAAAGTGGTGGAAGGTTCCCCTGCTTGTTAAAACAAAGCTGGCCCTGGATTTCTGGGTCAGCTAGGCAGTAATTCCCCTGACTGCTGCTGGGCTTGGAGCGCTGCTCTGTTGGTGTTAGGTGCTGGGCTACTAGTCTCCACAGGAGCTAGCTAGGAATTAGGCTTCCCCCAATCAGCAGCCTCCCTGCAACAGTCACAGTAGCCCTGACCACTGTATCAAAGACCAGAGTGATGTCATAAAGGAAAAAGGACAGATGACAACCCAAGAAGGCTTCTCTCTGCAAACAGATGCAGGCAGCACAGACACTAGGACAGTGTTTGCAAGGTGTGAGGAAGCTATGGGGTATGGGTGGCTGGGCTGGCGGAATCCGAAGGCCAGAGGTTTTGGTGCCATGTCTCCCCTCTGTAGAGCGTCCAGGGAGAGTGCTGCTAAGGCGGCAGAGATGAATTTCCTGTCCAATTAGACCAACGGCGGGATAAAAGGCAGCCATTGTTTTAATTCCTGCCCCCGCTCTGAAAATGTGCTGCTTAAGCATGTTCCTCTGTGGCTTGGCCTGCATTTGTCTTCTTTAACCCTTTCTCTGGCTGGCCGGGGGGGAACAAAGGAGGCCTCAGAGGGACCCCAGCCATACCCACACCCCAGCCACACAGCTGCCCTGTCCCTGTCCCTGTCCCTGGGTGGAGAGGCCACAGAGCACAGCTCGCTGCTGCCCTGTACTAACACACTGCACACGGCCCAGACACCGACACCTCACTGGATACACTGGCAAAGAGAGGGAGGGGAGAAGAGACGAGAGGAGAAACTCAGGTTCCAGGTATGTGTGTGTGGGTTTGTGTGTGTGTGTTTGGTGACTGATAGCTAGTGTGACACTCGGGCATTGGATGACACTATTTCTTATGAGTGATGTTCACCAGGGCATATAACTCACTGACACATTGGGGTTTCTCATTTCATAACAGTTAATGGACTAAAGTTATTTTTTGAGCACTGAACAGAATGAGATCATGCCTTGTAAAAAGGGCAAAGTTAAATGGTTACTGCATGGTGGGCGCCCTTCTGCCAGTGACTAGGGTCCTAGTGGAGGAGTGGTGGAGTGGAGCAGGCCACAGATATGGAGGGAAGCAGTGTGAGTCTGCGGTGTGTGCCTGCACTTGTGTGTGTGTGTGTGTGAGTGCGGAGGAGGCTGAGAAGGAGAACAAACAGGGCTGACGGTGTGGATTAGCCCCTGCTGTAAATCTGCCTCAGTCACAGATGGCAGGCCCTTGATCACTGGTCTGTGACGGCTTGGCTCTCATCACAGGAGGAAATCCCTGTCTGTGAGGTGGCTGGGAAGGAGGCTTGGGCCGGGGCCCGTCAGAGCAGCCTCCTCTTATTGTCTCCAGTCTCTCAGGACACAGGGGCCTGCCTGGCCAGTCAGGGGTGTAGCAGCAGTCAGAGGGGGTATAGAGGGGTGACAGGTGGGCTGGATAATGACACTGCAGTAGCCATGGTAAACACCCCACCAGCAGAGCTTGCTACTCAGGTCTCTAACCAGGAAGTAACAAGAGCCTGGCCGGCACATCCCAGTGGGTGTGGCCTAGTGAGTGGGCAGAGGAGCATGCAGGCTGTTTGCATTGGCAAATGGAAATGAGGCCAAAGGATGCGTGGAATTACTGCATACTGGCGGAATCCAATTTGAAACCCGCTGCTTGTTTCACTAAAAGGGGTGCGCTTCCAGGGTCACACACTTAATAGCAAGCCCTGTCCTGACACAGAGGCATCCCTCTTATCCCCACGCACTTCTCTCCCTTTCCGTCTCATACATAATTCTATGGTCCCAAAAAAGCTGGCAAAGAGCTTCATGCCTAAAAAAAATGTGCTAATAAGGCAAATGCAGGATCCTCACTCATCTTCTGGGGCCCCAGCTCTCTGGCAGCCCTTACGGAGGCTCTTGGTCAGCTGACAGGATATGTCAACAGTGGAGGGGAATGGTGGCCTTTAAAACCATCCTCACCTAAACTGGGCTGGAATATATCACGCTCATGCAGTATAGAAGCCAGGTCCTCTCCTTCCTCTCGCCCCCTGCCTGTCTATAGCCCCTGAGAGCTGCACATTAGCTGGGCTTTGAGCTTTACCTTCTCCAGCTCCCACAGTGTTCCTGAAGGAGAGGGGCCTGTGGCGGGGCTGTGAGAGAAGAAGCCAGGGGAAAGCAGGGGTGAGCCTGGCCACGCTCTGATGGCGTTGCGGGGGCGGCATGCAGCACAGCTCCCTCCCACAGACAGGAGGAGCACAGGAGACGGACAGCAGCCATCCCTGGAATGTCCTCCTTTTTTCATGCTTGTTAAAATGCTATGTAAACCTTCCCAGAAACAGGATATTGTAGCCCCTAACCACCAGCCCCTTCTTCCACGCCATATTATGTCCAATCTGAAATTGACTTTGCTGTATGCTGTTTTAATAAAGGCTGTTATTGCGGTGATGTAGAGTGGAGATGAGGCCTGGGTGAGGAGGGTTAGTAGGGTGAGGAGGGGCCCCTGTAGCGCCCGGGGCCCAGTGCCCAGTCTGGCTCCTGTCAGACGCCTGGCCTCTAATCCAGGACCCAGGGGCACCGAGAGCAGAGGAAATTGTTTGCTGTCCGCAGAACGTGGCAGGAATTTCATAAATACATTACCTTTCATTTAAAAAAAACAAAAAAACAAGCCTTTTATTGTTAAAAAAGCTGAAATAATGACTTTATAGACTTTCCAGTTGTGCACATTACGCAGTCACACTCATATGGCCCTGCTGTCCAAACTCACACAAGGAAGATTTTTCTTTCCCCCTGGTTTATAGATGGCCTCTGTATAAATTCCACTGCTGGCTCATCCTGCAATAGCAAATTGACCAGAAAGCCACGATCCTATTTCGGGATAGACTATGAATCAAAACGTCCTGTGTCCATATTCATTCTTCCTGCGTTTCATGACTGTACCCCAGAGGACTAAGCACTGGGCTGGACGGCACTGACTACTGGCTGCACTGCCTCAGCCTCTCTCTGCCTGGCAGGTGAACAGACTGGCCCACTGTGTGTCTGTCAGTCAACCCAATAGATGGCCTATGGAGTAGAGCACCAGGCTTTAGGGGGAAGAGAGAAACAGAGAGGGATAGTGAGAGGAGGCCAAGTGAAGGGTGAAACTACAAAGATATTTTATTCCAAAACAAAGTTTGGACAAAATATACTCAGTGTACTTTTCAGCTTGAACTTTTAACATAAAAAGCTTTTTGCATAATGAGCTTTCTACATAGTGAACAAGCTCATAGGGCCTAGTGTATCTATGTGTGCTGTGCTCTGTGTGTGCTTTTCAGCATCAGGGATGGCACATGGGTGTAAACCTGAACTGGATTTTATGTTTCACATACTGGGTGAGAGAGGCCTCTCTCCCCTCTCTCCCTGTCATCGAGCCCGTTTTCAGGCCTTTATTTCAGCCGCCGCCGAGGTGCGTCGCCGTCAGCAGAGAGGAGACAGGCAGCGCATTATAATATTGGTTTCCCTCGCTTGAAAGCTGATCCAAAAGATAGACAGTCCATCAGCAGACAGTCTTCTCATTTGTACTTACTAAATGTGTTAATGAGTTCTATTTCCAGGCCCTGAGGCTTTGCTGCTGCATATCTGAGCAGAGGTGGAGAGCAGCGGTTTAGGGTGCTGGGTTGCACACTCCGGAGGGTCTGTGTGTGTGTGTGTGGGGGTTATGCAGTAGCCCTGCTTGCCCACCTGTCACTCAGCGAGAGAGGGACCACAGACACTCCTGTGGGCCTGTCAGTCTGGGTTGAGGGCATAGAGGGTTGCTGGTTCTATGGTTGCAGAAAGGGGAACTGAGAATAGATGCGCTGACGTACAGAGAATGGCTCTGATGGGTTTGATTAAACCAGCAGCAGCGACAGTGTCAGACAGGAAGCATAAGAGGAGGAGAGGAAAATCTTTGAGAGAGAAGTGAGTTCATTTTATAATTTCTTTGAAAATGCCTTGTGTACTATATGAGTTTTTAGTGACTAGGTTATTAGGAGTTTAGTCAAGGTGAATGTTTCTAGGATTCTACTGCAGCGTCTTTGCAGATGTGCAACATGGCTGGCTGTTGTTCCACTAGTGCAGACAGCGGCTTGGCAGCCATCTTGGTTTATTTAGAGGAAATGCTGTAATGTAAGTGTATCACAGTCAGTTCCCCAGTGTGACTCATTTCACTGGCTCTGTAATCACACTACACCAATAACGCCAAGTGTTCCATATAAATCCCATCCAATCAAAGCTCTGTTTTAGGCCATCCTGGACAGCACACACAGGCACATCCATAAATCCATCACAGCCTAACATTTTATCGCGTAACGATATGTCTGTAATGTGGCTACCTCTCCTGCCGATCACTAGCACTTGTAACTTTTCATTTGACATAAGCAGATACGTTTTCTTTGTAGCTTACTTGGACTTCCCCCAAGGCACACATTTCGATCTCACGCCCAGTAGGCTCTTGTTCGGATACATTTGCTATTGATTGCACTGTGTGTGTATGTCAGGTATTCTGGGAACAAGAGCCAATAAATTCTTAAACGCCGTTAGATCGCTTTATTTGTTGCTATGTTTTGGTGTTACGAGACCAAGCAGTTCACTCACTGTCAGAATCAAGGCAGCTCAATTTGACCATGGGCAACATGAGAGAGTGGAGAAGTGGAGAAGTTTGGGAACTTCAGAATGGAGGCAGGGAAAGCTTTATTTAGTCTTTTTTAATAAGGCCTGTTTGTCCCCCAGAGAGCACTGGCAGATCAAAGGCCATGATCTTTGCTCTGGATGAGTTCAGTCTCAGCTCAGCAGCCCCGACTCTCCCAGCCTGACAGCAGAACAAAACCAGGGAGTAAAGAATGCCCTCTCCAGCAGCCAACCTGCCCTCACACTCTGAAGGCTCCATTACAATAAAGGCAGATGAAACAAACACTGGCTGAAAGCAAGAGATGATTCATTATCTGTCCCGTGATAGATGTGAATGACTGGCGGAGAGAACCACTGTGGTGTCTGATTGTGTGTGTTTTTTTACACACCATTCTCCCTCTCTCTCTCTCTCTCTCTCTCTCTCTCTCTCTCTCTCTCTCACAGACACACACTTTCATACACACACGTACAGCGTTGTGTGTGTGCGTTGGCGTCAGAGCCTTGTGCTGTCTGTCCCTCCACCTCATCAATTAAAAGCAGCCAGGCAGATGGCAGTGATGAGAGAGGAGCAGGAATAATTCAATAGTGAACCCTGCTAACCTTTACCTGTGGGCCTGCACGCCTGCCATTGATTCAGCCTGCGTCTGATTATTCTCTAGGGAGGGAGTATATGGATGAGTGAGGAGAAGAATACATGGGGAAATATGAGAGAGAGAGAGAGAGAGAGAGAGAGAGAGAGAGAGGTGAGTCAGGTTTGTGATGGTGGTGACATCAGTACGCTCTATCAGCGGCCCGTAGGGGGGAGCAGGTGTTTGACTCGGCTCGGGATGTCTCCTGTTACCCCCGGCAACCATCATCACCCCCCCCCGCAGGCATAGGCTGGGTATCAACAACAGGACAGAGACAGGGATTCTCACACTGTCCCCCAGGCCTCAAAGGACCACTCTGGCCTCACCTATACACAACCCACACTGGGCAGGCTATTGATCACAGCACACCTTCAGCTCCTGGCCCAGTGTCTGCATACTGCAGGGTTATCTCCCTCCCCGCCTCAAACAAAGTGATAACATTGGCCCTAATAGAGGATGTGAATGTTTAGATGCAGAGTGTTGAGGGGTAGTGTGGTGGTGCTCTGTGGCTGCTGATTGGACAGCCATTTCCGTGGGAAGGCCTGTTTGTTAAAGATGGGCCGAAGTCTGGATTTGGAAGTCAGTCATGCCCATGGCCTGGGCTGGGTAGGGGTGGAAGTCTGGCTGACTCTATTTAACCAGATGTGAGGACCTTTTTCTGCACAGTGACGATCCAAGACAAGATGGTATTTGTTTTTGACAAACTAGGACATTCCTTCTGTTTGACTGGGCTAGATTTGTGGCGTCCCTCCTGGTCCGGTGGAAGGCATAGCCTCACACTGTCTCTTTGTCTGGTTGAGCCCGCTGCCCTGTCACTGCTGTTTTATTAGCTGCTACTAGACAGATTCCCCCACAAGCCTGTTTAGATGGGCCAGAGGAGTCCGCCCTGGCCCACTGATGGATAGTATTTAAAGTGCAAAAACTCCCAGAAAAATGACTATTGCGTATTATTTTAGTGCAGTGTCTGGGCGCGGGCCCCTCAGACAAGGCAGGGCGGCGGGGGAGGAGATTCACCAGTCATTAGAGCAGAAGCATTACATCAAAGACATAGCTCCCATCTGAGGGATTATATCTGCTTCTTAAACGTGTTGTATTATGTGTCTTGGCCATCCTCTCGACCTGGTGTCTGTTTACATTACAGTATGCAGGGCACAGCCACTGAGACGAAGGCCTGCCTCTCAAACACTACCCAGAATGAATATAGCCAAGAAGACAAGTGTGTTTCTCTCTGTTGTGTCACTCATGGGTTTCAGATTAAAGCTCTGCATTTCCTCGTGAAATAGTGCCTCGTTTATACTCATGAGTAGAAATAAACTACTCCGATAAAATCATGGGCAGATCTGTTTTCTGAATTTCCTATTGTCTTTGTTTCACTCATTGCCTATAAAACGGTTACTGCATATGCAATCATTGCCTGTTGATTTCCAATCCCTGCAGCAGTTTATATGGGATTGTTCCTTTTTTATTGTTCCGGGATTTTTGGCATGGTTATTTGTTGAGCCCTCAGAGTTCTGTAAAGCATATTCTTTCATTTAAAAATGAATTTGGAAGACACAAAGACGGGAGAGAGAGAGAGGACAATATGTTGGAAGACAGCAGAAAAAGCACCCTGACCAATTTGAACCATTAAGATGAATAATCCACTGTTAAGAAACCAAGCAAAGGTCAATTTTCACGCTACCTGCTCAGTAAGCGTACAGGAGAGCCCGGCGTATCGAGTCAAGTCAGCCGCACTGCACAGTCAAGAGGAAAGGACACGCAATTCAGGCCCACTTTAGAGTTGTGCCGCTATGTTAGACCAAGTGCTGCTATAAAAAGATTTTCGCCACGCTCACTCAGGCTGATGGTCTCATGCACTTGTTTTTGAAGTTTTAATGCTCTCCCTGCCGTGATACATGTAGACTTGGATGGCCAGTTTAGAAATAGTTTATTAACTTGGCCTCAAAAAAGACAACATTTGCCTTTATATAAGTCCTTGGTCTGAGATTCAGAATGCACAACAACAGCCTTATTCAGAGTCATAAGGTACAGGATAAAGCCGCAGCATCCAGAGAGAGTCTGGGCCTTTAGCCAGTGTACACACAGCCGGTGTCAATGCAGGTGAGCGCAACCTCTGTCTATTCAGGAGCAGGTTAGACAGTGCTGTAACACGCTGATGATGATATAGATCAGAGAGAGAGAGAGAGAGCAGAGAGGTCAGTGTGCAGCAGGAAGCATAGCCCAGTGCACCAGACAGGCTAAAGGCCTCTCCTCTCCCCAGGCCCCACAGCCCTCTGTAGGGGATAGAGCTGGTGCTGCTCCCCTGTGTGACTCCTAATAGAAATGGAGAGGGATTACACTGTAGCGTCTATGGTCTGTGGTCATCTGAATTTTAAAACAGGGACTAATGGTGTCTGAGGAGGGTGGCCTGGCATTCAGGGAGTCGTATTAACATCCAGGTCCTTGTCACTTTTCCCTGTTCCCTTAATGAACCACGGATAGGGAACTGTGTTGGAAATAACAGGAAAGTCAATGGCTATTAAACAGCCAGCACACACAGTTAAAATAACTAGACTAGAGAAACCCTGCTGTAGAGAGATGGAAGGGGCTAACCCCAAGCAAGAGTAGCCCTTTCGTTTGGAGATAATATGTACACATCTGCTACAGTTTTGGAGCTAGATAATGTATTTAGTTCCTGTTGGGCAGTGTGAAATATCATTTCAGAGGACCTGGTGAGAAAAAAGTAATGATTATGGGGTGTGTTTTGGAAATGAGTGTCTCTCTCATGTATATGTTGAATATCTCAAGCACGTGGAAAGGTTGAGACGGGGCAGATATTTGGGAGTGAGAAGCAGAATGGCGTTACAGCGGCGGTGTCTGAATGGACGGTGCAGGTCACTGTCAATCAGCCAGACGGAGCACTAATCTGCCGTTTGTTGGGTTTCCTCTGGTCCTGTGTCAACGGGGCCCAATATGGCAGGGGGAATTAGGAAAAATGGCCCGTGTTTTTGTCATGTAAAACGGGGCGAGAAAATCTAATTGGGTGGGGGAGAGAGAACGATGTCTCCTTTGTTTAAGGGCCTTCCGCAGTCACTTTCCAGGCCCCATTGTGAGTGGCCCACAATAGCATTAATGTGTGCTCCTGGCCTGGGCTCTTCCTTTCTGTGGCTCTCTGTGCAGTCAGCTCCTGTCCGTTCCACTCTGTCTCCACGCTTCACCTCCACGCTCCAACAGCGCTGAGGACGGGGCTCAGAGAGACCCCTCCACCACTACTACTCTTTTCCCAATCCCATACCTCCCACCCCCACCACAGCCCTTACCCTGCCTGACCCGTTTTCTTATTCCAGCCCATAAAAAAAAAAGAAATGGAGAAAAGGCAAATTTTTTCCCTTCTTTGTCTGCCCTCCGTTTCCCGCCTCTGGAAAAGTATCTTTACATTTCCTGGTGCATGTTATCTGATTTCAAGAATTCAGTCATTTAATGGAATTGATTGCTCAGTAAGTTAAGAGTCAGTACTTGCCATGAGGGGTGACCAAATTCACGATGAAAGATTTGTCTTCATCAAAAAGAAGAAAATACTTTAAATTCCTAGCATCATGAGAATACTGGACAGTGACTCGTTTGATTGAGAGATTGTTTGTGATACATTACTACTTAGAAGAAGTTGTTGCTTCAGCTTACATGCCAATACAATATATTAGTGAACATAGTTACTTGGAATGTTTCTCTATTGTAGTGTTCAGGCTAGAAAGGGCAGCAACATTTGTAGTTGTTGTTGTATGTAATCGGCCCAAACTGTTGGGTGACATTGTACCTGGTTGTCAACAGGCAGGTTTGGAGTGCACCCCTGCACTTACTGTGATTTCTCTCAAGTGTGATGGTGGTTAGTCTTCTTTCATCTAAAGATAGGAACCGTCTTTAAATTAGCACTTGAGCCTCACTACAAATAAGTGCACTTAACGCTTATGTGAGCCCCAATACAAATCCACTGTGATTGGTGACTGTCTACCTTTTTTCATTTTGTGGCATTATCATATTCTAAAGCACTTGACAAATCTAATAGCAAAAAATAATAATAATGATAAAATCTGTGTTAATCTAATATTTCTTTATACAAAAGCATAGTGCATAGAGCTGGGGGCAGGCAGACATGTGAGCTTGGTGAGTGGCACCACCCCCAACCCTGTCCATGTGCAAATTGAATAACGACTAACCTCGTCATATTTAGTGCACTATTAATGGCCCTGTGCCTTGTGAAGGTGTAATCATGCGTGATAAAACCCGGGCTGAAGTTACTAAGCTACGAGCTATCTTGTGTGCATTAAAGTGTCCTTTTTTTGTTGCAAAGGTCATTCATAACTTGGTCGCGCCGTTGATGTACAGTGAGAGATATTGATTGATTAATGCATAAAGTGCTCGGAATCCATTTGGCTCTGTGAAAGGGAATGGGAGAGAAGACTTGATCTCTCTCTCTCTCCCTCTCTCTCTCTCTCTCTCTCTCTCTCTCTCTCTCTCTCTCTCTCTCTCTCTCTCTCTCTCTCTCTCTCTCTCTCTCTCTCTCTCTCTCTCTCTCTCTGTGTCTCTATCTCTCTCTCTCTCTCTCTCTCTCTCTCTCTCTCTCTCTCTCTCTCTCTCTCTCTCTCTCTCTCTCTCTCTCTCTCTCTCTCTCTCTCTCTCTATATATATATTTTCACCTCTCCCCCCATTGTTCGAAGGGCATCATTTTTCGCCGGCTAAGTTTAAGGGACAAAAGGCCCCGATTCTGCCAAGTAATGCATTCAAAAGAACATTGATTCTCATCAGTGTCAGTTGAATTACTCTCAAAGGCTTGACAAGGAGTTGCTCTTATATTAGCCTGTCTCTTCTCCTGCCCCCAAAAGAATGTGTAGCTGCAAGGAGAGTTAGCTAGCAGTCCACCCCATCTCTAAGAACACAAGAAGATAATGTTTTATCTCCAAGTACAGAAAAGTTTCATTCTCTTTTTACTCTGAACTTTTCTGCAATGTTAACTCATTTAGTTAGATGGTGGATAGCCTGGCACAGTCACGTTCTCTCTCTCTGCCGATCCTCATTGTGATCATTGAGCCTTCCATTCATATGCAGTGTACCAATCATTGGTCATGTGAGGTTAATATTGGTGATGTCACAGGGTGTATTTTGCTGGGTTTAACCCTACCACGCTGTGTCTCCATTGTCCGTGCCTAGATTGATTCTTGGAGGACATGGATATGCTCCCCTCCGAACTCTGCGTGCCTCCTAAGGAGGTTTTGAAGAGCCTTTGAGGGCAGGGTCAGAGGGTCAGTACCTTAGCGCTCCGTGACAAGGAAGAAGAGCCCTTTATCCCTGAGGCCCCCAGCGGGGAGCCCTGTGAAAGGGGCCTGAGAGACGACCGTTCCCCTAGAAACATGGGGCCGCATTAGGGATTCAAAACAGAGTGTGCCATCCTCTGCACCTTTCATCTCCACCGGGGTCTGCTCCATTAGGATCTTTTATCTTTGTGCTGATGGCTGTTGCTGATAATGGGACTGCCGAGAAAAGCCCCAAAACGTAACACACAGCCGTCCTCCTCCTATAAGTGGAATAGTACAGCCATCCATCCTCCGTGTACAGATTAGTCCATGCTGAATAAGCCATATGGTTATGAGAATGTGTTGGGGTTTATTTTTTTTATGAGAAAATACTACACAGCATTGTGAACGTTATTTGCTGTGGCGTGCTGTGTCGCTAATGGTTTGTGGCCTGACCGCAGTGGCAGCCATCGCTACAGCGAGAGCACTGGTGTCAGCTGCCTTAACACTCTACAGCCCCCCCGTAACCCCAACCCCTCCCGCTGAACAACTGTGACGCCCCCTCCCTCCTCCATATTGCTGACAACGGATGGTGTTTTGAATGATGATTCATTTTTCAACCAATAAGATATGCAGTGTGTGTATACATTTCAGCTATTTAGCATCTGGTTTGTATTCAGGGATGTTGTCTATGTCTGTCTGGCAATGCAAAAAAGCTATATGTGATCGGCCATGGCCTCGTAGGTGGAGGTATGGAGAGATATTTGAATTAGTCTGCTAATGCTTCTGTAGAATTTCATTACTGCCCTTCTGTGGTATCACAAGCATCTTGAAAAAAGTTGCTTTTGGGGAAGAAAACACAATTGCATAAATGGTATAGTTATTCATGCAGAGCAATGTTTTTCAAATGCTATAGTAATTATGAGAAATGCTCTTGCTTTCCCCTACATAGCCACGGTGAAGCAAATCTCATTTCCAAGGCAAAGCGGGGAAGGAACACACTGAATAATCATTGTGTTTAATGCTGTAGTCATAATCCCAGGTTTTATGATGGTTTTCTAATGATTTTCTAATGATGTTAAATATTAGTAGAGAAAAAAGCCATAATTTGAACGCAGCAGTCGTTTTGTCAACGCTCCATCAGGACACCCGATTGCAACTGCAATGAATATTGGGCTGGGAATGAGATTTAAGGGCCATCCCTTTTGGTGTTTTATTTTGCCGTCTCCCTGTCTACCATAAATCCTCATCGCCGAGCTCTTGAAGCTAGCGCCGTCACCCACGCTCCCCAGGTGGGAATACGATTCGGTGCAGGGGCCATTTCATTCAGGGTCACTGTCCGTCCACCGCAGTCATTCGTAAAAAACGCTGGAGCAGTCCCTGTGGAGAAAACAGTCCAGTGGACTCCTGGGAAATAAAAAAGCAGAGGAAGAGAGAGAAGGAGGAGAAAATGGAGGGAAAAATGTCAGGGAGAGAAGAAGGGGGGAAATGCTTCGAATGGCTATCAAACGAAATACAGAAAACTCAGTCCCTGATGAGTGACAATGTAGAGCAAAATATGTATTGGAGACAAAGGCTTTGTCTCATTCCTGGGCCTCTTCAATGAATTACCCGCCCCCTAGCTTTTTAATTAAATGGCTGCAGCTCCATCTCTCTATCCGTAGCTCCCCATTACAGAGGCTAGATAAGGGATTGCTATCTGTAGCATGTTAAGAAAGGCTGCTGGGCAGCGAAGCCTCATGAAATTTGTCACAAGATCTAATTTTCCTCATTGCCAGACGTGATGCTTATAATTGATATGGAGGCAGTAGTAATTTATTGGCCGTCCGCAATTATTATCGCCTACGAACGGGAGAATGTGACTGCAATTTTGTTGGTGGAAGGGGGCATTAGGTACGTGCGTGTGTGTGGAAGGGGGCAGTAGGTACGTATGTGTGTGTGGAAGGGGGCAGTAGGTACGCGTGTGTGGTAGTGGTGGGGAATGTAGTTTCAGGTTGTGGTGCAGATTTCTTAATTTTTTTGTATCTTGTGTGTGTGGCCAACCGTCATGATCACTTCAGGATGCAAATTGATGGTGGCCCCGTATCATAAACAATATGTGGCCTCTAATGCCTGTGTGAGGAGCCGAGGTCACCACGCCAGCTGGACTTTCACACACAGCCGGGGTGTGGGAGGGCCGGGGGGTGGGGCTAGTTCTGCAATGCTTTGTCCACTTCCATCTCTCTCAAGTCCACATTTATTTTGTCTCTTGATCTGCTCTGGTTTTTTTTTTCTGGTATAATGATGATCATGCGAGAGCAGGGATTGTTAAAAATGTAGTAATTTGAATACTGAAGAGGATCAGGGACTCACACTCCATCAGGGGGAAATGCAATCAAGCATTTATTAATATATTTTTAATCAAATTGTGAATTTATTTACCTCATTACCTTTCGCTGGCAGATTCAGAAAAATATAGGGACACACACAGTCTGTACCCAGAGGGAGATTTGTCAGTACAATCTGAAATAACATGAGATATCAATCACAGGCTTTTGGAAGCCTTTCCTTGTTTAATGCACGTCGGAGCTGTGTTCTGATTTTAAACCACCTCCCAAGTTCATTAATTTCCCTGTCCTGGTCATAACATTAAATAAATAAATCTTCAGTTTGCCAATGCAGCCCGACGAGGCGCTGCATTGAAAACATGCACTCATTAACACAGAAATATCATTAGTGATATGAAGGCAGCACTTTAGTTTAAAAATGAGGCAGCTCAATGCCCTCTATGTGCAATGTGGGTCACGTGAACTGTCTGGGCTGAGGACAATGTGCTACTGAAGGTGTTGTCCACTCATTAACAAACGCCGCAGTGGCCGGTTGCTTCCCTGGTGTTTGTGAGTGGATGTCTGCCTGTCTCTCTGTGTATTCATATGTCTAGTGTTAACCCGTGTTCATGTATGCAGTGTGCATACTGTGCAGGTGGAGGGATTCGAAAATGGGAAATATGACCTCTGAAAAAGCAGGAAATTTCTGCAAAAGGCTAGCTAGTGGATCAGAAATGAATGAAATTAGATGGCTGCTTCGCTGCTTGTTTTCCAAAACCTAATAAACTGATTTGGAAGATATTGTTTGAACCCCATGTGGTTTATAACTATATATGTACATACACAAGCTAGCATTTTGATGTGTGCTTTTTCTTGTCAGTTTGGCATGTGATGCTACCATAGGAAGAATGTTAGCTACATGCCTCCAGTCTTTTTCACTCTTTGATGTGCAACTGCTTATGTAGAATATTGGTGTCACCAGCGCCCACTACAGAGCATGCTCATAGTGTTCAGGGAGAGGGATCCTGTTTGTTTTGTCTACCTGCCCACCTGTTGTGCTGTTGAAAAATTTGACTTTCAAATCAAGAAGCAGTGGGAGACAGAGTTTTCTCTCTGTCTTTAATAATCATACCTGTTTACTCTTCAGGGAGTCATCTGGATATTTTTCTTAAATGGCCCCTCTAAACGACCAGAGTCTTTAATAAAGCAGACAGGCAGGCAGAGCAGCCATTACACTCATATCTGGGATGTGAATCATGCAGGAGAGAATTGAGAGATGGAGGCAATGGAGGAACACCGGGGAGGAGGAGGAGGAGGCCTACTGCGTCCTTCATGCTATTATCTTTATGGCATAGCAAAACATGCTTCAGGCAATCAGCATGAAATTGTTAATTGCTCAGCCCACTTCTGTGTTGCTCTGGGGACAGGGACTGAGAGAGCCTTCAGGAGGACTCGGATCCAGCGAGCGTGGGGTGCCTGACTAACTGCCTGCACGTCTGGCCTCAGCATAGGACACAGCAATAACACTGTCAAACAAACAGCCCCCGCCCTCTCCCTGACCTTCACAGCATTCATAAAGTGGAAATGCAGTTACCAGAGGCACCTTTTAATATCTGTACTACAGTCTAGAAATATGTTTTAGCCTACAGTTTAGTGCAAATGTATGTTCCTGTTGCATTTATATACCGTAGTATACTCCTCAGTGATGTGATGTTGAGTTATCTCACTAACGTTGCTACAAGGTTGTTTGAAAGACATTTAAGACAAGGTTTTAGGAAGTGATGTGAACACTGGTCATAAGGTTTCTTCTACCCTGAAAAAGCCCTAAAACACTATAACCTCTGCCTTTAGTGTGGAAAGGCAAAAAGTCAACTTTAAACAGGAAAAACGTTCAAGCCTGTTTAGCCTGTGCATGGGTGCAGTCAAGCATGTGTCTTGGATGAGTATATGTGGATTCAGGCCAGGGCATTGTTGGATGTGCCTTTCGGGGTGAGGTGTTTTGATCAGGCAGTCATGGATGTGATGGATGAGTGTGGCAGATAGCAGCCAGATAGGAGAGAATGAGCCCTGGCTATACCAATAACAAAGGGAGGCCTTTGTTTTTTAACAAGACTCAAGGGGGGTGATTGCGCCCCTCCGCTCCATGCGTGGTCATCATAGAGTGCAGTAGTGGTCCTACATGATCCTCAGCACCCCCCCACACCCCCCTCTGGGGGCTCTGACCCCCCACACCCTCACCCTACATGCACAGTCAGTACCCAAGGCCCCTCCTCCTGCCTGGCTATCATCTTGGTTCCTGTTTTTAAGTTAGATGGAGCGTCATATTAATACGGCCTGTCATGCGCCCTGATCGTCTTAGGCGTGGAGGAGGATGAGCCCTCACAAGGTGTTGTCTTCAAATAGGATTTCTGCGAGTGAGACATCCTCGTTGGGCGATATCCCCCTCAGAGCAGCCACTTTCTTACAGAATGATCTGTTATTAAGCAAATGAAGTGCTGCGGGCCCAACGTTAAATCCCTTCACTTTGTCATGGTGTGCTTTCAGTTATCACACCCTGCTCCCTCATTCATCGCTCATGTTCTCCCGACTCTGCCCACGTTTAACTGGGGCGACACTACACTGGCATAGTAGTATTTAAAGTCGTCCATCCCTGTGGAACAGCCATGGCAGAGAAGAGGATTCTAAGTGCTAATCAATGAGTCTTAAAAAGCTACATTGATCTCAATTTTTAAAAGGAAGTTTGAAACGAAACAGGCGGTTTAGCCAGTCAAAGCAGACTTATACAGATAAAGAACAGGGGCTGAGTGCAGTTAGCTGTGATCTGCTTGGGAGTATCAAGGGACGGGTGTTTGAGATGTGCCACTTGCCATGGTGTGTATGGCAGATAATCCGATTGAATTTCTTCAGCTGTCTTGCGAGGAGTGTGGAGAGTCAGTGAGTAGTGGAATCTCCTGTAGCGTTTCACATTTTGAGTCAGTCTATTTTCACCCACTGGAATCTTCTAGCTTCCTGTTGTTGCAGGGAGAGCAGAGTGACTTTTGACCTCTACGCCCCCCAACACTGGTGTGTTACTGTACTCAAACCAGACGTCTACACTCCGCTCTGCCTCCCCTACTGCTTCGCCACGCCTCTGCCCAGTCATGCGCCTCTCAACTTAAGCAATAATTAGAAAATCTCTTTATAAAGTCTGCTTTTGTCTTGGTCGTCCAGAGGCCGATGAGAATGGGGGAGGGGGATGTCAGCTGCTAAGCAGGAATTGATTGCATTAATTGATATGCCAATATGTAAGCTTGTTACATCCACCATTGCGTAGGATGATGGCTAACAAGTCCTGCTGATCAATGGAACCAATAAAGGCTTCATCCGTTAATGAGCAATGTGGTAATTGATGTTATCCCTAAACCAATTAGAGCAGGCAGTGCAGCTACTGGTGAGCACAGCCAGTGGCCCTACCGGTTTATCTCCTTTTCTGTACTTCCCTCCCTGAAATCCTCTCTTCGTCACTCTCCTTTGCTGTTGGATGTGACTGCATTCTGGTCTATTCTGTTGACTGATTGGAGTTTGTTTGGATTTTGGGGTTTCTTCCCCTACCTGACAGTTTATCTGTATTGTAAGGGGCCTCATTTCCTGTGTTTCATGTTCTGTCATTTATATAGTGCTACTTCCTGTCCTCGAACCGGACTACTCCCTTTGTGCAGGAAGTGTTGCTTTACAGACATTGTTTTCTGATAATGTCACCCATCTGACTTAGCAGGCAGTGGGTGCTAGGCTAGGAGGGTTGGTGAAGTCACAGTGTGGTATCTATCTCTACAGAATGTCCCCCCCCCCAGTGAACAGAGCCCAGCTGTGAGCGCCTGCCTCTTTGAACAGCTGGAAGCAAGTGAGAGGCTGCGCAGCGACAAGCCCAAGCACTCAATAAAATGGCCTCTGATAGACACGCAGTCTGTACAGGAAATACAACACGCTTATAAATCAATACTATTGTTTTCACGTTGAAGAGCAGGACTAGTCCTGCCTGGAATCCATTACCTCACTTATCAGAGAACGACGTTTCAACAGAGAAAATGTTTTCTCGCTCTCTCTCTCTCCCTCTCTCCCTCCACATTCTTGACTGATGTGAAGAAAGTACTTTTTTCCTCATTCCAGAGCAGGGTTATTAGTACAGGAGCTGATATTGAAGATAGGGTGACACCTGGTCTTGGACTCTGAATTTGGAAAGAAAACTGATGGTAATGGTACTTGGTCAGTCGGTTGCTCCTAA
Source organism: Brachymystax lenok tsinlingensis (assembly GCA_030435695.1). Lineage (NCBI taxonomy): Eukaryota > Metazoa > Chordata > Actinopteri > Salmoniformes > Salmonidae > Brachymystax > Brachymystax lenok. Next base: position 30,951,269 of record CM059819.1, on the reverse strand, counting down.
GCCCTGGTGGCTGAGTAAGTAGCTGAGTAATGTGGGGTTTCTCTCAGTGAGAGTACTAACATGGTGACTTGGCCCTCTGTAATTGTTTTTCATAAATTATGGAGGCTGGTCTTAAATATGCATTTGTTTGCTGTTGCAAGGCCTATCAGGAATTGTATGATACACGTTAAATGTGTGATGTCTTGCATGAGTAAGTAATGTCAGGGGACAGTGAGTAATTTATCCTTTCTCACTCATCAAACAGCTCCTAACTGAAAGCTGATATGAACAGGTGAAACTGATAAGATACTGAGGATATCTACTCAGACTCTTCCTGAAACTACCCCACCTTTAAAAGACAAAACATTGAACTAAGTGTAAGATGATTAGTTTGGACAATATATTTTCACCAGAATACAGTTTATTTAGTGTGTGTTGTGGAAGTGGAGAAAGGCCCATCTGTCTCTCTGCCTGTTAGCCTGAGCCGTAATCGTTGCTTACAGCAAGGCAGGCTAAATAAACAGTAAGTAAGTTGTCTTGGGTAGAAGAACGTCAATGCAACTGCAACTTGCTCATGCCTTTGCTCTGAATGGTTCTGTATTGACCACTCAGGACCCCCGAGAACTGCCTAATTGAAAATTAATATTGAATCAATGCCGCGGGCCATTTGCATATTGATTATAAGCATCCAGGAAGGTACCAAGTATGTGTGGGATCAATAGGGCCTTCTGCAGCGGGCCCGGCGCACTACATCACATGGCAGCTGCCTGCTCCGGAGGTTAATGACTGCCGCTTGTTAAGGAGCTCCTGTCAGGTGGAATCCAGCCGCAGGGGTCTCCCTGCCAAACCCAACCCTGGCAGCAGGCGGGGGTGGAGGGTAGAGGAGGAGGAGTGAGGGGGGTCTGGGCACCTTCTCTGCAGTGTTTGGAGGTGAGATGGAGCTACATTCTTCTCTTGTATTGAAGCCTGAATAGACTGAGGCTACTTGTAGGATGGTAAAGCATCACTGCGGCATCACCCACTGAGAAGGGTAGATGTTTTTTTTTTCCAGAGAGTAGACTCTTGGGTAAATCTTAAAAGTTGTCATGCAGGCAGACATCCACTCTCGTGTTGGTATTGTTGTTTATCACGTTGATATGTGCTTCCTGTGTAGATTTGAGTACCATACATGCCCTACACTATGACTGACAAACAGCAGGCATTATGGAATATGTTTTTGTGATCTTTTTGGGGGGTAATAGATTCTTCCGCCAAGATTTCTCAATAAAAATAGCGTAGTTACCTCCTCCAGAGATGATTGTGTTGAACAGGAAATATTATCATTATTATCATTACTCGTAACGATTCAGGAGTTTTTGTTGCCGTAGTGGTTTTAAGTGCTGTTAGTTTGGAACTAAGCTGCCTGATTTGAAAATAACCGTTGTATTTTGTGTTTGTTTGTGGAGTTAATAAAACAAAATACCACCCTAGGCTTTTTGTGCCCTAACATTGAACTCTGACCATTTCAAAACTCAGCAATAGCTCGTAAAATAGCACAGCCATGTGTCCGCGTGTGAGCCAGGGAAAGAAAGACAGAGGGGGGACAGGACGTTGTGGGATCAGAGATAACTTGGACTTTCTCCGTCTCCTGAAGAGAGCGAAAACAATATTAGGTAGATCAATCGGTTCCTTTTTAATTTGAGATGAAACTTTCACAGCATTAGGAGACAAAGGAGAACCAGAATCCTCCACTTTAAGGCACAGATTATGATTTAACACATGCATTCCTCTCCCAAACTTCCCATAATGGGTTCCACATGTTGGAGAGGGGAAGACGTGAGAGGTGGGAGGCGGGAAAGAGAGAGAGAGAGAGTCAAACGGGAAGCGCGAGAGAAAGAGAGTGAGACGGGGAGAGAGCAAGAGAGAGAGCGAGAGGGAGCCCTTGGCACAGCCTTCTGCTGCCGTTCTATCAACCCACTTCCACAGGTGACAGCAACAGATCCTCCTGCTCAAACTCGATTGGCCGGTTTAGTGGCCAGTTCAGCCACAATAATGGAAGTCTGTGAAACTGGCCAACTCTCTTAACCCACAGGAGACAGGAGACCTGAGGTTGAAGCACATATGAGAGCCGATTATCCTTCAGTCTATGAAGACAGGGCCATGAATTAATGCCAGTGTGCAGCCTGTCTCCATATGACCCCCCTCTGCCCCCTCCGCCCCCTGCACTGGGAGTTGGGGTCTGGGAGCGGAGAACAGAGCGCCTGGCCCAGGGAACCAGCCTGCATCTGATTGCTTCATTACAGGCCTTTTCATTGACTTGGCTGCACTGAACTGATGAACTGAGGCAGTAGACAAGAGCACATAATTGGGAGAAATGAATTCTTATCACAGCCTTCTCAGGAGGCTGCTGGTCCTGGCTGGAGCCATGTGAGGAGAGGCTTGGGCTGGATGGATGGATGGAAGGGAAGGGACGGAGTAAGAGGGAGGCCCAGGCCTTATGAAGCCAGGGCCTAGATTTGAAGTGAAGGCCACAATATTTTGGAATGAAAAAGAGGGAAAGCACCCCAAATCCACAAAGGTCCATATTTATTGTGGGCGGTGTGTTGCTTTGTCTTAGCGATTAGTGTTTCATTTCTCTTGATAACTGACACACGGTTCAGAAGATTTTTCAGTTGTTTTTTCAGCAGGCCTCAGGAGAGAAGCTTCTGCTAGTTAAGAGTTCCTTCACTGGTCTCCTCATCAGCTATCACCCAAATGGTGCCTCTGGGATGAATAATTTATGCCCTACCTGCCCGACTCTCCTCAACGAGCCCTTTCGCTAATTAAAGAGAAGGGTGTTCTGCAGCAGGGACAATAACAACAACAAACAACAACAGCGCTAACAGCTGCAGCTATATGCATACCAAGGCACAAGGAAATAGGCTAGATCTGGGGGCACCTAGCCTAGCGGAGGCGAGCGGTGTACCACAGGACCAATTTAGCCGTGGTCTCAGAGGGCCAGGGCAGGGGGTTGTTAATCCCTGGCCATGCCTGGGAGAGACCAGGGACTAACGAAGGCTCTGGCCCACCCTCTCATTTCCATGCGTGTGTGCACAGTCAGCACTAAACGTAGGAGCGATGAGGAGGGAACACGCTGGCTAACCTTTCATTTCACAAATGCTGCTGATGTGATCCTGAGACCATTAGGCTAACAGTTTCCTCTGAAAGTTAGAAAGTAATATTAAATGATGTGGCAGTGCATCCCTCATAATGTTCTCCACACTGCATAAATTAATAAGCCTATTTAGCAGAGCCCGCTGATGGGCCGAGCGCTCCGCTCTCCCCTCCTCCTCCTCCTCCCCCTCCTTCCCCCCGCTGCTCATACCTGTTCACTCGGCACAAAATGGATGCCGCCAAGCCATTTAATTGGCCTCCATTTTAGTATCCAAGGGCGTTGGGAATGGTCCTTTAATAATGTCTCCTTTCCCGTAGTAGTGCACTTCTTAACTGTGGTCGTGTAGTGTGTGTTTCTAACTACAGTATTAAACCTGTAGCTCTCCCCAGTGATAGAGTGTCATTGTTCTGGTCGGTACTGAGAGAATGCTGTCCTGGGCTCAGTGATGGACATGGCAGAGTCAGGAGGTGAGGGGCTGTAACGTGGAGGAGTAAATACTACATGAACAGGGTCAGAGGTATTTTTGCTCTTGGTTATTGTAAAGCAGCTGTTCCATGTTCTGGCCGTGGCGGTGTGATCACTCACTGCTCTGCTCCTTCCTCTCCTCTCCCCTCGCCGAGGAGCCAAAGATAACTCACTGAGTAGCTGTGTGTGACTGTAATCACTTCAATTCCCCTCCTCAGGAGAGCATCGCCTCAGTCAGCAACCCAGCTCGGCACCACCACCAGATCTCAGCCCCTTTTCACTCTGTTATGACACATGTGCATGAGGAATCAAAGGGGTCCTGAATACACAATGATACAACTCCACTTAGCATAGCATGAACACAGGCCGTCTGGGAAACCCTGGTCTTGGACTACAGGAAGTAGTTGTCTTAGGTGACAGCAGGCCGTGACAGTAACTTAGCCCGAGTAAATTACAACAAACTACTGTAAAATGTGTAGGGTTTGGGGGTCTCAGCTAAGAATTAAGTCTCCATTGGAGCCTGGCTGCAGTTAAAAGCCAAATGGTGAGCAAGGGTAAAATTTAAAAGAAATGAAGTGTGTTCACTTGACACATGTGACCCAAGCTGGTGTAGCTGAATGCAGCTGAACCGGCTGTGGAACTGCAGTCAGTTTACATTATGAGGACTTCCAGAGGAAATGCACAGAGATGGAGGATGAAAAGAGAGAGAGAGGGTTCGGATGGGAGGGCAAGGGAATTGTGGAGGCCAAATTCTGCCTACTTTGACAAGATTATCTTTTCAGGGCATTTTTGAGTCTCTCTTCTTTCTCAGATGAGCATGCGCCCATACAGCAAATTGGTAAACTGATTAGCTTCAGATTACTACAGGCTGATAAGAGATTGGATGGATATACTGTTGAGATTAAACAGATAAATAGATTGACTGAAAGATGAGTTGGTGCATTGCATCCCTTCCTCTGGCTCCTAGTCCCTTTTGTAATTAAGGTTTTAAGGTGTGTGCATAATCAAATAAATAAATAGTGTAAGAATTATGTGATAATGAATTAATACATGACAAGAAGTGAAGAAAGCAAGCAGCAGCTAATTGCATGAGATGAGTCTTTTTCATGAGCTTTTTCAGGGGAAATCTCATTATATGCATCACAAACTATAATGCCAGATGAAATCCTGCTTTAGAAATATGTAAATGAGCAAACATTCTATTGAGTGAAGGAAGTCACGAGGGGGTAACAAAACTACCAACCAGAGTGGAGTGACGACCCCAGTTTCCAAAGAGACAGCTCTAGTCTCAAACACTCTCTGTTTACACTGTGCAGTTAGTAGTGCACTGTACACACGGAGTACTGCCCAGGTCCCTAGGGCTGTGCAGAGACATGCCTGTTTACTCAGTAAAATGTGTCCACTTGTGTTCAGTCCTCTACTGTACCCTGTACCCCTCTGTGTTTCAGACCACCAGTGGTTCAGTCTGCAGGAGTAAGAATAATAATCACTTAACCTTGAGATTTAATTTGACATTTTTTTTATTTCACCTTTATTTAACCAGGTAGGCCAGTTGATAGCAAGTTCTCATTTACAACTGCAACCTGGCCAAGCTAAAGCAAAGGAGTGCTTCAAAAACAACATCATCGAATTACACATGGGATAAACAAACGTACAGTCAATAACACAATAGAAAATTCTGTATACAGTGTCTGCAAATCACTGGAGTGATATATGTGCAGATGAGGATGTGCAAGTAGAAATACTGGTGAGAAAAAGAGCAGAGAAACAAAAACAAATATGGGATGAGGTAGGCAGTTGGTTGGATGGGCTATTTACAGATGGGCTGTGTACAGCTGAAGCGATCGGTAAGCTGCTCTGACAGCTGATGCTTAAAGTTTGTGAGGGAGATATAAGTCTCCAACTTCAGTGATTTTTGCAATTTGTTCCAGTCATTGGCAGCAGAGAACTGGAAGGAAAGGCGGCCAAAGGAGGTGTTGGCTTTGGGGATGACCAGTGAAATATACCTGCTGGAGCGTGTGCTACAGGTGGGTGTTGCTATGGTGACCAGTAAACTGAGATAAGGCGGGGCTTTACCTAGCAAAGACTTATAGATGACCTGGAGCCAGTGGGTTTGGTGACGAATATGTAGCGAAGACCAGCCAACAAGAGCATACAGGTCGCAGTGGTGGGTAGTATATGGGGCTTTGGTGACAAAACGGTTTGCACTGTGAAGAATGCATCCAATTTGCTGAGTAGAGTGTTGGAGGCTATTTTGTAAATGACATCAAGGATCGGTAGGATAGTCAGTTTTACGAGGGTATGTTTGGCAGCATGGAGGCTTTGGAAGCTTTGTAGCGAAATAGAAAGCCGATTCTAGATGTAGTTTTGGATTGGAGATGCTTAATATGAGTCTGGAAGGAGAGTTTACAGTCTAGCCAGACACCTAGGTATTTATAGTTGTCCACATATTCTAAGTCAGAACCGTCCAGAGTAATGATGCTAGTCGGGCAGGCGGGTGCGGGCAGCGATTGGGTGAAGAGCATGCATTTCGTTTTACTAGCATTTAAGAGCAGTTGGAGGCCACGGAAGGAGTGTTGTATGGCATTGAAGCTTGTTTGGAGGTTTGTTAACACAGTGTCAAAGAAGGGCCAGATGTATACAGAATGGTGTCGTCTGCGTAGAGGTGGATCAAAGAATCACCAGCAGCAAGAGCGACATCATTGATATATACAGAGAAAAGAGTCACCCCGAGAATTGAACCCTGTGGCATCCCCATAGAGACTGCCAGAGGTCCGGACAACAGGCCCTCCGATTTGGCACACTGAACTCTGAGAAGTAGTTAGTGAACCAGGCGAGGCAGTCATTAGAGAATCCAAGGCTGTTGAGTCTGCCAATAAGAATACGGTGATTGACAGAGTCGAAAGACTTGGCCAGGTCGATGAAGACGGCTGCACAGTACTGTCTTTTATCGATGGCGGTTATAATATCTTTAGGACCTTGAGCGTGGCTGAGGTGCACCCGTGACCAGCTCGGGAACCCGGATTGCATAGCGGAGAAGGTACGGTGGGATTCGAAATGGTCGGTGATCTGTTTGTTCACTTGGCTTTCGAAGACCTTGGAAAGGCAGGGCAGGATGGATATAGGTCTGTAACAGTTTGGGTCTAGAGTGTCTCCCCCTTTGAAGAGGGGGATGACCGCAGCCGCTTTCCAATCTTTAGGAATTTCAGACGATACGAATAAGAGGTTGAACAGACTAGTAATAGGGGTGGCAACAATGGCGGCATTTTAGGAAGAGAGGGTCCAGATTGTCTAGCCCAGCTGATTTGTAGGGATCCAGATTTTGCAGCTCTATCAGAACATCAGCTGTCTGGATTTGGGTGATGGAGGGGGCTAGGGCCAGTTGATGCGGGGGTGCAGAGCTGTTGGCTGGGGTTGGGGTAGCCAGCTGGAAAGCATGGCCAACTGTAGAGAAATTCTTATTGAAATTCTCGATTATTGTGGATTTGTTGGTGGTGACAGTGTTTCCTAGTCTCAGTGCAGTGGGCAGCTGGGAGGAGGTGCTCTTATTCTCCATGGACTTTACAGTGTCCCAAAACCTTTTGCAATTAGTGCTGCAGGATGCAAATTTCTGTTTGAAAAAGCTAGCCTTTGCTTTCCTAACTGACTGTTGATATTGGTTCCTGACTTTCCTGAAAAGTTCCGTAGTTGCATATAGATTCTGGGGGTACATTTGTTTTTGAGATTTGGGTTTAGGATTGATAAATAACTTTTCATTAGGTAAGGTATTTGTTTTAGTGGATGATTTCAGAGATGAAGAAGTAAATGGGTCGTTGGAGGCGATGATAGTGACGTGTGTCTCTCAGTGAAAGATTTAACTTAACTGACAGCAGTTTTGTTTTGCCAGTACCTATTTACAATCCACCAGCGACAATATGTTACATATCATTGTTTATTCTTTTTATCAGGTGCTGTGAACACAAGATAAGCAGAGTTGATAAGACCTATCTGTAATAATTGCACTGTTAAACCGAGTTGGGTTGATTATGTTGTGCATAATTACTGTGGAAAAAACAGTGTGCCTATTAAGCTGCTCTCGAATGGCAGTAATACAGAAAGCAATCCAATTACCAATAGTTTCTCACACTGGAAATAAAGATTTCTCTAAATAGAAATGATCCACTAACTGCTGATAGGGGATAATTGTGTGAGTGTTTGTGCAGTTAGAGATCTGGTGGATTGTTATCACTTGTAGGGCTGAATGCTGATGGATGGAAAAGGCCTTGTGACACATGTCTGTGTGTGTTTTTGGGACTGGCTCTGCTCTGCTGCCAGGGAGTCTGATAGCTGCTAAATAATTTATCCAGGCTGCAGCCACGTAGCCACGGAGACCAAGGCCCCACCGTGGCTGTCTCTCCTCCTGATGGACGGACGGACAACAATTAGCAGAGAGTGGTGGAGGTGCTGATGAGGGGCAGAGGGGGACCAGAGTACGATTTGCCCCCCAATCCTCCACCCACACCCCGTCATACAAACCCATCCTACCCCCCTTTCACAAGTAACGAACAAGGAGAGATTTATTCCGATCAAAGTGCAGAACTTTTTAATTAAGAAAAGGTTAAAAAAAGAAAGCTAGAAACAACCGCCCGTTTTCCTATTAAGGAGAAATGTCAGGCGCGGTGGTGAAGCGATAGTCTGTGCGCGTCCCTTTGTTGTCCCCCCTGACATTGCAGGCTAATTTTTCATGGTTATTTGAACTGGAAAATGAAAGAGAGGTTTGCGATTATTTCCTATAAATGACAACACAATCGCATTACGCTTCAGTAGAAACACAGAGAGGATATTGCCTTTTCATATTTCATGTGAAAGTAATGGATGGGATATGCAAAGAGGACCAGAAAGAAAGACAAATGGAGAAAGTAAGCTCCCGTGTTTGATTTGTATTAGAAACCGACCTGATAGAGGGAGGAAGGAGCGGAATTTTTTTCTCAATAAGTGGTGGCAGTCTTGTGGATGTTTTAAAGTGCCTCCTCAATGTATTCATTGAATTCCTTTAGCGGATTGCTATTAGCAGCCAACTGGGGTTGAATCCTGATGACACAGACCCAGTAATGGAAAGGAAGGTACCCAGTGTATCCACTATATTCTCCTCTACAGTAATGCATCATATCCTCAGTACTTGGCCACAGTGCTACTGTTTGGACTGAGCTTTAGTGTAAGTGTTATCCTGAGGGATGGTACATTTAGGTGGACCTGTCACTGTGCTCAGCGAGTCACACATACAGTACACACTCCTGTCACACTGTGGGCTGGCCTGACAGTGCCTGGCTGACACCCTGTCACATTGACCCAACTAAAACACTTCCATGTCCAGTTCAGTTCAGTGCTGAACCACCTCTTCATCCTCTCCCCAGTAAGATATCCCTCCAACACATGTGATTTAGCAGGCATAGCAGACAGATAGTATTAGAAAGAAAACACATCAATGATAGCCCCCATATCTTATATTTTTTATCAAATTGATTAGCCATATTGGTATTCAGAAGCCTAGTCAATTCTGTTTTATCTAGCTAGGCGTACGCTTTTATAAACAAGCAGCCCGTCAAGCCCGGTGTTGACCGCATGCTCCGAGCCAGAGAGGTAGGCAGGTGGGAGGGCTGGAGCGGCCCAGTCTGGAGAGACAGGGCTTGTGGGTAGTGTGTTTGTGTATGTTTATGTACGTGGCAGGCCCGGGAGGACTGGTGTAGACTAAGCCATGTGGGGGCTGTGTGCTGTGAGCTGGACTCCTAACACGTCGAGGTAGGCGCTACATACATCCAACCATGGCCACATTGATTTTCTCAGCTGATGCCTCCACAGAGCGATCCACAGGCAGATGGATGTACTACAAAGATATGCAAATGGAGCATTGGATAAACTGACAGGCAGAGATCTTTTTCAGACGGCCCGCTGTACTGGTGGGTCGGTAGTTCTAAAAAGAGGCGTAAAGAGATAAGTACCTGGTAATGGACACACAGACACGTGTATGCACACATACCTGCCAGCTTGCTGTGCGGTGGGACTGAAAAAGCCTGTTTCAATAATTCCACATTGAAATGAAGCCCCTTACTAAACTAGGCTACAGACTGTGAATGTAAAGTAGCATCAACTTAAATATAAAAATACTCACACACAGTATATTAAATCAAGGATATTGTTAGCATTCAATTTCTACAGCAGATATAATTTGTGTATATATAACATTGCAGTGTGTATATTCACATTCAGTCTGCTTTATTTGTCAGATATTAAACAAAAGCAGCTTGGTGTAGATCATATTTATTACATGTGTGGAAGTAAGAATGGTGCTGTCTTGTTAAGCACAGTCGGCTGTGTTGTGTGGCTGTGTGTGTGTCTGTGCAGAGAGTGAAGCTCTGAAGCTAAGCTGTACTGTGCTGTACCTGGTAATTAAAGGGAGTTTGTGGCAAAAGCCAGAAATCGGGAGAGATGAGCTATGAACAAAAGAGCTGTGACAGTTTCGGGTTATGTGATTTTTATGCCCCTTTTTTGCCAAATGAAAAATCAATAAATTTTTTCCGGGTTATACATATTCAGAGTGCCCGCCATGCTACCTCCCTGATGGGGAGTGGGGAGAGGAGGGGAGGATGGGGGGGCTACTCGCCTGTCACAACTGTACCATCGCATTTTCCGACCCACTGGTGAATACTTCAGAGTTGATGTGATTGCCCTTCATGACAGCGGTGATGCATTTTTCCTATCCCCCCTCCCTCTGGAACCTGCTTAGTTAGTCCCCTTCAATAGTCTAGAAATAGGTGAAGCTATTGTGATGTGAGATGACGGAAAAGAGGGATGCATTAAGAAAAGGGTTGATTTTAAAAGAAAGACAGGAAGTTGTGGAAGATTAACGTGTGTGTGTGTGTGTGTGTGTGTGAGAGAGTGGGGGGTAGTAGAGTGAGAGTGTTTGTGTCTATGCTGTCTTTGTGCAAGACAGATCTCCCCCAGGCGTGGGAGATGAGAGACTTGAGAGCAGTAGTGTGTCCGGTGATGTCTTTGCCTCCTGCCCAGGCTTTTAGCCCATCGTCTGCCAGGGAAAAGCACAGTCTGTATCCTCCTTTGTCCATAATGTGTGTATAGGCAAGGCTACCGTCATACAGGACACAGCGTAATGGCCGGTCAGAGCTGTTTGCGTGTGTGTATTCTGTCTGTATACGTGTGTTTAGAGGTTAGCTGGAGAGAGTGATCCCTGAATGCTCAGTCCCAGTGCAGGCACATTAACCTACATCCCCCGCTCCTCTCCTCCTCTCCTCCTCTCCTCCACTAAAAAACAAAAGAGAAGAGAAGAGAAATAGAACACCACTCTTCACAGATGTATTTATAATGTGTCTAAATATCAATAACACAAGCAATAATTCTACTAATTAGTATTAATTCCTATGAGATAATTACTTTAGGAAAAATACTTCATGCTTTTAAATTGGCTATATGCTGTGTGTAGTATACTGCCCAATTAGATAGTCATATGTGGTTTTATGTGTGCTCTATTTTGAAGGGAGAGGATCTGTTTCATCACGATTGATGTCCTCTTTACAGCTCTCTACTTATGGGAGATGTAGAGCATCCATTGCATTAGACATGTCATGTTTGCGATGCTGTGTCACATCAGGTATTGAAACAAAGTGATGTCTATTTAGAATAACAGGATATTCCGGTGGCATGTGTAAATTAGATTTCCCCCTATTAGACGCTGCTGCCGTTGCAGACAGATCAAATAATTTAGTCTGCGTGACCCTCGGTGACCTGAATAAGGGCTGAATGTCCACTGAAATGGCCAGTGACTTTGAAAGGCTAGGGGGGGATCAAATTAAGTGTTGCTTGGAAGGCTTAGGGGGGTTGGCCAGGCATGGCGGGGGTGTTAGGAGGGGAGTGCTGGATAAGAGAGAGAGGGAGCGAAAGAGAGGGGATGGGGCCCACTGGTATTGTTCTAAGGCAGTGTGAGCTATCCCTGCTGTTTGTGATTAACTTGCTGTTTAAAGTTTTTTAGCTTTTAGCTGCCCTAACCCCAGACCCCCACCCCCTCCTCCTCCACCTGCTCCTCCTGCGCCTGCCCCTCCTGCGCCTGCCCCTCCTGCGCCTGCCCCATGGAGACACAAAGTATTCATTCACATTTAGAT